>QXEO01001289.1:0-24926 GCA_007115705.1 Dactylis glomerata
TAATGAAGATATTGATATTATTCAAGTGGTGACTCGGAAAAATTCATCAAAGAACAAATGCAGGAAACTGCAGAGTCCATTTTCGAATAGGTAACAGTTCTAGTCAGAAAAGGTTCGCGTTAAACTTTTCTGCTTATACTTTTGTTATTTTTATTAAATATGAAAAATTATGAGACAAAAATGAGTAGGAAATGGTGCCCGGAGGCACCACACCATACCATGGCGTGGGCCCCCTGCTGGCCGTGCCACTTGGTGGTGTGGTCGCCTCGGAGTTTGTTTCCGACCCGGTTTCATCATGTCCCTTCCTTTTGTTGTTAAACTTTCGCCTATATAATCCCCCGGAGTTCCTGAGGTCCGTATATCATTTTCTCGTCGTATTTTCATTTTGATCTGTTTTTGTCAGGAGATGTTCTCAGTTTTAGAGGCACCATGGCTTCTGCCAACCACGACAAGGGCAAGAAGCCTTTGGAGGATGATCACCAAGACCCCAAGCTGAAGGAAGGACAGATTGCTGCAGGATCAAGGGCAAGAGAACCTACTTTTGTAGGATCAATTAACACTGGACGTGCTTTTTCTCATAATATGCAGGGACCAATACCACCAATTCCAGACCTAAGCTCCTTCCCTGCAGTAGAGGAAGCCCTTCGGGTCACCGATGAGTTTTGCGATAAATATCGAGTTCTGAAGAGGAAGGTGGAGATACTTCAAGAGGAGAACAACAGGCTTCGCAGGATGCTGGAGAATTTTCTCGCCCCAATCATGATCGCACCACCGCCACCAAAGGAGTAATTAGTCATTGGTATTGGCATCCCCTTGGCTTGTTCCAAGCTTGGGGGAGTGCCGCGGCATCACATCATTACCTTTTACCCATTTACATTTCAGTAGAGTCATATCATGAGTAGAGAAGTTATCATATAGAATAGTTTGTAGTGTGGAAGTATCTCTCCTTTAGTTGGTTATCTATGTATCCCTTAGTGTGAGTTGTTGTTATGAAATATTAATGACAAAATCTTATCATTTACTTTCTGCACACTTTATTTTAGTTTGCAATCTTTGTTATATGATTAATCTTATTGATTAGTATTGGTATCACTTTGGGAGCATGAGTAAATCTAGTTGGTTATGGCAAACTTAGCAATGGTCAGTAGCAACACTTTGAGGCTTGAGTAGAAAAGAGGGAAATACATGTAGATACATTATTTCATTATCTTTCTTTCTTGATTGGCTCATAAGCTTAGTATTCTCAAGTTAAGATCGTCTGTACTTCCAAGGAAGATTGCATGATGTTTTCTATCACATGTATGTTTGTTTGTTTCTTTCAACTCTTATGCTTGCTACCCAGCCTTGCTAGCCAAAAACCTGTACTGAGAGGGAATACTTCTCGTGCATCCAACTCCCAAAAACCAAGTTACTCCAAAGAGTCCACTATAAATTCCTATGCATGGTATTTCAAGCCATTCCAAGTAAATTTTCATGTGCTAGCTTTCAAAACCTTCAAATACTTCTCATTTTGTGACACTATTTTTAGCTCATGAGGACGTAGTGGTTGGGTTTGTTATCTTCCATACTAAATTAAGTACCCCTTGACTTGCATGCTTCATCTGCTCGTCACTAATTTTGCAAGGGAGCTGGTCAGACCATTATAACTTCAAAAAAAGGCACTCCTCCATGGTATGAGCAAGTTGGCAGACACCCGAAGGATTCGGTTAGCCATGGTTTGTGAAAGGAAAGGTGGGGAGGAGTGCCAAAGTATAAAAAGTTCATATAAATGCCTTTATCAACAATTCAGAACCGCTCGCAACTTGTTTAGTATGGAAGATAGCAAGAACTCTGTTGCCATTCATTGACAAGAACAACCACCTCCCAAAACAATTTTTATCTCTATTTTACAAATGAAAAGCTCTAGCACATGATTAATCCCTGCTTCCCTCTGCGAAGGGCCTATCTTTTTTACTTTTATGTTGAGTCAACCTATTCCTCTCTATCTCAAGCAAACATTTGAGTTGTTGTGATCCAACCATCCATATGTTGATTTTTGCAATCATGTCTTTTATCCTTCCTTCTTTAGTACGATGCTTTTATCAGAATGAATATATCTTTGAAAGCTATCAATGCTCGTAAAGAGATTGTTATGATTGAGCATGTGATTTTTGCGATATAAGCTCTGATATAAGGTCTCTGATCGAAATATAAGTACAATCTATTTATTGTTCTCTGACCAAGAACAAAGGTTTGCCATCACCAATCATGATTTCCTTTGTCCACCTTTATTGTGATTCTTTTGCTCATTGCAAGTTAAAATATATAAAAGGAAGTTGCTATCTATTATGACTTGTGTATTGGTAAGTGTTATGCTTCTTGTCCATATTTTGTTTATCCACACTACACTCCATAAATCGTGGTCATGTTTACTGAGTTTAGTTTTTGCTTGGGGACAAGCGAGGTCTAAGCTTGGGGGGTTGATACGTCCATTTTGCATCACTATTTTATACCATAATTTTCTGATATTCATTGATATATTTCGTATATAGAGATTTATACTATTATACCATAATTTTCTGATATTCATTGATATATTTCGTATATAGAGATGATACTTATGTTATTTCCTCTATTTTGCATGTTTGATGATATGGAGAATTCACTGCCGGAGTCAGGATTTTGCTGGAAAAAGGACCGTCAAGATACAATATTTCTGAAGACCAGCAATTCCAGGAAAATACCCAGAAATTCCTATTTCGCCAGAAGACGGAAGTAGCCAGAAGGAGAGGGCGAAGCGAGCCACCAGGGGTCCACACCACCTGGTGGCGCGGGCCAGCCCTAGGCTGCACCGCCTGGTGGTGTGGCCGCCCTGGCCCACCTCTACCAGCGCCCCTTCGTGTATATCGTCTCCCGAAAACCTAAGACTGGGAGGAGGATTGCAGAAAGACTCCGCCGCCTCTGTGGGCGGAAACACACCAAGAGAGGAAAGCTCTCCGGTAGGCAAGAATCGTCGGGGAAATTCCTTCTCGGAGGGGGGAAATCGTCGCCATCATCACCGTCATCGAGCTAGGCTTCATCGGGATCACCATCGCCACCAGCACCTTCATCACCATCATTACCATGCCGTCCCGCTGTAACATCTTGGGGTGAATCTTGTCTAGTTCATAGGGGAAACTTTCCCGGTGTTGATTACTACTTGTGGTTGATGCTATTGAGTGGAACTGTTGAATTGAGGTTTATGTCAGTTTGTTATTCATCATTATTTCATCTCTGATCATGATCCACATGATGTCTTGTGAGTAGTTCGTTTAGTTCTTGAGGACATGGGAGAAGTCAAGATGTTAGCAGTGGAACTATGTTGAGTAATATTTAATGGTTTGATACTTATGTTGTGGTGCTATTCTACTAGTGGTGTCATGTCAATGTCGACTAAATGATACTTGACCTTTATGGGCCTAGTGGAATGCATTCTGTATTTGGCTACTAATTGTGGGGTTGCCAGAGCGACAGAACCTAAACCCCCATTAGGAAACCATTGCACCAGGGAGTGTAGGATCTCAGAGTTTCAGGCTGTGGTTAGATTTATCTTAATTACTTTCTTTTAGTTGCGGATGCTTGCAAGGGGTATAATCACAAGTATGTATTAGTCTCAGCTGGGGTAGTGCATTAGTATAGGTTCACCCACATAACACATATCAAACCAATGAAGATTAATCAACTGTATGAAGCGAAAGCACTTGACAAAAACTCCCGTGTGTCCTTAGGAACGCTTGTTTATCATAAGTAACACAACCAGCTTGTCCTTTGCTCTAAAAAGGATTGAGCCACTCGCAGCAATTATTATTAATGTCTTTTATTTACTCATACTTTATTTATCTGCATTATCAAATACCCCTGAAAACCCGTTTGCTAGTATTTATAGTGATTCCTTGATCAAAACTGCTTGTCAACACCTTCTGCTCCTCGTTGGGTTTGACACTCTTATTTATCAGAAGTAGTACGATACACCCCCTATACTTGTGGGTCATAATCGGTACATGAAGAACTCAAACGTGACCGAGAGCAACCTTCTCATGAACAAAGTGGATGTCCAGCTCGATGTTCTTTGTGCGACGATGATGAACGGGGTTGGCGGAGAGGTAGACACCGGAGACGTTGTCGCAGAAGACGACAGTGGCCTTGTCAACAGGACAGGCAAGCTCAGAGAGACTATCGAAGCCAAGTGCACTCAACAACTGTATTGGCCATAGCATGATACTCAGCCTCAGCACTAGACCGGGAGATGATAGGCTGGCGCTTGGACGACCACGAGATCAGCGACGAGCCAAGGTAGACGCAATAGAATGAGGTGGAGCACCGAGTGCAGGGCATCCTGCCCAATCTGCATCCGAATAAGCCACAATGTCCACAGAGGGTGAGGCGGAGATCGTGAGCCCGAGGTCCATAGAGCCGTGGATGTACCGAAGAATACATTTCACCGCGGTCCAGTGAGCATCGCGAGGCACGTGCATGTGGAGGTGATGTCTACGCACGCTTCTATTCGTGTAGACAATGTTGGGCCTCAAAGTGCAGAGGTTTGTAAAACAACAACAAGTTTCCCTTAAGTGAATCACCCAAGGTTTATCGAACTCAGGGAGGTAGAGGTCAAAGATACCCCTCTCAAGCAACCCTGCAATTAAGATACAAGAAGTCTCTTGTGTCCCCACACACCCAATACACTTGTCAGGTGTATAGGTGCACTAGTTCGGCGAAGAGATAGTGAAATACAAGTAATATGGATGATTATAAGTGGTAAATGCAATCTGAAATAAAAATGGCAGCAAGCAAACATGTAGCAGAACTAGTTGTAAACGGTGTTTCAATGCTTAGAAACAAGGCCTAGGGATCATACTTTCACTAGTGGACACTCTCAAAATGATATCATAATTGAATACATAAATATCTTTTCATCACTATGCTACACTGAACTACTCTCCGGTTGGATAATGAACACCAATTCACCGCGTAGGGCTGTAAAAGCACTCCTTAAAGTTCGCATTCCCCATCTAGTTAACCCCACACTATCACCTTGAGCGCCCTAGATGGTTCCAGACAAACACCACAATTTCATAGAGACATCCAACTCAAATTATAACTCATGATAAGTATTACTGTAATCTTTAGCCTAAGAGCCACACATGATGCGCACACTATCACCTTCACACCGCGGGACAAGGTGTCTCCGGAGATCACATTAATAAAGCACTTGAGTAGCATAATAGATGAAGAGTAACATCTACTTATTCAACTAGATTACAAAGCTCATGATCACATAAAGATCACACCATGGGAGAGAGAGATAAACCACATAGCTACCGGTAGAGCCCTCAGCCACAGGGGAGAACTAATCCCTCCTCATCATGGGAGTCAGCAACAGCGATGAAGATGGCGGTGGAGTCGATGGAGATGGCTCCGGGGGCAGTTCCCCATCCCGGCAGGGTGCCGAAACAGAGACTTCTATCCCCCGAAACTGGTCTTCGATGGCGGTGGTGCTGCGGAACTTTTCGTGGATCGAGGCCGATTGATTTAGGGTCTTAGATGAAGAGGTTTGGTATCCAAATATTCATTCCAAATTATGGAATTCATTTCAAATTATGTGACCAATGTGTTTGGCTGGCCAGGAATTGAAGCATCATTTCATTCGCCAATTCCAGCAGAATGACACGGTGGGTTAAGTCGATACACGTCTCCTACCTTGTCATTTGGCTAGATATTGGATGTGTCTCTCCTTCCCCTATCTCACATCGCATCCACCCCGACCTCGCTGCCATGGATCTCGCGGTGTCGTCCCGTCGGTGACACTCCCCGCCGCCGTTCAGATTTGAGAAAGACTCTTTCTTCCTCGACTCATCTTCTTCCCCGCAGTTCTACTCGCCCTGGGTCCTCCCTGCCATGTATCTTTTATCGTCTACTTGATGAGGACTTGACTCCGGTAATCAGCGACGAGCTCAGCCACTTCCTCAACCGCATGCAAAGTAGCAGCCTGCCTTTGTAACTTGTTAGACTTTGTAACTTGAATTTGATGTACCAGTTATGCCATCTATTAGCTACTGTGATGATGGATTTAGCTATCTGTGAACACCAAGTATGTGTCTCAGTTTTCGAATGATGGAGTATGTCTGTTGATTATGTGTTGCAATTCATCTCATGCTTGCATGTATTGTTTCTTTGGAAAAGAACATGTTTTTATTATATATCAATTCTGTAATGAATTCAGTTCATTTACAAATCGGTGTGGTAGCCAAACAGTTATGTGGTATTGGAATCACGTTTCAAATGAAATGAATCCAGGTATTCATTTCATTTGTACGAATGAAATGAATACCTGGATACCAAACAAGCCCTAAGAGGCAAATGCAAATAGTGGCATCTGTCAAACAGAACATTAGGTAAATATCGATTTTTTTGAAAATATTATGTTGCTCAAATCGAAAAAGTGCAAAACTACCGAAAGTTAGATAATAACATGGGTCATGCGCACAAAAAGTTGCAGATCAAAATACTATTCTGAGATTTATCATGAATTTTTATAGTAAAGCACAGAAATCTGTTTCTGGATAGCAACTTCCCCAAATCTTACTTCCTCCTTATTAGAGGCTACTCTTGGCACAAAAACAAAATAAAAAGGATAAGGAGAGGTTGCTACAGAGGTAACAACCTCCAAGACTCAAAGAAACAAAAATAAACTAAAAGCAAAAATATAATGGGTTGTCTCCCAAAAGCTCTTTCTTTATAGCCATTAAGATAGGCATGATAATTTCTATGATGCTCTCATATGTATAAATTGAACATATAAGAATGCATCAAGATGCAAATATCCAACACATTCAAGTCTAACCCACTTCCTATGCAAAGGAATTTTGTAAGAAAACAAATTATTGAAGCAAGAGGCTACTAGCATAGGAAGGTAAAACAAGTGCAACATCAAAACTTTCAACATAAAGAGAGGAGTCTTAATATTATTGAGATGCATAAAACCATGTTTCCCTCTCTCATAATAACTTTCAGTAGCATCATGAATAAAATTAACAATATAACTATCACATAAAACATTCTTATCATGAGCCACATGCATAAAATAATTATTACTCTTCAACATAAGCATAGTCATTCTTATTAATCGTAGTGGAGAAAATTCAACAAAATAGCTATCATTATTATTCTCATCACCATAGTCATCAAATATAGGAGATATATTGTAATAATAATTAATTTTCTCCTCAATAGTAGGTGGACTGAAAATATCATATTCATCATTGTAATCATCATATATTGGAGGTATAGTATCATCAAAGTAAATTTTCTCCTCCGTGCTTGGGGGACTAAAAATATCATGCTCATCAAAACCAGCTTCCCCAAGCTTAGACTTTTCCATAGCATTAGCAATAATGGTGTTCAAAGAATTCATACTAATAACATTGCTATTAACATGCAGATAAAGTTCCATAGGTTTTTTAATTTTCTCTTCAAACCCTTCATGTCCTAACTCAAGATAAATGCTATAAAGCTCTCTAATTTTTTTTCCATTAAGCCTAACTAGTGAAAATAAAAACAAGAAACAAAAGATATAATTGCAGAATCTAAAGGAAATAACTTTGAGCACTCACACACCAGAAACAGTACTAGAAGATAGCTTAGTAGCCAGAGAATGTGAGTACCTTTTACCTTACCTCTCCGGCAACGGCGCCAGAAAAGAGCTTGATGTCTACGCATGCTTCTATTCTTGTAGACAGTGTTGGGCCTCCAAGTGCAGAGGTTGTAGAACAGCAGCAAGTTTCCATTAAGTGAATCACCCAAGGTTATCGAACTCAGGGAGGTAGAGGTCAAGATATCCCTCTCAAGCAACCCTGCAATTAAGATACAAGAAGGTTCTTATGTCCCCAACACACCCAATACACTTGTCAGGTGTATAGGTGCACTAGTTCGGTGAGAGATAGTGAAATACAAGTAATATGGATGATATAAGTGGTAACGGCAATTTTGAAATAAAAATGGCAGCAAGCAACATGTAGCAGAACTGGTTGTAAATGGTGTTTCAATGCTTAGAAACAAGGCCTAGGGGATCATACTTTTCACTAGTGGACACTCTCAACAATGATATCATAATTGAATACATAAATATCTGTTCATCACTACGCTACATTGAACTACTCTCCGGTTGGATAACGAACACCAATTTACCGCGTAGGGCTGTAAAAGCACTCCTTAAAGTTCGCATTCCCATCTAGTTAACCCCACACTATCACCTTGAGCGCCCTAGATGGTTCTAGACAAACACCACAATTTCATAGACACATCCAACTCAATTATAACTCATGATAAGTATTATTGTAATCTTTGAGCCTAAGAGCCACACACGATGCACACACTATCACCTTCACCACCGTGGGACAAGTTGGCTCCGGAGATCACATTAATAAAAGCACTTGAGTAGCATAATAGATGAAAAGTAACATCTACTTATTCAACTAGATTACAAAGCTCATGATCACATAAAGATCACACCATGGGAGAGAGAGATAAACCGCATAGCTATCGGTAGAGAGCCCTCAGCCTCAGGGGAGATCTACTCCCTCCTCATCATGGGAGTCAGCAACGGTGATGAAGATGGCGGTGGAGTCGATGAGATGGCTCTGGGGGCAATTCCTCATCCCGGCAGGGTGCCAGAACATAGATTTCTGTCCCACGAAACTTGTCTTCGATGGCAGTGGCGTTGTGGAACTTTCATGGATGGAGGCTTCCTCCTTAGGGTTTTCACGTCGGGGGCAATATATAGGCGGAAAGGGCGAGGTCGGTGGACGCCCGAGGGGCCCACACCATAGGGCTGCATGGCCAGGGGTGGGCCCACACCACCCTATGGTGCGGCCACCTTGGTGCCCCCTCCGTCTCTGCTTTGGACTCCGTTGATGTGTAAGGAAAAATAGGAGGTTGGGTCCTTGTTTCGTCCAATTCCGAGAATATTTCCTAAGTAATTATCTGGAATAGAAAAATAGCAGAAAAATGAATTGGCACTGTGGCATCTTGTTAATAGGTTAGTTCTAAAAAAATGCATAAAAATGCCACGAAGTGTAAACAAAACATAAAGCAATTGGTGTAAAACAAGCATGGAGCATAAAAAATTATAGATACGTTTGCAACGTATCAATCAGCTTGACCTATAAAGTCCCATATAAACCCCCCCCCCCCAAGGCGTTCCCTCAAGGAGGCGCGCAAGGAGAGCAGGGAGAACACAAAACCATAAAACAGAGGCTGAACTTGCGAAGATTAGAGGGGGAAATGCTGCCGGAGCCATCCTCGGTCGCTTCTCCAACATTACCAACACCACCACCATGATGAAGAGGGAGTAGTCCCCTCTGGACTATCGGTTTGTGGCAGTAGTAGCTTGATCTATCTCTCTCTTGTGCTATGTTGATTAGATGTCATATGAGCTTCCTAACATGATTATGGCCATATTATGTAATTCCTATGTGGTGGATACTCATTTTATTGGATGATCTATGATATGTGAACTTTATCATGTTCCTTATGTATGAGTAGATGCATATTGTTACCCCGTTCTTTATTACTTGTTCTGATTAAACTTGTATGCGAGAGCATGTGTGGGGATGGGTGTGTATTAGATGGAGTAACTTGGTAGTAGTAGTGGATTGTGACAAAAATGTCGTAGTTACTATGGTGTTTACCATATCCGTTGTTACCTCACTAGGGAGAAAAAGAATGCATGTTCTACTCAGTTGTTAGTGACAGCTGAGAATCATTGCTTACATTCATGGACATCAATCCATTGTAATATGTTCATGCACGGTACCACATTTGTTCTTCACCATCATGTCAAAGTACCTAAGGCTATACTTTGTCTTAAATCTAGATTGCATGAATTTGATTCCTTTCTAGTGGAGTCTAAGTAAGATGTGTAGTATCATCTTTATATTAGGACATGATGCCCATATTCATGCGTATCCAGAAACATCATAGAATATCATTGGTATTTTGGTCATCTATATTGTCCTTAATGTCACCCACCTTTATGAGAGATTAGACAAGTGAATCCATGAACCCCGGTCCATTTTAAACCATTAGAAACACCTTTCAGCTGCTTTTACTCGCTTTTTGAAATTATAAATTTTATTAAATCCTAAAATACCAAAATACATTTACTTTTTGCAATCTTATACAAAACCCCCAAAAAAACTTTCTTTTACAGTATTAGTTTATTTCTAGTTTTAGTTTACTTTCAGTTATTTACTTTTTTTGTTGTTCTAATACCGAAACCTTGTGCTTGATAACCACATGGTGGAGTAGGGACACAAGGGAAAGACCGTGTTTGCAGGTTGCTTGATGAGGATGAGTGGATTTGGATTCCCAACGAATTGGCACACTTGCTTATTGTCATCAAGACTATTTTCTGGTGCCGTTGTCGAAGAACAATGAAAAGTATTCACAGCTACAATTTCCATGAGCCAAGACTTTTTCCTGTGCTGCAAGATTATCTTCTGGCATCGTGCAATTTCCTAAGCTTGGGGAGGTTGTGCCACTGTGAGTCTTCTCATCATTTTAGATTTGCCAAGTATTTCTCTTCACTTTGTTTTGTTTTTTGTTAGTTGTTTCCTTTCAGTTTTTTTACTTTTCTTGTACACAAAAATCCAAAAAAATTAGTGTAGCTTGTTTTTTGCAACATGGGTGATCAACACAACTAGTTATGTGACTTCCCCAATTTTCCTAATGCGGAATTCATTGCCCTATCACATCTCTTGAGATAAAAGCTGATTCATATGAAGTTAGTCTTGGGCTACTTAATTCATTGCTAAAGATCAATTTGTCGGTTAGTTCTAGTGAAGATGCATCTATGCATTTACATGACTTCTGTGAGGTATGTGATATGCAAAAGTTTAAGAATGGAAACATGATATGTTAATCTTAAACTGTTCCCATTCTCTCTAAGAGGAAAAGCTAAAATTGGTTATTGTCATTACCTAATGGTAGTATCAACTCTTGGGACAATCTTAGAGAGCCTTCATTAAAAAGTACTATCCTCCTGTTAAAATTGTGCAAAATAGAAATAGCATACTTTCTTTTAAGTAAAATGATAATGAACATGTAGCAACACTTGGGAAAGACTCAAAATTATGCTAGAACTTGCCCCTCACATGGAGTAAATGAATGGACTATTTTGCACTCTTTTTATAATGTTCTAAACTATATGTCTTGGAGTATGCCAGATTCTGCTGCTGGAGGTGCTTTTATGACTAAAGCTGTTTCTGAGGCTAAAGAAATTCATGAAAACATGTTGCAAAACTTTATCCAATGGCATACTAAGAGGGCGCCCACTTCTGCTAGGAAGGTCAACTCCGTTGAGGAAGTAGATTCCTTGACCGCTAAAGTTTATGCTATATATTCCTACACATCTAAACAAAATATTGATAATGTGTCATTGCAAGATCTTGTTGAGAATAATAGAGAAAATATAGACATCAACTATATTAAAAACTTTGGAACAATGGGTATAATAACAACTACAACAATGCTTATGCTAAGCCCCCATATGTCCTAACAAGTATACTAGTGGTAACAATGTTTCTAATGATCTAGAAAATACCATGAGATCCTTTATATCTACTCAAAAGAGCTCAACAAAGAATTTATTGCTAAGTTTGAGGAGAATTATGCTTTGAATGAAAGGTAGATCATTTAACTAGAGAAATAGTTCCCATTAAAAATCATATGCAAGCCTAAAAGCAGGAAGAGAAAACTATTAAATATGTGCAAGACATAATAGATAGATCTTGGGAAGCATTAAACATTATGGATGAAGAACAGGAAAAAGAATCCTACTCTTAATGCCCATCAAACTGGTTTTGGTTCGTACATAGCTAATCATGTCATAAAGGAAAAGATAAAAAGATACAATAATGAGGCTATGATACCACCAAATCTTGGGGATGTGTGAATCCCCAAAAATACTTATGACTATAGGAAAAGAATCACACCATGCTATATTGGTCTTAGGATCAAGTGTTAATATCCTCTCTAAAGAATTATATGACTGCTTGATCTTGATAAAAAATAGAAAAAGTGTGATATGATCTTTTACTTGCTGATGATTCTTCCAAGCATGCCATAGGTAGAGTTGATAATATCATGGTTGAACTCCATATGACTTTTGTACCTATTGATTTTACTGTTATGGAGATGAGGAGCAATACCTCTAGTCCTATAATCCTTGGTAGACCATTTTTAGAACAACAGGTGCTATTATTGACTCCAAGGAAGCGATTTGATAAGCTTCAATTCCACATAAAAAGTGTATAGAGCACTTCCCAAGGAAGGATATAAATGTTCATAGGTACAAGTGACCTCATGACATGTCCCATCTTGAAGGAATAAGGTATGAAGCCTAGCTATATGGCTATAAAGAAAGCGCTTTACGGGAGCAACCTGATAGTTTTACTTTTTAGGTTTATTTTCTTTGCTTTTGCAAGAGAGTATTTTATTTTGATTTTTATTTTTGTGTCCTTGATGTATCAAGAGATTTATTTTTTTACTGCATTAAGAAATAAAGTGCGAAGTTTTTCCTATCTTGGATATTTTAAGGTTGAAATACATATGGGGAGTTGCTAAAATCTGCCTAGCACTTTTAAGTGCCCAATTTTTCAATCTTTTTTCGTAACTCCTATGGCTTTGAAAAAATTACTGAAGCTGCAACTTTTCATCCTATATATGCACAAAAATCAGCAAAAATTCCTGACATGTTTAAGGGGGCGAAAAAATTTGCCAAGCTGCTACTATTTTTCAGCATAGGTTTTGTCTTTTGTTGTTTGAGCATTCATTTGAGCGTCAAAGTGATTCCTTTTGAGTATTTTCATATTTTTTTAATGTTGGCAACTTAATATACTCTTTGATAACCTTAGACAAAATTTTATTTGGGAATTTTATGACAGCATGCATATTTTCTTTTGTGCCCTCTAATGTCATCCACTGTAGAAAAGTGATGGAAAATAGTTATGTGGTGAAGTTTTTTTCAGAGGGAAGGAAGAATTATTGAACAAGGAGTTATCTAAGTAATGGAAAAAACCATAAGCTTTGGTACGCCCCATGGTACCCCCTGGACATATCAAACTCTTGGTTTGCTTACTCTTCCAACTTTGTTTTTTGAGCACCATTTTACTTTTGCATCCAGTTTTTAGGTTTTTAGTTTGCATCTTTGTTTTGAATAAATGGACCACCACCTGTAGCTATGCTTAGTGTTTATGAGAGATCTACTGGAGAAAAAATAAGGTTAAGTTTAGAAGGAAAGGGAAATAGCAATGCAAGTAGTGCTTATGTTCTACGCTTCTTGTGGTTTGATTTAATAGTAATTTGCTAGTGGCGTATTTAGTGCTATTTCTTATTTGTGCATAGATGGTTAAATATGAGTTACTTTGTTCATGAATAAATTTGTAGTATTATAGA
This sequence comes from Dactylis glomerata, assembly GCA_007115705.1. Classification (NCBI taxonomy): domain Eukaryota; kingdom Viridiplantae; phylum Streptophyta; class Magnoliopsida; order Poales; family Poaceae; genus Dactylis; species Dactylis glomerata. Next base: position 13,471 of record QXEO01001289.1, read on the forward strand.
AATTAAGCATGCTTGTGACACTATACCTTTCATTGGCCAAGAAAAATAAAAAGAAAGAAAAAAACAAGCAAAGACTTGTTGTATCCAAAAACCTTGAGCCATACTTCTTCACAAAATCTCCACCATACCTACCTATATAGCAAAATGCTATTCCAAGTATAGTAATGTGACATGCCTTTGAATTCAAAATCATACTTCTTATTATTGTGAAATTTAAAGATCATGGGAAAGAAGCAGTCTACGGTGACTCTCATTATATAAGTTACATGTTTAACAAATTATTAGTTGGAGTTAAGTCAAACCATGCTGTCATGGAACAAGACTTTCAACATTGCACCATAATTAAGTTATTGTCATGTAACTTTGGTTATGAATGCCTACCGATGTGAAATGAGTGGGGGTTATCATGTTAAAGATTCTAGTAAGCATATTTGTTAGAGAAGAGCTTTGGGCCACTAACTGAAACTATGTCTAATCATGGTAGAAGTTTCAGCATGGACTTCCTCAATCATCTATCATAAGATTAAATTAATATTCCATTTAGTATTTAAAGAGGAGTTTATTTGTCGGTTGTCCTGTTGTCCGGTATATATTGCCTTTGCAAAAATATTTCCCAAAATCTCCAAGGGCACTTTGTACAGGTGGCATGGAGTACCCATTTGCAAGCACTTGGTTAAAATAGTATGCATACAATGAAAATCTATGGTAATTCTAAAGTGAGTAGTGTGTGGTGTAGGTACTATTAACCACGGGTCATGAGACTTTCAACTTGTAAGTGGTCAAACATGTAAAACCATAATTGTCTTCACTATCATTGACAGGAGTTGCACAATCAAAAACTTATTTTCTCTTTTGGCATCAAAGTGTTGGCATATATACTGTGGGGACCCCGGCTTACCACCCGGGATTCCTGTTATGCATACAATTCACGATCCCAGGAAGACCGTCGTGAATCCACATAACCGAGTTGGCATTACAGAAATACATCATCCATTACATAACAAGTTCAAATAGTCTTACATGGCCACTTCACCGAATTCAAATGCCATGCAGGGCAAGTTCACTAACAGCAGCAGCGGATACAAGGGTAGCGTCGGTAGCCCGGTCCATGCCTCTACCCTACAGGCGACTGACCAGGAGATGGGTCCTAGTTCACACCGGCATCGTCGAACTCCTCACCTTCGTGATCATAGTCTACCTCATAATCTGACCAAGTTAATAGCCAGGGACAAAGCCGTGAGTACATTTTGAATTGTACTCGCAAACCATCCAAAGAGAGTGATTAACATGCAGTTTGGCTGTAGCAAAGGGAAGTGGTTTCAGGCTAGCTGCTCTATGCTATCCATAGCTTCTCATGTTGATATAGCATGTCATACGACATCTCTATATCATAGTTTCTCTTATCGATATAGCATGTCATACGACATCTCTATATCCTTATTAAAGAAGAAATTTTATAAAACTATTTTAGTAAAAGCTCTAGGGAAGGGGGAACTCTTTTATTTTCCAAGAACCACGATGGTCAATCAAACATGACCATCCTCCTTCCTCGGCAGTACCCTACAAGTACTCCGAACCTTCATTGTGCCACGGCAGTACCCTCCGAGTACTCCGTCTGGCACCTTTCTCCTTTTCTTTCCAAAAAAACATCCTTTAAAAACAAAAACCGAACATTGGGCTAGATAGCGACCATTCCAACCATCCATGACCGAGGACTCGGCTATTCGAATAGGATTTCACTCTGCAGAGGTTGTACACTTTACCCACAAGATTCGATAAATCCGCCGGGATACCACCACGGTCCGTCATACACCAGTATGCGGGGTTCGGATAATCGAACGAAGCCTTCCATCCATCTACATTAGTACGGGTGCCTGCCCTGTGGAGTTAACATCCCCGGCAAACCCTGGCAGCCTACCTCCATTTTGAGTGTAGCCCCAGTGCCACGGCGGGAGAACCCAAGTGTCCTCCGGCCGGATAAATCCCGAAGGATCCTGATTCACTATTGCCCATATTCTTGCGGCAACCCGCATTCGGGGGTCCTACGAACCCTTATATAGTAAGAGGCTCCCCGCACTAAAGCAAGTAGACTTCGAACTAGGCCCCGTCCCATACTGAGGTAATGTGGTTGCACGGGTAAATTGTTCCGGTGGATACCTAGTGATCACCAATGTCATTTGAAAACCACCAGCTCCGCCATCCTCCATGAGTATCACCATTTGTTCAAAGCCATTTGTAAAACATCTCAGTGGAGTAGATGCTACTCCAAGGTTTTCGAAAACATTTTAAAGAAAACTTTTTGAGCGTTCCCATCCTAGAGTTTTTGGCTCCACTAGAGGGTTTCCCAAAGGTCTTGCTGCTAATCAATAAGCCAACTACTATAGGGGTGAAGAGTAGGTGTTCAAGGGGGTCATCTCATGGGATGATAACAATGGGCTCGTGGAGCTTGAGCTAACAATATAATTGCTACAGGAGCTATAGCAATATAAAAACATGCAGATTTTATAAACCCTTATGCAACCTGCAAAACAACTGAATAGGATTCAGATATGCAACAAGTTAGATGGCTTGCCTTGAGTGGCTTGTCCCTGGTCCTCCTCTTCCTGGTACTCAAAGACTTCCCCCTCGTCGGTACACTCCTCGTTCGATTCTATCGCCGGAAAAATAATAGCACACAATGAATATTCATGCATACACAAGTCTCAACATTTCATGCACTCCATACCATACAAACAAAGAGTATCAGAAGCAAACAAGTTTAGAAAACAAAACAAGATTTTATAGGTTTTAGTTATTAATTTAATCCTACTTAGAATCTAGGGTTTTGCAAACAATGCAACTATCATAACTAATTATTTCCAACAAGCATGCAAGTGGTCTTATGGACCAAACAACACATTCAGTGAACTAACAGGTTGACAACAATCTTAAGAATCCAACAAAGTTGGATTTACACAAAAACAATTTGTGGTTTAATTCCTATGAATTAATCAATAGGAAATAATACTAGAACACCAAAATAAATCTCAGATATTCTCTGCGATCAGAAAAATATGAGCTAAATTGTTCTGGAAAGCACTTCCAGAACACAATCCAAGGAAATTGGATCCATACTAAAATTCCTAATATTTTGCAAATGACAATTTTCCTAATATAAACTACACAAACAACCATATCAATTACTACTGCAAAAATATGGGCCCTAAAATAGTAGAACCACTTGGTCAATCAAACTAACATGTTAAGATATCACTAAAAATTGGATCTACTCATTTCAGTATACAGAACTCAAGATATAAAATAAACTTAAAAAGGGATCTAATTAACTTTACTATTTATCATTTCATCTACAGAAGGTCTACAAACATGGGACCTAGGCCATTTGAAAGATATCACATCAAGCTACACAAGAAATTTTGAATCACCAAATTTTCACACACAGAGAATATTCTATGGATTTTACAAGTTCACAGATCTAATCAAATTTGAAACTGATTTCTGAAGAAAAAAATAGATCCGGGCCGGATCTGACCGAGCCAGGCTGACAAGCGACGGGCCGGCCCAGATCCGACGCGGCGCGCCGGGAAACGGCCGATTCGAACGGCTGACCGGCGGGCCAGGCCAGTCAGCGGCGCAGGGGGCCGAATCGGTACGGGGCGTCGAGTGCCGTTCGATCAAGTGAAGATCGACAACCTCGGTTCGTCGTCTCCGCGACAGAGGGGTTAGGTCGACGGCGAGGCTAGGGTTTCACTGGGGTGGTGCGGTGCTCACCTAGGGCTCGTCGGTTGATACGTCCATTTTGCATCACTATTTTGTATCATAATTTACTGTTATTCATTGATATATTTCATATTTAGAGTTGATACTTATGTTATTTCCTTTGTTTTCACATGTTTGATGATCATTGGAGGAGTTACTGCCGGAGTCAGGATTCTGCTGGAAAAAGGACCATCAAGGGACCATATTTTGAAGATCAGGAAAATTCCAGAAAAATACCAGGAAATTATATTTTCCCAGAAGACTCAGGAAGCCAGAAGGAGGAGTCGAGAGGAGCCAGGAGGGGCCCACACGCCAGGGTGGCGCGGCCTGACCCCTGGCCGCGCCACCCCTGTGTGAGGCCGCCCTAGCCCACCTCTGGTCTCGCCCCTGCGCGTACTTCATCATCCCCGAAAACCTAAGTCAGGTGGAGGCTCAGAGTTAGACACCGCCGCCTCTGCGGGGCGGGAAAACAGCAGAGAGAGAAAAGCTCTCCGGTAGGCAGAAATCTGCCAGGGAAATTCCTTCCCGGAGAGGGGAGATAGTCGCCATCGTCATCACCATCGCACCAGACTTCATCGGGATCATCATCATCATCTCCATCACCTGCACCTTCATCTCCACCATCACCACGCCATCCCGCTTGTAACATCTTGAGTTGGATCTTGTTATATTCATAGGGGAAACTTTCCCGGTGTGATTACTCTTGTAGTGATGCTATTGAGTGGAACCATTGAATTAAGGTTTATGTTCAGATTGTTATTTACCATTATTTCACCTCTGATCATGATCCCTATGATGTCTTGTGAGTAGTTCGTTTAGTTCTTGAGGACATGGGAGAAGTCAAGATGTTAGTAGTGAATTATTGTTGAGAAATATTTAATGGTTTGATATTGTTGTGGTGCTATTTCACTAGTGGTGTCATGTGAACGTCGACTACATGATACTTCACCATTTATGGGCCTAGTGAGATGCATTGTGTATTTGGCTACCGATTGTGGGTTGCTGGAGTGACAGAAACCTAAACCTCCGCTGGAAAACCATTGCACCCGGGAGCGTAGGATCATAGAGTTTAAGGCTGTGGTTAGATTTATCTTAATTACTTTCTTGTATTTGCGGATGCTTGCAAGGGGTATAATCACAAGTGTGTATTTATCCTAGTAAGGGTAGTGCGCTAGCACAGGTTCACCCCCATAACACCTATCAAACCAATAAAGACTATTGGCTTTATGAAGCGAAAGCTCTTGACAGAAATTCCCGTGTGTCCTCGAGAACGTTTGGTTATTATAAGTACAAAACCAGCCTTGTCCTTTGCTGAAGAAAAGATTGGGCCACTTGCTGCAATTGTTACTACTGTCTTTTATTTACTCGCACTTTATTTACTCATATACCCAAATACCCCTGAAAACCTATTTGCTAGTATTTATAGTGATTCCTTGATCAAAACCGCTCATCAACATACACCTTCTGCTCCTCGTTGGGTTCGACACTCTTATTTATCGAAAGTACTACGATACACCCCTATACTTGTGGGTCATCATCAGTGATGATAGGACGGCGTGGATCGGCGGCGGAGTGTCGGAGAGGATCGATGATGTCGTCGGAGAGGTGAACGGGACCGCAGCTTCGCTCTAGCTCGCCGCCATCGTTCCCAGGTGCTCCAGCGAGGTCGATGATGTTGTCGGCTACTGGTGGATCTAGGGCATGAAAAGTATTAGCGTAGATGCAGAAGAGGTCTGGGAAGCCAGTGGGGAAGAAAAGAGAGGGTGGCGGCGATGACATCCGTTGGCAACCTTCCCCTTCTTCCTCGGCTTCGGTGATTCTCTGGTGAGCTCGCTAGGGCTGGTCAAGGTGAACGAGAGCGTGGGATGCAGAGAGGAGAGCTCACAGAGGAGAGGAGATGCGGAGAGGGGCAAATGGCAAGCAGAGAGGGCGAGGAGAGGGGTGCCTTGGATTTATATGCGCGCGGTGATCTCGGTTCAGTGTAGAATCACTGGAAATTATTCGTCGAGTGGGGCGGCTCGCTGTGAACGGCTTTGTGGACTGAGTCCAGTGATGCAAGCGAGAGGGCTCGGGCATGAGGCTGAATCGGCCAGGGTTATGTCGGTTTCAGTCGAGGTGCGCTCGGTTTCGGTCACGGGCTGGACACGTCAATGGGTAGAAGTGCTGGGCGTGTGTGCTGGCGTGAATGCACGTTCGATGTCGTGCAGAACGGTGTGCGGCGCGAGGGGAGAGGACGTGTGCATGAGCGGGAACGCGGTGCACGCTCTCGGCGTCCACAGCGCGTGCTCGGACACGGTCAGAGCGAGGGCGGCTGCGGGGCCTATGGCCGGTCGGAGCGGCTGGCATCGATTGGGTGGCATCGAAGGTGGCCAGTGAGCATTGATGGCGAGGCAGCAATGGCTGGCTTGCCGCCGAAGCCTCGGTCTCCACGGGCGTGCGCACGGTCGGCGTCGGCGAGAGGAAGAGGGAAGGTAGGGTGCATGGGTCGGGGTGGCTGGTAGGTGGGGTCATGGAGGTCCTCCTGGGTGGCAGCACGTCGCCGATTGGGGGTAGAGAGGGAAGAGAGTGAGAGAGAGAGGGGGTAGGGCAATCTTGCAAAGATTGCCTCGGGTTTCGCCCCTCCCTTGTGTCCACTAGCTACAGGACAAAGAGAATATGAGAGGGAGAGGGTGGTGGCCGGCTGGGTGGTCTCTTGTCGACTTGGCAAGAAGAGAAGGAGTAGAAAGAAGAAGAAAAGAATAAGAATGGCCAATTCGGCTGAAATTTGTTTGAATTTTGAAAAGACCAAATTTTGATTCAAGTGGTGGTGATGATTGGCTAGGAAGTGATTTTTGAATAGTAGAACTCCACCTACCAAGTTTCAGAATTTTTGAACAAGTAGAGGTGGGGTTTTGGTGATGTTCCTATTTTCAAATAATGGGTCAAAAATAAAAGAAAAAGAAATCCTAATAAGTGTGATCAACAAAGAAATCTAGTTAGGGTTTTTGTTTCACCTATGCAAGCATCAAGATCAAGAAATTCAGCATAAGATCATAGCACCGAATATAATTCAAGAATAAAGATAATTGTGGTAGTGGAAATAAAATCAAGCAAAAATAAATAAGCAACACATGCACTCACATAAAATCATGCATACACATACATGAACTCATACATGCTAGCACTCAAGCACACATATCAATAAAGTTTTTAATTTACCCCAAATAAAAGTGTCAAACTTTGGTCTAACAAGGTTTATGAAAAGTGGGGTGTTATAGACCTTTCCCCCTTAAAAGAATCTTGTCCCGAGATTCGGTAGCTAAGCGTTGAACAACTCGGGAAATTCCCGCTGAAGATAATCTTCACGTTCCAAGTGGCCTCGTCTTCGGTGTGGTTACTCCATTGAACTTTATACATGTTGACTTTTCTTCTACGAGTAAGATGGACATCTTTTTCCAAGATACGGATCGGTCTCTCGCGGTAGGTCAAATCGTGGTGAGGTCAATAGAGTCTGGTCAACTTCCTTGAAAGTATCGGGTTTGCTGGGGGCTTGAAGGCATTTGCGTAGCTGTGATACGTGGAACATATCGTGGAATTCTGACAGCTTCGGGGGTAGCTCCAGTTTGTAGGACATCTCTCAGCGGCGCTCTAGGATTTTATATGGGCCAATATAGCGGGGTGCTAGCTTGCCTTAACATGGAATCGTTGCATCCCCTTGAGAGGTGTAACACGGAGATAGACAAAATCTCCCATCTGAATGATATGGGTCTTCGTCCAGAATCGGCGTAGCTCTTCTGTCTAGATTGGGCGGCTTTTAGTCGGTTCCGAATCAGTTGCACTTGTACTTCGCCTTTTTTAATGATACGGGCCTAAACACTTGGATCTCTCCGGTCTCGGTTCCCGTTGAGCGGGTACGGCACTTACGACCATTAAAGCTTCAAAGGGGGCCATTTGTAGGCTCGCTGGTAGGTATTGTTGTAGGAAAACTCGGCAAAGGGTAGGACAATCCTCCACTTGGCTCCATATGAGAGGACGCAGGCGCGGAGCATGTCTTCAAGGATCTGATTTACTCGCTCGGTCTGGACCTCCTGTTTGCGGATGGAAGGCGGTGTGAAGGAAAGGGTTTGTCCCAGGGCTCGGTGCAGGCTTTCCCAAAATCAGGAGGTGAACTGTGATCCTCGATCAGATACAATTCTCTTTTGGTACTCCATGCAGGCTCACGATTCGGCTCTATATAGAGCTCGGCCAGATTCTGACCTCGATCGGTGTCTGATGGGTAGGAAGTGGGCAACTTTGGTTTAGGCGATCAACGATGACCCAGATGGACTCATGTCCCCTATTTGACCTCGGAAGGCCGGTGATAAAATCCATACCAAACTTCTTCCCATTTCCCACTTGGGTATTTTCAATGGCTGGAGTAGGACCCGCGGGCCTTTGGTGCTCTGCTTTGACACGCTGGCAGACATCGCATCGTGCAATATAAAAAGCTATCTCTCGCTTCATGCCATGCCACCAAAACTGCTCTTTCAAGTCTTGGTACATCTTGGTGCCTCCTGGGTGGATCAAATAAGGAGTATCGTGGGCCTCCTTTAAAATAAGTTGCTTCAACTCATCAATACTGGGGACGCATAGGCGCCCATTATACCATAGCACACCGTGCTGGTCAATCGAAAACCCAGGTACTTCTTCTCATCCCATCCTATGCTTGATCCCTTCAATACTCTCATGACCTTTCTGGGCTTCTTTAATTTGATCAAACAAAGTGGGTCGGACTTCAAGATTGGCTAGGAACCCATGGCTCACAAGCTCTAGTCCAAACCTTTCAAACTCTTCACATAGGGTAGGCTGGTTGGTCTTTAGTAGGGCATTTAGGGAGCTAGGTTCTCGACTGAGGGCATCGGCAACAACATTCGCCTTACCCGGGTGATAGTGAATGCCTAGATCATAGTCTTTAATAAGCTCAATCCATCTTCGTTGTCTCATGTTCAACTCCTTCTGAGAGAAAATGTACTTCAAGCTCTTGTGGTCCGTGTAGATTTCACACCGGTTTCCCATAAGGTAGTGTCGCCAAGTTTTTAGCGCGTAAACCACGGCAGCGAGTTCTAGGTCATGGGTAGGGTAGTTTAACTCATGTGGTCGCAGTTGTCGGGATAGGTAAGCAATGACCTTGCCTTCTTGCATCAAGACACTTCCAAGTCCAAGCCTGGATGCGTCGCAATAGACGTCAAAGCTCTTGGTAATATCGGGCATGGTTAGAATAGGGCTGACACAAGTCTCTTCTTGAGTTCTTGGAAACTTTGCTTGCACTTTTCAGTCCACTCGAACTTTTTGTCCTTCCTGAGGAGTTGAGTCAACGGGCGAGCAATGCTAGAAAATCCTTCAACGAAATTCCGGTAATAACCAGCTAGTCCAAGGAAAGCTCGAACCTCTATGGGGTTAGTCGGGCTTTTCTCTCCAGGATGGAGGTGATTTTAGAGGGGTCAACGGAAACTCCACCGGCTGATATCACGTGGCCTAGGAATCCAACTTCTTTCAGCCAAAACTCACACTTGCTGAACTTAGCATAAAGTTGATGCTCGCGCAGGGTTCCCAACGCGAGACACAGATGTTCTGCATGCTCTTCCTCCATTTTGGAATAGACCAAAATGTCATCAATGAACACCACTACAAATTTGTCAAGGAACTTCATGAACACCTTGTTCATGAGATTCATGAAGTAGGCAGGGGCGTTGGTCAAACCAAAGGACATCACGGTGTATTCAAACAAGCCGTAGCGGGTGGTGAATGCGGTCTTGGGAATATCGGACTCTCGGACTTTCAGCTGATGATATCCGGTACGGAGATCAATCTTGGAGAACACTTTGGCTCCATTCAGCTAATCAAACAGATCTTTGATCTTTGGGAGCAGATACTTATTTTTAATGGTCACCTCATTTAGTTTACGGTAGTCCACACACAATCGGATGGTACTGTCCCGCTTGTCCACAAAAAGAACGGGCGAACCCCAAGGTGACGCACTGGGACGGATAAGGCCCTTGCTGAGCATATCAGTGAGTTGCCTCTTTAACTCTTCTAGCTCTTGGGGGTTCATGCGGTAGGCTCGTTGCGCAATAGGGGCTGTCCCGGGAACCAACTCAATAATGAACTTGATATCCCGGTCAGGGGGCATACCTGGCAACTCTTCGGGGAAAACATCCGGGTATTCACATACCACTGGGACTTGGTTGAGGGTCGACCCGGATACGGACTTCTTGTAGTAGGCTTTGCGGGATGGCATTGTTGCAACGTGCTCAATTCGAATACTGTCGGTGGGTCACGGCTATAGACTTTCTGGCGCAATCTATGTGCCCCTGGTACTTGGACATCCAATCCATTCCAAGCACTACATCCAACCCTTTCGTGCCTAAGATAATTAAGTTGGCTCAAAAAGATACCCCGTGAATAACTACTGGCACATCTACACAATTATCCTTGGTCTTCACGATGGATCCGGGAATCTGAACTAGCATAGCCCTAGTCATCATGGTAGATTCTAACTTCCCCTTTTTCACAAAGTGTTCGGTAACGAAAGAATGTGATGCACCCGAATCAAACAGCACTCTTGCAGGGATGGAGTTGACAAGAAATGTATCAAGCACAACATCTGGGGCTTCTGCAGCTTCTTCCACTGTGACATGGTTCAGACGGCCCCTTGCATTGTGGGCTTGGGTCTTCGGGTTCCTACCGGAGGGTCCACGGCCTTGACCCTGATTGGGTCGCGGCGCGCTGAGGCTCGGGGCAGAAGGCTTCTTTAGAGGACACTCCTTAGAGAAGTGTCTGGGCTGACCAAAGGTGTAGCACCCACTGCCCTGACTGCGATTGGTGGGGTTGAAGGTGTTGCGGTTGTTTCCAGAGAAGTTGCCTCCTGATGGGCGGTTGCTGGGGTAATGACGGCTGGGGTTGTTGGGCCTAGGGGCTTGAGAGGCGAACCTCTGGGGTGGTGGCGTGGCTCTGGATGGGGGCATGCTGCGGGACCTGTGACCACTAGGTCCTCCTTGATTCATCATCCTCCTCTTACGACTCTCACGGGCAACTTTGTTCTTGTCTTTGACCATGATGGCAGCATCTACCATGGCTTCCAAATCGGGATAGTGAACAGCCACAAGGTAAGTCTGCAGCTCCTCCTGTAATCCGTTGAGAAATCTCTCTCTCTTCTTCTCATCGGTATCGATATCATTTGGGGCATACCTCCCCCAGGTGGTGAACTTGTCGAGGTAATCAGTAACACTCATACCTCCTTGCTTCAGATTGAGGAATTTATCTCTCATGATCTTGATAAGTCCTGAGGGTACGTGGGCCTTGCGGAACTTGGTCTTGAAAGCATCCCAGGTCATAACTTGTCCCTCGGGCTGCATGGCGCGGACATTTTCCCACCATGCTCCTGCTGGTCCAGCTAAAAGTGAGTTGCATACAGGACCTTCTCGTTCGCTCCCACTCCCGCATATTCAAGCTTATTCTCGATAGTCCGAAGCCAATCATCAGCATCTAGAGGCTCAGTGGACTTAGTGAAGGTGGGTGGGTTGGAGTTCTGGAAATCCTGGAGCTTGGTTTGTGGTTCATCATTACCATTGCCACCATGGTTATTGTTGTTGTTGGTGGCTAGCTGGGCAAGGTGTTGGAGAGTGGCGAGATTGGCTTGACGCTCGGCACGTGCGGCTTCACGTTCTTCTAACATGAGT
>QXEO01001291.1:600000-1103290 GCA_007115705.1 Dactylis glomerata
CGTCAATATGTTAGTTCCAGAAAACGCATAAAAATGCCACGAAGTGTAACAAAACACAAAGCAAATGGTGCATAAACAAGCATGGAGCATAAAAAATTATAGATAAATTTGAGACGTATCAGTCCACGGTTAGCAACACTAGATGGCCCGGTAATCACATCAAACGCGCTTTGCTCAGAAAATTTTCCGTGCCTACGGCATGAAGCTTTGCATCGATAGACGCGTCGAGTGCCTTACACACTACTGGGCTTCGACCTGATAAGTCCACACGCGGCTCGGGTCAAAGTTGCGCCAGTCCACGTGGGTTCGAGTCGGTGGACTCAAATCTGAGTAAGCTAACCGATGTTTTTGCGATTATGCAATTAACTGGACCCGACGTGAGTTCCAGACTGGTTATACCGATCCCTCTAGCAATAAATCTATGCACCTTCGAGGCTATAAATAGGCTTACTCGAATGGCCTAACAATACTATCAAACTATTCGTGTACATGTCATGGCTTTTTGTCTCTACAGGTAGGGCAGAGGGCTTTGTACGCAGCTGAGTAAAGACTCGAATTAATGAAGTTAGAGTCCCTGCCATAGTCTTCGACTATCCCAGGCACTCGGGGGCTACTGACGAGAGAATGACCCATGGGTACTCAATATTAGCCTACCTAGTCATCGGCCCAGGAAGAACATCTGCTGAAGGGATCGCAAGGCCCACGAACACAATAGCCTGGCGCGGCCCAGGAGCGAGACTTGACGTACAAGGCAAGACTCGAAGAGACCAAGATGAATTAGGGCTCGATTAGGGTTTATTCAAACCGACTCTATCTGTATTTTGCTTGGAGGACAATCCCGAGACCCAACGTTCGCCTATAAAAGGTTGGAAGGGAGACCCTGTAGTGGCTAGACACTTTTCGCCATCATCCACCTGAGCGCTCGAATTCTTGAGAGCTCTTCACCTTCGGCTATATCCAATCTACGCCATCGCTGTAAACACCACAACTGTAATCACCCCATCAATAAAGTCAGATAAGCAGGACGTAGGTCATTACCCAACAAGGGGGCTGAACCTGGGTAAAACCTATGTCTCCCTGTGTCGTCTGATCACCGTCGAGTTCGCCGGATCCCACAAGCGCTCCATGATTCGAAAGCCCTCAAGCATGGGCATTGCCGGGGTCGAACCTCGCCAGTCATCTTTGCACAAGTTTCGCCCTGCGCCTAGGTGACATAAAACTTCCAATAGAAAATTAGTACAATTTGTATGTTGTATGTTGTTAACCTGTATTTTGACCAATAAACAAAATCCAAAATTAGTTGGGTTATATCTTGAAATAAAATATGTTTTATGATTTCAAGAGAAGCATTTTTCTAAGTCTGACTTGTCTTAGATTTATTATGCTTAAATTGATTTTTGAAGAGTGCAACTTAAGTTTACTAAAAATTGATACATGCACTTTTTCCATGGAGGTGCAAAAGTGTAGGTTGCACTTTTTTCTAAGCTAAAGTTGCACTTTTCAGAATTGACTTAGACATAATAAAACCTAAGTTGACCTAGATGTAGAGGGCCATGAAAATTATACTAATCCATACCATCACTTTGTTCCATGCTTCAAACATGTTAGCAAGAACAAAATATACATGCGAAGATCATCATGAAGGTAATATGAAAGATCTAATCTCTAGGAATTAGTTATATACTGACCGTTCTGTGTCCTCAACACGAGAGTGGTTGATCAATTGCTAATGATGGGGTATTGGAACAACGAGGCCGGCCACAAGGAGCCTCTACTGTTGGTGAAATGGTTTGATGGGGTGGCTAGGGTTTGGGACCAGCAGCTTGGAGACAGATGGATTAATTTATATGGTTTGTTCTACTAGAAATTGAAAGAAACAAGTTGTACCGAGAGGAAATGCATAAAATGTAATGGTAGTAGTTGCAAAGAGATCATAAACAAGATTGTACAGGACAAAATGACATATATGCCTTTTTTCATGATACTCTACTTAGATCCCTGAATGTTAGAGACAAATCTTATGACTACCAAACACGCCGTTTATCCCGTATAGTCTTGTTATTTTTATTGTTTTCGCTACATTACTACATGGTCAGGTTGACGGTATGCCTATATCATATCAGCTAGTTGCATGAGAATACTTTTCGTGACAACAACCAAAGAAAAAGTGTCATAAAAAGTATTTTTGCAACACTTTGGCAAGTCAGCGGTTAGTTATCTTCCGCAAAATCCTTTCATTACATATGGCTTATGTCATAATAGATCAATGATGCTACTAGTTCTATGTCATGCAAGGTATAAGCTAGGCCTACACTAATTTGGTACCCAAATCAAGTTTTTATATTTGAACATCATCCCCAACAATGACACTACGGAAATTAGGTTAAAATATCATTTCATTTAAATCGACCTTAACACTCATTAAAATCATAGGTATATAATTACATCTAAAAGGCATTGTGCCCCTTAGCATTCATAAGATCCGAGATCTACCAAACTATCTATGAAAGCATGGGTGTTCACTTAACCGTGTCCAAAGAAGAGCATGCTCCTTGTTTAGGAACCTCGTCCTTCTTCTTGGGTATATTCTTGAGAAAAAATTTGGTCTACATGACATCCTCCTCGCAACGGATCTAATAATACAAGGCAATCTTGGGTATGCCCTTGTGCAACTTGTTCTTCTACATGACATCCTCCTTGCATCGGATCTAAGAAGACAAAAGAAGAGAACAAGAAACTTGGGATTTGAGATGTCTGCGATTAGATCTAAGAAGAGAAAGCAAGATAACAAAAAACTTGGGATTTGAGATGTTACAAAGAATAATATATTGGTTGGCTAGGAACGGTGGTGGAGGACTCGTACACTACTTGAGCTAGTGCACTCTTTCGAGGGTTGCGGTTGTACCCATTCGATGACAATCTTCACGTCTTGACATTGAGCACCACCTCGTTGTGAAGTTGGGACCAAGGGGGCATAATCAATAAAAGGATATGGAAGTGAAACATGGAATTACAAGGTGCACAAAGATTTGGGAGCAGGGAATGAGGCGAGGATTCCTTGTCAATATGTACAAATAGGAAGTGAGACATTTTAGGTATGTTTTATGGGACCTTGAGCAAGTGTGGCATCACTATATGGGGCGAGGTTGCTCAACTACCCATATCCATTTTTGGGAGAGGATTAAAGGCACATAATAATTCCCCCGGTTGATCCCCATCTACCATGTCACTGTGTCCTTAAAATATGTACAATGACACATCTCAAACCTATTTGCGTTTAGTTAAAAAAATGCAACATACACTTTTTTCTTAAAAGGTGTGAGCAACACTTTTGGCTAAACAGAAGATGCATTCTTCTGAAAACAACTTGTCCGCGATAAAATTTAGATAAACACATAAAACATATTTGCAGCAAATTTACCCAACCTAGCTCAAGATTTTTATTTCCATTGCATGACTAGGGTTTTAGAGGTACATCTTGCTGGGAGAGGATGGATTTTATCCTATTTGTGCTACTGGAAATAGAACAAAATATTTTCCTACTTACATCGAGAGAACCAACATAACAGGAATTAACGGTGATAAGAATGAACATATCAGTAATAAATTTTATACGATATACATGCCTTTTCTCATGATCATTTGCTTGGATCCATAAATAGATTGTTATTTCATGACTAACCAAGCTTGTTTTTATTGGATTAATATGTTGTTTATTGGTTGTGTTAATTCCAAGTCACTTGAGATTTAGGTTCAAATCTATTAGGAAAAGTGCAACTTCAACCTTTCAAAAAAAATTAAGGGAGAAATATTTAGGACATGAGAAAATATGGATTGACTTACACAGAAATAGCATGTGTTGACAAGTGATGTAAACATTCTCACCTCTCTGGCTCAGTGGAATCTCTCCAATGGATGTGTGCAAAGCAGAAGAACTTGCCCATGTTAGTACATACACATCCTTGATTTGTCATGTACTCACTCCATTTCAAGTTATCATGTATATTATCTAGGATGACTAACAATTAATCTACTAATATGTAACTTTCAAAACACAAATTATAACTAGAAAAATGTACTTTGGGATTCAAAGATAAATACACTATTTTTTGTCATATATATAATACCATACAATAGAGTAATTTTGCGTCAAAATCATGTCCTAGTGAAGTTTGAAATAGATAGGGTACAACTAAGACAACAGAGGGTGTTTTGGTCCCAATGAGCACTTAGGCGTGGAACTATTGCCCTTACATATCCACTAGTTTTACAAGATTCATTAAGCATTTAGGCCATATAAAAATTCCTAAAAATCTGTGTATGCTAGTAGTACTCGCTTGGGAGACATTTGGCATAACCGATTTGTGCATGTTTATAACCAAGGATGTAAAGTCTCAAAATTTTAATAGGCTTATAAAACTGATGTAGGAACATTTGATGCAGTTTGGACTAAACCGAATGATTATACAAATGATAATTTCTACAGGTGGCTACCAAGAAACGGTTTGTCACTCCATACACTTGACTATAGAGTTTCTCCCGTAATGTACAAAAAATGTCAAGCTCCATTTTGTTATAGCGTGTATATATGCTAGTGCATGGAAAACTCACTTATTATTTGTGCATAAGGTTTTTCTCAAATAGACTTATGTGTCCAAAAAGTATGTTTTATAGATTAAATGCACATGCCTACTTTAATAATTTGGTATGCCAATGTTCAATGAAGGGAGAAACCTTAAGTAATGTTGGTAGAACCAACATGTGCACTCTACAGAATTCTCGCCTTTTGAGGTGAAAATATACCCATTTCATCAATCTGATTGTTCAATTGTTAGTTTTAAAATGCATAAGCACTCGAATTTGGTATTATTTTAATTTTGCTCAAAGCCCAGAGACCGTGTCCACATGTGCATATGTGACTCACCAATATGATTCCCAGAATTTTCTATGTTCATTTTGTTCGCAGCCAACTATACCATGTGAGATCTTCTATTAAGTCTTATGAACTTTATCCTTGTGTGAACTATGAAGTCTTGTGAACTTTATATTTGTGTGAACTATGAAGTCAAGGACTTCTTACTTCACAATCTCAAGTCTGAATCTTCTTGCCGATAACCCACACATTGACCAGTGAGGTTTAGCACATGGTTACTTGTGTTTTTTGCATTACTCATGCACATGTTGGAAAATAGGTTATACAAGCTCAAAGACAAAACCATATACCCGAATTTGTTTTTTTATGAGATTCACTATGCAGATGTAATTAATTTGACTTTTTATGTGGCTCTAAGAAGCTCTAGCCATGATCACACTCAGTGGTGCAATGCCAAGTATTTCCGATGGAAACTACTCACCGTAATTCTGCATAACAAACACATAGCTCTTTGTTGGTAATTGTTGCCACTTCATTTATTATAAATAAACATCTACTAGCAAGCGCATATAAGTTCACCTATCCCGCGATATTAAAAACCGCTAAAAGGTTGTGTTTATCTTTATAAAACACAAAGAAATTAGGAAAAGTGTGTTTTGAGAGAAAAAAGTATCTGTTTCAGACAAATGGGTATAGATAATTCTTAGGAAAATGGAAAAAATATAGTTTACCAACATTTTAAAAAATAAACTATACATGAATATTTTTGTTTATTTAGAATGTTTGAACTTTTGAACGCGTGCTACTTTTACTTCGTAGTGTTCTCATGAGCTACTACACATGTGCTCCACTAGATCGCAAAGTGCTCCAATGACTGATTTTAATAACATGCGGGGCTAGGTTAACATGGGTGCTAGGTTCTGAAAATCGGTTATAAAAATGCGCATAAAGGCTAAAGCGAGCAAGAGGTCAAAATGCGGGCACTGATCCTGTCACATACCTGACTGTTAGCTGTTGCGCTGCACAGCTCGTCGTACATTTTATAACGGTTACACGTTTGATACTCCTGTATAAAATGGTGCGGGCAGAGAAAGCCACATCGCCAAACGCGCACACTAACAGAGAGGCTCAGGCTCAGGCGCACGCGCGCGAAAGGAGCTCGAGAAGAAAACATCCGATATTCTTCGTCTTCATGGGCGCGGGCGCGGGAGCGGGAGCGGACGCAACCACGTTACACGTCGCGGCTCACGCCCTGGTGAGCTCCCTGCAGCCGCAGGTGGCCGCCGTCTTCTTCGCCTCCGCCGCGTGCACGCTGGCCCTCGCCGTGCTCCTGGGATCGATGCGGCTGCGGCCGCCGTGGTGGTGCGCGTGCGCGGTGTGCGAGGCGTACCTGACGGCGTCGTGGACGGGGGAGTTCGACAACCTCTGCGACTGGTTCGCCCACCTGCTGCGCCGCGAGCCCGGGCGCACCGTGCACGTGCACGTGCTCGGCAACGTGCTCACCGCCAACCCGGCCACCGTCGAGCACATGCTGCGCGGCCGCTTCGACAACTACCCCAAGGGCGCGCCCTTCTCCGCCATCCTCGCCGACTTCCTCGGCCGAGGCATATTCAACGTCGACGGCGACGCCTGGCTCTTCCAGCGCAAGCTCGCCGCGGCCGAGCTCGCCTCCCCGGCGATCCGCGCCTTCGCGGCCAGCGTCGTGGCCTCCGAGCTGAGGTGTCGCCTCATTCCTCTGCTCCACTCTGCCTCCGCCGCTGACCAGAGCGGCGGTGCCAAGCTGCTCGACCTGCAGGACGTGTTCCGCCGCTTCGCTTTCGACTGCATATGCAGGATCTCCTTCGGCCTCGACCCCGGCTGCCTCGAGCTGTCCCTGCCGATGTCGGCGTTCGCGGACGCCTTCGACACGGCGTCCATGCTCTCGGCGCGCCGCGCCACGGCGCCCATGCACGTGCTCTGGAAACTCAAGCGGTTGCTCAACATCGGGGACGAGCGGGAGCTCCGCGACGCGATCGGTCTCGTCGACGATCTCGCCGCCGAGGTCATCCGGCAGCGCCGAAAGCTTGGCTCCGCCACCTCGGGCGACGACCTCTTGTCGCGCTTCATGGGGTCCATCAACGACGACAAGTACCTCCGCGACATCGTCGTGAGCTTCATGCTGGCCGGCCGTGACACCGTCGCCTCCGCGCTCACCGCCTTCTTCCTGCTCCTCTCGGACCACCCCCACGTCGCCGACGCGATCCGGGACGAGGTCACCCGCGTTTCAGAACAGAGAGACGACGACCAGCAGCAACCCACGATCGTCTCCCCCGACACGCTCAAGGACATGCACTACGTGCACGCGGCTCTGTACGAGTGCATGCGGCTGTTCCCGCCGGTGCAGTTCGATTCCAAGTTCGCCGCCGGCGAGGACACGCTCCCGGACGGCACGCCCGTGGCCAGGGGCACCCGGGTGACCTACCACGCGTACGCCATGGGGCGGATGGAGTCCGTGTGGGGGCCCGACTGCGCGGAGTTCCGTCCGGAGCGGTGGCTCCACGGCGGCCGGTTCATGCCGGAGAGCCCGTACCGCTACCCCGTGTTCCAGGGCGGCGTGCGCGTCTGCATTGGCAAGGAGCTGGCCATCATGGAGATGAAGGCCGCCATCGTCGCCGTCGTCCAGGGCTTCGACATCGAGACGGTCGGCCGGAGCTCGCGCCGGCCCAAGTTCGCGCCGGGGCTCACCGCCACGTTCGCCGGGGGAGTGCCGGTCAGAGTGCGCCAGCGCTGCCCGCCAGGCTAAACTTAATCAACCGGACGTCGCCGTCAGCCACACGTCCGGGGATCGATTCGTTTCCTCTTTCTCTGAGACCGCACATTTGGGCGAGAGAGAGAGACCACGCGCACGCAAAGTTGCTGTAATCTACTCGAGACCAGCACCCAGTTCGGTGAGTGCGCTGGGATCGATCTTAGCGTCCACGCCCAATGTATCGGATTAGGCTAGAATGACTTTTCCTCGGCTGCGACTTGCGATTTGGGCAAAGGGAGCAGCCGCCTCAGAAATCTCTTCCAGCTTAAAATTCAACGCACAAGTTCGTGCCTGCCGCCGATGCCATTCTTGTTCTTGGGTAAAAGAAATTTGCAGATTCGAAGATGCAGAATAGATTAGATGTTCTACCGCGTTGGTATGGACTCCCAGCATCAATTATTTGCAAGGTGGTCGGCCATCGAATTATTTGGAAATAATAATGGAACCTGTTGGATGCTGAAGAACATGCTTATTTAGAGTCAGAGAATAAACAGTGTGTGTGAGATGATAAACTCTTTTCAGCACAAGGGTTATAGAATCGGATGGGAGGGGGAGCAATGCGCATGTGCCGGGGGCCTCGTGGGACTGCAACTGTTGGATCCTACCTTCCAAGTACCATGTACGAGACCATTCTTCCGGACGCCTGCCAACGAATAGCTGCTGTGCTCTGCGATGGCCATGCATGTGCTGCACCTATTCCTTTATTCCGGTCCAATGTGTTCGCTTAATCATACACACGACGTAGGACGCACGTTTTTTTTGGTTCGGAATACCATTCACTACTCTTTTTTTTTCCAAAAAGGGGATAAAGACCCGGCACATATACACTTTATTTTATTATTATTGGAGCCATTGGTGGATCTAGCACAACATATCAGGGTGGTCTAATAATGTAACTTTTATTTAATTATATTATTATTTTCTATTTTTCTATAATATATAGGCTATATAAAAATTTCTGGGTGGTCCAGACACCACCCTAAACCCTAAATACCACCCTGGCCAGCCTTTTAGATCCGCTACTATTTAGAGCATAAGTAAGAGAATTAGTGTAAGTACACCTCAACGATCACATAAGATGAATACATGAATCTACCACCTAAAAAATGAAAAAAAAAACATATATGTGATTCTTATATCAAGCTGCCAACATTGGCTGTATAAATTCGGTACTACCATTTCAAACGGCTGCACCCAGTATCAATAGCCTGATGATGTTCCTCCTGCTTAATACATGATCACATATGGGTTTAGTGGGTAACCAAGGAAATAAGTGTAGAAAGGAGATAAATTTAGATTACTTAAAGTTAGTCATTTCTCACATGCCACATGGCCTAAAACAAAGTGCATACTTCAACTCATATTTGGCTTTTACTTTTCTTATCAATGCCATTTAGCCGGTTCCAAAGAGATGAGTAGCAATTCATCTCACATATGTTCGCTACCACATCCGCGTACGTAAGTCTGACCCTGCCAGGCAATCGGGTGGAAATCATTTCGGGTAAAGCATAGTCCCCCTCTCGAATTATTTACTTGGCCCACTTTCACTTTATATGTATATCCTAGATTTTTTGGTCATCGTCAAACACAAAATTGCATTCTTACTTTTCACCACCAGTTATTTCTGGTCGCCACAAAAGACATAATTATTTCTATTCACTCATAGCTAAGACCCTCCATATGAAACTGCGTTGCCAACTCAATTTCAGCCCACTGTGAACCATTGAGTGCAGCAGCATCCACCGGTCGAGGTGCCTTCTCGAGCATGAGAGCCAAAGAAAACCCTAGCCACCACTGACTTCTTGCGAGCAAGTGACAGATATGCCACAACGTGGTTGCCACTGTAAGAGGGTTAAAGAACACAAATAACACCACAACCTTGTGAGGATGAGGACGAATGAGAGATGATTCTTGTTTAGATCGGTGACTCCTCACCGATTGTATTTAAGATGTTGGTATGTGGCTCAAACTTTATTGGATTATTGTTCCAAACTCGGCGAAGTTGTTCCTTTATTTTGAGTAATCGGTCTGGTTAGCTGGTTTGGGTATTGCTCAGCGAACCATCATATTTGAGAGTGGTTTTGCTAGCTCGGGTTACATCACTTCTAGCACGAAGCTGTTTTGATATGTTAACCATTTGGGGAGGCACATCCTTTTGAGGTGATATTTGGCCAGTATAATGGTAACTGATACGTCCATTTTGCATCACTATTTTATATCATAATTTACTGTTATTCATTGATATATTTCATATTTAGAAATGATACTTATGTTATTTCTTCTATTTTGCATGTTTGATGATTATTGGAGAATTAACTGTCAAAGTCAGAATTCTGCTGGAAAAAGGACGGTCAAGATACAATATTTCTGAAGATCAGCAATTCTCGGAAAATACCCAGAAGTTCCTATTTTGCCATAAGACGGAGGTAGCCAGAAGGAGAGGCTAAGGTGAGCCACCAGGGGCCCACACCACCCCTAGGCGCAGGTCAGGCCTGGCCGCACGGCCAGGTGTGTGGCGGCCCTGGCCCACCTCTACCAGTGCCCCTTCGCGTATATCATCCTCCCGAAAATCTAAGACTGGGGGCGATCAGAGAAATATTATGCCGCCTCTGTGGGGCGGAAAACAGAGAGAGAGAAGAAGCTCTCCGACAGGCAAAAATCTACCAGGGAAATTCTCTCCCAAAGGGGGGGAAATCATCGCCATCATCATCGTCATCGAGCTGGGCTTCATCGGGATCATCATCATCACCAGCACCATCATCACCTCGCCATCCCGCTATAACATCTTAGATTGAATCTTGTCTAGTTCATAGGGGAAACTTTCCCGGTGTTAATCACTACTTGTAGTTGATGCTATTGAGTGAAACCATTGGATTAAGGTTTATGTTCAGATTGTTATTCCTCATTATTTCACCTCTGATTATGATCCATATGATGTCTTGTGAGTAGTTCGTTTAGTTCTTGAGGACATGGGAGAAGTCAAGATGTTAGTAGTGGAATTATGTTGAGTAATATTTAATGGTTTGATATTTATGTTGTGGTGCTATTCTGCTAGTGGTGTCATGTGAACATCGACTACATGATACTTCACCTTTAAGGGCCTAGTGGAATGCATTGTGTATTTGGCTACTAATTGTGGGGTTGCCGGAGTGATAGAAATCTAAATCCCCGTTAGGAAACCAGTGCATCAGGGAGTGTAGGATCTCAGAGTTTAATGATGTGGTTAGATTTATCTTAATTACTTTCTTGTAGTTACGGAAGTTTGCAAGGGGTATAATTACAAGTATGTATTAATCCAAGTTGGGGTAGTGCATTAGCATAGGTTCATCCCCATAATACCTATCAAATCAATGAAGATTAATCAACTGTATAAAGCGAAAGCACTTGACGAAATTCCCATGTGTCCTCGGGAACGTTTGGTCATTATAAGTAACACAATTGGCTTGTCCTTTGCTCTAGAAAGGATTGGGCCACTCGCTGCAATTATTACTATCATTTATTTACTCATACTTTATTTATCTGCATTATCAAATACCACTAAACACCCGTTTGCTAGTATTTACAGTGGTTCCTTGATCAAAACTGCTTGTCAATACCTTCTGCTCCTCGTTGGGTTTGACACTCTTATTTATCGAAAGTACTACGATACCCCCCTATACTTGTGGGTCATCAGTAACACATGTGTTTGTTTGTCTAACAAATTTGGTGTAGTTTGGATCAGTGATTTGTGAACATTGACCTCATTAATGAAGAGAACATAAAAAAGGATAATTCTCCTTAGTTGTTAGATTGTAAAGCTGTGGGACTATTATTTTGTACCCAAGTTTCTCATATTGAAACTTGTGTGGACCGACCGGTTAATACTTGTGTTTTTACCCCTTAAGTTGAGGAGCCTTTTCCAAATACTTGTGTCACTTGTGCATCTGATTGTGTTATATTTTGTGTCACTTTTGCATGTGATTGTATTATATTTTGTTGTTGCATATTTGTTTAGTTAAGTCTATTCTCATAGTTCATCGCATGCCGGTGGGATCCCTAATCTCCCAACACCACCTTACTGCTCGGGCATCTGAAATCTTGATCTCTAGCAACTTCTTGAGAGTCCTCTAGCAAATTTCACCGCCACACGCCGACCACCTCTTAGAGGGTGTCATTTAGCCCATCTTGTTCATGGGGCTAGAGTTTCGCCATCAAATCATCACACGAGCATCATCGTGGTTTGTTATGTTTTCTAGTGGCCCCACACTGAAATAGTCGAAGAGGCGCCATCATGTTTGCCGTAGAGAACCTAGGGTGTGGTGATCATCATGGCTTTTCATTCATGGGCAAAGGAGAAGCTAGGGTGGTGACCTATGGTTTCTTTTTTCTGGTCAAAAGTACATCTACATTTTATTGAAGGTTGGGTCCATGTTTGTTTTGAAGGTTTGAATTAGTGATAGGTCGAGACTGTATTTTATGAGTGAAAGGTCGATTTATATATATTGGGTTGGGTGTTCAACAAATAGTCGGGTCACCAGGTGGAAGGGAGAACGTGAAGGGGGCGGGGGATTGGAACCGTGAAGTTACCCGAGTTAGGATGGGAGCAAATTAGAAGAAGAAATGCATTTGTGTATAGAAAGGAGAGGGCTTATGAGTTATAACATGAGTTTTCTTTGGTTCAACATGTTTATTAGAGGTCTGTTGGAGGTAGATTGTCATCGTATGCATGTTTTTTTTGAATGGAAGTGTTATTTTGTGAAAATCTATTCCAATATAATATTTATATGGCTTTATGAAACAAAGTAACTGAACGCACACAACAAAACATGAACATAGAGAATAAATAGGAACCTATCCTTGTACATGTTTGTAACAAAGTATGGCTATATATGTACAAAATTTACATACTTAAATAATACTAACATAAATGATCATACATGCATACGATGGCAAAGGTAGGTCATACTTATATACAAAATTAACAAACTTAATTCTCGATCACCCACTTTCATGTGCAATTTATGTACAACTGGGAAAAAAGTGCAGTTGTATACAATATCACATACAGGAATCATGATACAAATTTAATGGTGGTATAGTTGACCTAGAACTAATTTTATTGTTGGTTGACCTATAACTTGGTAAAGAAATATGTATATGATATGTTTCCGTAACTACAATTTGAAAACATGTAACTATTGTTTTAGTCTACCATAAAACTGATCTGTACTTAATCTCTAGAAGTTTACTCTCTCTTTTATTTTTGATCTGTAAAAGTTCACTCTGGAACAGCTAGCGTGGACAGCTACATCTATACGATGACTTTGATTCATGCAATGTACTACTAGAGCAATCAACCTTCAACCGGTTGGTCGACACGTAGGGAACATCTAAACCATGAGCTCAAGCTTACATGCGTATTAAGAATAGTCTCACTCTAATTAGTTTTTAGAAAGAGGGAATCTTTCTTAGATCCGCCAGTTTTGTTTAGTACTTCCTCCAGGTCGAGGGCGCGCGCTGCATTTGTTTAGTCTGTCGGCGCTGTTGGGCTGCCATGGAAAAAGTCCATTTTAAACCCTGAACTCGTAGATGTTCGACGATTTGAACCCTGAACTCTGATTCCCTGTCATTTGTACCCTAAACTTAACAATCCCGGTCTAAAATGAACCCTAAGACGGATTAGACTAAAAAGCTGATGTGGCAAGGATTAAGGTCAGTGGTGGGCCTGTTATATGATGACTTAACCAACAAGCAGAGGCAGCGCGCGTGAGGAGAGAGAGAGAATTGGGGATTTATGGTTCGTCACCCTCACCGACGAGCAGAGGCGGCGGGGCGGCGGGCGGCGGGATGAGCTGGTCTTCTGGATCTTCCGCACCTGGCTTCCGGGGAGCGGCTGGACGACGGAGTAGGGAAGCAAGGTCGCCAGTGCCGTATTGTGGAGACCCAGCATACCACTGCATGTGTAGTATGCAAGTCGTTGACATAACACTAATGAAACACCGTATCACTAGTATTATATCCATCAGAGTGGTACAACAGAAACATCGCAG
Source organism: Dactylis glomerata (assembly GCA_007115705.1). Taxonomy (NCBI): domain Eukaryota; kingdom Viridiplantae; phylum Streptophyta; class Magnoliopsida; order Poales; family Poaceae; genus Dactylis; species Dactylis glomerata. The sequence goes on from QXEO01001291.1 coordinate 613,691, forward strand.
GTCCACGGTATGTCTATAGGATTACAATTTCAGCATACAGAAGATCTTCAGAACCTCCTCAGAAGGTAGAGGTTTAGTCCTGGCGACTACAAACGAGAAAGAATCAAGGAAGACTAAGCTAAACTATAACTAATGCAGTTGGCTTACTACTTAGCTATAGAATACTCTAACTACTAGGTTCTAGGATTAGGAAACTGGTTCCTTTCTAACCCTATTCTAGTTTTTCTCCAAGCTTCTCGCAATTGTAGGTTCCGCTGATAATCATGATGTTGGTAGAATGCTTCATCTTCAACTTTAATGTCTTGAGGTTGCATCCTTGGGTTGCCTTCAATCTAATTCTTCATAGTCTAGCAAGGGTTTAAGAGATTGGGGTGAGTAACGAGCGTTACCCAGCAAGTTTCTTTAGAAAGAAGATGTGTGATATGTACTAACTAAAGCCATGGACCCAAAAGAGTCGTAGGCCAATGCAAGGTTTTATCAAAGTTTCTTGAAAGATTGCTTTTACTTTTAGAAAACTATGCCCAACAGCCAACACAGGTAGTAGTGCCTTGAGAGCACCTTTCCTGTCGCGTTCATAGCTCCTTCCCGGAACAAGGGGTAACATGTCACATCCTTTTACACTCTGCAGAGGTGTGTCCTTCCAAAAGAGATCAAAGCCTTGCTGCACAACCGGGCGAATCTTTCCCGTCCACACATCCTTGGTGTGGGGCCTAGTCATTGATCCAAGCCAATCACTGCCTTCTCCGCACAACGCATGCCCACCCAATTCACGCATAGCAGGTTATGCCCCTGATATTCACCCCCAACGATGAAGTACCTAGGCGCCCCTTGCGGACCATCATAGACACCAGTGGCCGTGGGCACTAAGGGGTCCCACCCATGTGCACGTATTCTCGCAAGACATACGGCGAACGGTAGCTGAGTGTCCGTTGACATGCGAATGAGAGAAGATACAGCTGACTTTCCCGTCCCATTCCAAGTCTCTTGGACGACACGGTTTTTACGGCGCCGGAATAACTGTGGCATTGGTAGTTAATCCTAGGTTTACTTTCCCGTGCAAGTGGAACCTCCACCACCACAATCTTACCGTGGTTCCACCTGCCAGCCCTCCTAGGTTATCACCACTAGTCGATAAGCACTAGTCATATTCCTTATGAAAATAGGTTTTCCATCTTTTTTGAAATGTTAGAGTTTAAAGTCAACACTTTGCAAGAAGTTTCAAAATCAGTGCAACCAAGAGATATGAGCAAGATAAACTTGCCTTTTTGACTGCAAGATTATGCAAGTCAAGGTCTTCGATACGTAGAAAATCCAAATACTGAAATAGCTCCATCATCTGGTAAAGATGATGTTAAAAGAACTGCAGCATGATATGCATCATATATGCTATGCATCGTTCTAAGCGTAACCTAACCCCGATGGTTTATTATACAAGGTTGTGATGGTTTCTTTATACTGAGTTGCACTTTTAGATTCACTTCACAACAAGGTTGTTAAGGATTTTAGATTATCTGACAAATTTTTAAAGTAAAAGAATAAAGCTTAATACAAGAGGTATTGCAAAAGACTAGTATAGCAATAAGTGATAACTTGAAGGTACCATTTTTAAGTGGTATCATATTTTTAGCAAACAAGTAGTTGGTTAGGGACAAGCAAAGTGAAAGTAATTCTTATTTGATAAGAATACCTAGTTGATCTTAGGGTTGACAACAATCTTAATACCAAATAGGGTTATATAAGTTCAAACTTAATGGAATAGTTTGTTACTTAGTTTCAAGGTATCTTGAAAGAATAACATTTGAAGAACATAATTATTATTGATTAGAAACACTACACCTTAGGTTTAGTGTTCTAGGGTTTAGCATAGCTCTATCATAATCAGAGAGTAGGTAATAGTTGAGCATACCAAGGTAACAAGCTAGGTTTCATTCACTGTTAAGAGGGTTTTAGTGAAGCAAGGAAATGTTATTCATCTAGGATGGTGAAGCATAACAATGTGGTAGCACATATTTGCTTAACATGGACACACTCAAGAATAATTATTTACTTTTAAAGCTTACAAGAGGCATTGTAATTGTTAGGGCATTTTCTAGCCTCCCTAGTTTTGTGTGTTAGTTGACAACACCAGGACATTTTACCAATGTTTTTGTGCAGGAAGATTGGCCGGATTTTTCGGCCGGATATTTCCAAAACTGGGCCGGATAATCTGGCCACCCCTGAAAACGGCTAAGGACCAGAAGCAATGAGATGCGCGTCACCCAGATTTGGGGGCGGATATTTCGGTCAGATTTTTCCAAATCTGGGCCGGATAATCCCCCCCCCCCCCCCCCCGTGAAAATGGCTAAGGACCAGAAGCACCAAGATGCGCGTCACCCAGATTTTGGGGCAGATATTTCGGCCGGATTTTTCTAAATCTGGGCCGGATAATCCGCCCCCCCCCCCCCCCCCCGTGAAAACGACTAAGGACCAGAAGCTCTAGGATGCGCGTCACCCAGATCTTGGGGCGGATTTTTGGGCCGGATTTTTCCAGATCTGGGCCGGATAATCCGCCCCCCAGTGAAACGACTAAGGACCAGAAGAAGAGCTGATGCGCGTCACCCAGATTTCTGGCCGGATTTTTCGGCCGGATTATTCCAGAAGTGGACCGGATTATCCGGCCGCCGGATTATCCGGTGCAAGTTTGGGCCGGATAATCCGGTCCCTGGCGGCTGCAACGGATACATTTTGGGAAGGGGTATTTATACCCCTTCCTCTCTTCTTCCCCAGCTGGCTCGTCCTCATCAAGAACAAGACACTATTTGGAGCCAACCTCACTGCAAGATCTCCACCCTCAACCACCCAAAGTCCTAGATCTTTGGAGGATCGAAGGAGGAGATCCCGATCTACATCTCCACCGAAGGAATTTCTTTTTCCCCTCCTTTTGCTTGAGGGATTTACTCCTAGTGGTTCTTTGGAAACACTAGGTGGTTTGATTCGAGATTTCTCTAGTCTTTGTGGATTCTAGCCTCCGTGGCTTTCTTGGGAGCCTCCAATTCAGTTGTGGATGTGTGCCCCAATCTCCGTGTAAGGGATTCGGTGAGTTCCCCCAATACCACCGCTTAGTGGAACGAGCTAGCCTCCGTGGCTTGCTCACCGGAGAATAAGGTGAGCCTCCGTGGCGTTGGTCGACTCCGTGTCACCACACCTCTCCAACGTAGACGTACTTCCCCTCAAAAGGAAGGAACTACGGGAATACATCCTTGTGTCTCCGGTCTCCGCTCCTTGGATATTTCTTAGCCGAACTCGCTTACTTGCTTACTTGTTTACTTGTTCACTTGCTTGCTTGCCACTTAGGAAATTCACCTAGTTACACATCTAGAGAATTTACTTTGTGTCAAGCCTAAAAATTGAAAAAGGTAAAATTTTGTGTAGCGCCTATTCACCCCCCCTCTAGTCGCCTGTGAGATCCTTTTCAGTAATGTTTACTTGTTATATAACCTAAAAGAATAACTTTTAAAGAACATGTTTCTTAATGACTAGAAGTACTACAAATAGGAGTTAGTGTTCTAGGATTGATAATACTTATCTATTACTCACAAAGTAGTTAATAGTTGGAACATAACAAGTTATCTATTTAAGATTCATTTGTTACTTATGTGGTATTAGTTGGGCATGATTATACAAAGCAACTTTCATTGCTATTACTATATATGGTTCTTTCTATAGTTGGTAACATTCTTATGACAAACATCGGCACTCAAATAGTTAGTCATGAGCCAGTAGTGCTCAGGTAAATAGTTTAAGGTTGGTTATAGAGTTGTTAATACTCTAAACATTCAAAGGTCATTACTTGTGACTAGACAAGAATGGGTGTGATGCTTATTTGGTATGTTCTTAAAAGAATTACTTTTGAAGAACACAGTCCTTAATGGATATTTTTATTACTTAGGAAAATGGTGATTAGGTGATGTCAGGAAGTTAATAGTTTACAAGTTGTAACAAAGGTGTTGCAAATAGTTAGTTGACTAAGGTATACCATATGAAAATAGATCATCAAATCTAACCAATCATGGTGGAATTAGAATGCATAACACGGCTAGCTTATCAGGGTAGTTATTTGTTTTAGTACTAAAAAGTAGTGGTAGAACTTAAGATATATGTACTTCAAAAGGATTACTTTTGAAGAACATATCACTTAAGGTGTTATTGAATTGGAAGTTCAATGTAGGGTTCTATTAGTATCTAACAATAATTTAGAAAGCCCAGTATTTCTGTTCCTGGATTTTTAAGGTGGAATCCAAATTTTAAGTGATTAAAGATTTTGAAATGGGTTTTGGTTTTTCTCTTAATGAAACAATTATTGAAGTATCAATATTAAAGTTAGGAAATACTTCTTATTCAATTTTATGGGTTTTTCCAAATTTTACAATTTTAAATTTGTTTTTAGGGAAAATCATTTTAGGAATTAATTCCTAACAATAAAGTTTGAGGATTAATATTTAATAATAACAAAATATTAATTGGAATAATAATATTGAAGTAGTCAAGTTTTTATTTGGTATTTGAAAACTTAGTTTGAATTATTATTATTGGGTTTGAATTCAGAATTCAAATACTACTTAAACAAGGTTTTAAATTTATTTCAAAATTATTTTAGACAAGTATGCAAGATTATAATTTAAATAGATAGGTTTTGTTTTTCTGAACATTTTGATATATCATTTGCATTTTTCTGAGTTAAAATGAATAAGATATGAATTTCCTAAGCATTGATTAATTTCTGGAATTTCTAATTCACATCTGAACACTTTTTGTACCGGTTCGGTTTTAGACCCACCCACTGACTAGTGGGGCACATGCCACGTCAATTGCCATGAGGGCAACGACCAGTCAAAATATTGACCGAGCTTGACCTGACGCCGGCGATCGCCGGAGATGCTCATCAAGTGGTTCCCAGAGCGGTCTACGCACACCACTCGAACCAGGACACCACGAGAAATTGATTGGTATCAACCCCGCCACCAAATGGTCACCGGAGCTAGCTCCGGTGAACCCATCTGCGGCGGTGCACGGCGGCCACACCTCGATCTTGAGCTACGGTGCATGAAACGATTTGAAAATAATCTGGGAAGGTGCGTATGCTCACCCTGAAGCCGATGCCAACCTCGCCGATGCCGGAGATGGTCGGAGATGAATGAATCATCACGGATTCTGGCGAGCTACTGGAAAAGGGAACGACCAAATTCTGAAGATTGCATCCACTAAGGCTTGATTCCTTTCTCTAGGATGCTATTCAAGCTCCGGCGCTTCTCCCAGTATATTCCACGGCCCCCGGAATGACCTCAATCGACGACGGCGAGAGAACTCCGGCGAGGTGCTTCACAGTGGTGCTGCCGATGTACAAGAGACATAGAGAGGAACTGTGGGGCAGAGAGGGAGTGGTTGAGCATTAGGGTCTCTTTCAAGAGCTCTCGGAGGCTTTACAGAGAACGACGGGGTCGTTGTCGTCAATTCCTCGCCGGCAACGGCCGGGATACTGCGGTGGTTTCGAATAGTTTTGGGCACGAATCTTACAGGGAAAACCTCTAGAGACTCGAAGAAGATAGGAATGACGACGTGGAGGTCAACGGTGACGAGGTGGTCGCGGAAGACGGTGCGTCGAGGTGGCCTCTCCGGCGAGACGCTCTGTCGAGCATGCAGGAGGAAGAAGAAGACGTGGTCTTCTTCTGACAGGTGGGTCCCACCTATCGGTAACATACCGTTTCGTCACCCCGGGCTGGACTTCGGTGGCTGGTGAGATGGGCTCGGCCTGGTGGGCTGCGACCAGGTAAATGTTTCTCTCTTTTTTTCTTCTTCATTTCTTTTCTTTTATTTCCTATTTTCTGTTTTGCTATTTCTAATACAAATTTACTAATTTGTTTTGCAGGTTTTGAACGAGTTACTTAGTTTGTAGGATTTTGAGTTTGAAATTACTTATCAAATATGAATATGACACTTCTAATTCAACACATAGAATTAGATAAATTCTATATGTGCATTTGCACATAAAATATAATACATATCCTTAGGATTTTATTATGAATCTTGGTTGAATAATTCCAATTAGCTTTTGTGAAGTATTTGAAATACTTTGCTAGATTTGAATCAGCAGATAGTAGGATGTAGCAATATTATCTTACATTTTAACTTATAAAGAAACAAAGAAACTAGTGTTTAACCACAATTTGCTTTCCCACTAAGGAAATAGTGAAAGGTATGATTCTATGCTTATACCAATTTTGCTACTTAATGTCATGGAAATGTTATATGAAGTTATACCAATGGCATTAATTATTTTCTATATACTTAACTTGAAAATATGAACTACCCCTCTTTTACAATGAAGATCTCTTTATCTGAGGTCCACATACATAACAAGAGGTGAGTGGTTTAGTGGGTAATGGACTGGACTCCTATTAGCAGGGTTGTTACTAGGAATCAATTGTTTGGTTAAAGGTATGTCAAGTTTATATGGTTTGATTATGATCACAAGTGATGCATAAGTTGGAATAATAGTTTGGAATGAATCCCCAAGTAATTGAATAAGAGGTTATGGAATTGGATAGAATGCTATAACACTCATCCATGAAGTAGTGTTCCCTCTAAATTGTGCTCAATGCTACAAAGGATCTATAGACTAACCAAGTTTCTAGGTCAAGGTTTAGGATCTGCTCAACCTATATTAGATGATTCACTCAATAACAACTTGTACACAGATCAGGGTATCTCCTATAATTTAACAAGATGGGTATCTCCTAATTGAGATGTGCTTAAGTTGGACTTCTACTCCACACTTGGTTTTAGGATGATATATGCTTATCAGACTAGGTCTCATAACTAACCTAATTATCTTCACCAGCTAGCATAATCATGAACTTGATATGATCATACTATTTCCTTCATCAACTACCTTTATCAAAGATCTAATCTTGGTTGTACCTACTTTCTGAGATTAATGATATAATCTCCCCTGTGTGGGATTCATATAGGATCTACTCCACTCCATAACTCCATAAGTCTAGGTATTGGATAGACTTCCTAATGATGGTTCTAGTCTAGACCAGAATTAGGGTTTGTGATGTGATCACCCCTATATCAATGACTTGTCCTAACTATAATTTGAGTAACATCTAAAGTCTCCTAGTTGGCCTTTATAGGAACAGCTCTAATGTTCTTAAGGTATCTCACCTAGAGTTAAGGCAAAGCTTATAGACAAACTGGCATTGAGTTAACCTCTCCACTTCTCATATTTGGACTCACTAGATTAGGACATAAGAATATAGAATAGATCATGATTTAAGAATCAGACTTGTGTTGACTTCTTTAGCATGAAAGAAGTAGGGTTTAAATTATACCATGATGATCTTGGTGTGAATAAATATTTGGTTCTCAAATGGTGTGTCAAGCATTTTAGTTTTACCTCACTTATCTCTTTTAGTTGTTGTTACTATCACTACCCAAAACAAGGTTTTGACAAAGGTCATATTGAAGTTTATCGCGCTCTAGTTGATGAGGTACTTCAATTCCATCAACTTAAGTGAAACTCCAATCACTTTGATATGTTTTATTTAAATGCGCAAAAATTACCCGGGTTTTCTATGCATGAAATGCAATGCACACATCTGTTGTCTCTATTTTATAACCTCTAATCCTGGGATATTACAGTCTCCCCTCCTTAAACTAAACTTTGTCCCGAAGTTTTCGCTCTCGTATGTTGTTGGACGAACTTGTTGTTGGTATCATATGTCTTGAAGTTCCTTTACCAACTAATTGAGATATATATGGTATCCTTTGTCCAGAGTGATCCTCGAACCTTATGTTGTCAAACTCCAAACAATAACCACTTAAATTCCATCCATCTTGGTCTCTTCTTGACATTCTTTTGGATTATCCCTGTTTGCAACACTTTCCATCACTTATAGGGTCCTACTAGTTGTTCCAACATATCTTCCTAATTGGCTCTTGGTTTTACCACCTAAGAATGGATTAAACACATGTAGTGTGTCCATTCAAGTTTTCTGTTCTATCTTTATAGATCTTATTTGGTCTTCTAGGCTCAAGATTATAGTTAACTCTAATCTCAATCTCCTCCAGCTACGGTTCATGATACCAGCTGTGGTTCCTACTTGGTGTGATTATGGTCAAAATCATCTCACTCCTTTGCCGAACTCCATAAGGTTACGACAAATCTTGGAAATCATGTACTTCCGACATCCAACTTTCAACACTTTTAAGTTTCCTGAACTCTCCCCTTAGACTTTTCTAATGGTCTTTGAACATATTATCTTCTAACTGTTAGAAGTCCATGGTTAAACTACACATCTTGGTTGGTCTTTCTACTACATCCTTCTAATGGTTTTCCAAAGAAATATGCGGTGTACCCACACAATTGTGGAGAACCGGTACGAATTCTTCGATTTAATTCTTTAGGTAGGGTGTTCTACTCCACATTTGGACATATGTACCTACCCAAAAATTTCTAAAGGTTGATGAGAATTGGTTTTTCTCATTGTTATCTATCCTAACTCATATGTAAGTTAGATACAAAGCCACAGGAGAAATCCGGCAGAGTTTCTCTTGTACCGGAGGACATCCACGACAGGCAATTGTATAAGTTGAACAAAATATGCAGTAACAGGCTATAAATGAACCAATGGTCTCAACAGATCATTGTTGACACAAATCCTCACAAGTCTTAGTCCGTAGACAAAGACTACATCTCTTAGATAAGGAAAGGCATTGCTAACGTCTTAACCACCAATCAACAATTCAAGATTTCGGGACTAGGGATCAATGTTATACAGAGATGTTATGTGTCTTAGTCACGCTATCAACGAGGGTTACTGGGGTTACCACTCCCAGGCTGAATAAAGCAGCAGGCAATACCGGAATGGATAATCGGTATCACAACACCTCAATCAACCCGTGATGTACTAAGCATAACCAAGGCTGCATAACAACGAGCTCAAATGCCTTAAACTCAATTGCGGTTACCTAATTAGTGGTTCTACTTAATAACCTAGAGTTACCTCTAGTGTTTTAAGACCTAGAGTACTACTACTAAATTCCAATACTTCATCTTACTACCACTTCATGATTCTTCCATGAAGATCACTTGCTAGCTTTCTTCTTTTGGCTTCCATTATCCGATGATTCTTCATCTTCTGACTTGATTGCCTTAGGAACTCGTCTCTCCCTCACACAAATCCCTTAACCATCTAGAACTATAACATCAAGTAAGTACTTGATAATGCAACATGCACTTGCACATCATAGTCATACTTCGTGCATAGATCTAGTCACACAATAAAATCCAAGCAAATCCAAAATTGTGCTGGCAACATACATCATCATAAGCCCGTGAGTAAAACATCTCTAGAATTCAGGCTTAGATGTGTACCTTATAGCACCAAATAATATAGGTTTATATTGTGCTATATTGCACGTAGTGGTGGACTACTACTCTTTGTCTCAATACTTACCTCAATTGCTCAATTGCAATCAAATAAATTTGAGCAAAGGGTTTGGAAACCATTCTAACGGATCTAGATTCCTTTAAGACTACCACTTCTAGCTTACCTTCCGTCCTATTGAAGACGAATCTCACATGATCTCTCAAAACTTCTTACATTCTTACACCTCATAAATACTTCACTAAGCATGGTTCGCACAACTCCATGACTTCCATAGAGCTTCTCCATTGTGCTATGATAAATCTTCTCCAACTAAAGATCATGGTTTTGGTACTTCATTCACCATTCTCCTTAAGTATCTTCCTTCTCAGCTTGAAATTGCTGGTCTACTACAAAGTTCTACTCCTTCATGTGAAGATTCTCAAGGGAATCCAATCATGATTAAGGTTTTTATACTACCAATACATCTTACTTGTATATGGCATTCTTGGGTATCCATATACAAGACTAAAACCTGAGGCCTACTACCTCCTATAGTCTCACTTCATCACTTAACATCATCCTACTACAATTTTAGATGACTTAGGTTTAACAAATTGCCCTTGGTATACTTCTTCCAATAGGATAGTTTCAATTCCGGTTGTATCCTCTCTTTGGACTACCATGTATTGTATACCAAATGTGACCTACTTCCAACCTTTATGTAAGGATTTAATGATGTAATACTACTAGGTATGGAACAAGATGTCTAACTTCACTTAAGAATACAGGTAAGAAGATTTGACTCGAGTGTGTCAGGATTATTCTTTTGTTGAATATCCATCCCAAGTCATAAGAAGAATTGGTTTAGATAAGAAGGCTTCCTATAGTCACTACCAAACCTACAGGTCTCCTATTAAAGGGTTTTAATCCTAGGGTCAAAGCGTTTGCTCTGATACCAGCTGTGGAGACCCAGCATACCACTGCATGTGTAGTATGCAAGTCGTTGACATAACACTAATGAAACACCGTCTCACTAGTATTATATCCATCAGAGTGGTACAACAGAAACATTGCAGGTCCACGGTATGTCTATAGGATTACAATTTCAGCATACAGAAGATCTTCAGAACCTCCTCAACAGGTAGAGGATTAGTCCTGGCGACTACAAACGGGAAAGAATCAAGGAAGACTAAGCTAAACTACAACTAATGCAGTTGGCTTACTACTCAGCTATAGAATACTCTAACTACTAGGTTCTAGGATTAGGAAACTGGTTCCTTTCTAACCCTATTCTAGTTTTTCTCCAAGCTTCTCGCAATTGTAGGCTCCGCTGATAATCATGATGTTGGTAGAATGCTTCATCTTCAACTTTAATGTCTTGAGGTTGCATCCTTGGGTTGCCTTCAATCTAATTCTTCATAGTCTAGCAAGGGTTTAAGAGATTGGGGTGAGTAACGAGCGTTACCCAGCAAGTTTCTTTAGAAAGAAGATGTGTGATATGCACTAACTAAAGCCATGGACCCAAAAGAGTCGTAGGCCAATGCAAGGTTTTATCAAAGTTTCTTGAAAGATTGCTTTTACTTTTAGAAAACTATGCCCAACAGCCAACACAGGTAGTAGTGCCTTGAGAGCACCTTTCCTGCCGTGTTCGCAGCTCCTTCCCAGAACAAGGGGTAACATGTCACATCCTTTTACACTCTGCAGAGGTGTGTCCTTCCAAAAGAGATCAAAGCCTTGCTGCACAACTGGGCGAATCTTTCCCGTCCACACATCCTTGGTGTGGGGCCCAGTCATTGATCCAAGCCAATCACTGCCTTCTCCGCACAACGCATGCCCACCCAATTCACGCATAGCAGGTTATGCCCCTGATATTCACCCCCAACGATGAAGTACCTAGGCGCCCCTTGCGGACCATCATAGACACCAGTGGCCGTGGGCACTAAGGGGTCCCACCCATGTGCACGTATTCTCGCAAGACATACGGCGAACGGTAGCTGAGTGTCCGTTGACATGCGCACGAGAGAAGATACAGCTGACTTTCCCGTCCCATTCCAAGTCTCTTGGACGACACGGTTTTTACGGCGCCGGAATAACTGTGGCATTGGTAGTTAATCCTAGGTTTACTTTCCCGTGCAAGTGGAACCTCCACCACCACAATCTTGCCGTGGTTCCACCTGCCAGCCCTCCTAGGTTATCACCACTGGTCGATAACCACTAGTCATATTCCTTGTGAAAATAGGTTTTCCATCTTTTTTTGAAATGTTAGAGTTTAAAGTCAACACTTTGCAAGAAGTTTCAAAATCAGTGCAGCCAAGAGATATGAGCAAGATAAACTTGCCTTTTTGACTGCAAGATTATGCAAGTCAAGGTCTTCGATACGTAGAAAATCCAAATACTGAAATAGCTCCATCATCTGGTAAAGATGATGTTAAAAGAACTGCAGCATGATATGAATCATATATGTTATGCATCGTTCTAAGCGTAACCTAACCCCGATGGTTTATTATACAAGGTTGTGATGGTTTCTTTATACTGAGTTGCACTTTTAGATTCACTTAACAACAAGGTTGTTAAGGATTTTAGATTATCTGACAAAATTTTAAAGTAAAAGAATAAAGCTTAATACAAGAGGTATTGCAAAAGACTAGTATAGCAATAAGTGATAACTTGAAGGTACCATTTTTAAGTGGTATCATATTTTTAGCAAACAAGTAGTTGGTTAGGGACAAGCAAAGTGAAAGTAATTCTTATTTGATAAGAATACCTAGTTGATCTTAGGGTTGACAACAATCTTAATACCAAATAGGGTTATATAAGTTCCAACTTAATGGAATAGTTTGTTACTTAGTTTCAAGGTATCTTGAAAGAATAACATTTGAAGAACATAATTATTATTGATTAGAAACACTACACCTTAGGTTTAGTGTTCTAGGGTTTAGCATAGCTCTATCATAATCAGAGAGTAGGTAATAGTTGAGCATACCAAGGTAACAAGCTAGGTTTCATTCACTGTTAAGAGGGTTTTAGTGAAGCAAGGAAATGTTATTCATCTAGGATGGTGAAGCATAACAATGTGGTAGCACATATTTGCTTAACATGGGCACACTCAAGAATAATTATTTGCTTTTAAAGCTTACAAGAGGCATTGTAATGTTTACTTGTTATATAACCTAAAAGAATAACTTTTAAAGAACATGTTTCTTAATGACTAGAAGTACTACAAATAGGAGTTAGTGTTCTAGGATTGATAATACTTATCTATTACTCACAAAGTAGTTAATAGTTGGAACATAACAAGTTATCTATTTAAGATTCATTTGTTACTTATGTGGTATTAGTTGGGCATGATTATACAAAGCAACTTTCATTGCTATTACTATATATGGTTCTTTCTATAGTTGGTAACATTCTTATGACAAACATTGGCACTCAAATAGTTAGTCATGAGCCAGTAGTGCTCAGGTAAATAGTTTAAGGTTGGTTATAGAGTTGTTAATACTCTAAACATTCAAAGGTCATTACTTGTGACTAGACAAGAATGGGTGTGATGCTTATTTGGTATGTTCTTAAAAGAATTACTTTTGAAGAACACAGTCCTTAATGGATATTTTTATTACTTAGGAAAATGGTGATTAGGTGATGTCAGGAAGTTAATAGTTTACAATTTGTAACAAAGGTGTTGCAAATAGTTAGTTGACTAAGGTATACCATATGAAAATAGATCATCAAATCTAACCAATCATGGTGGAATTAGAATGCATAACACGACTAGCTTATCAGGGTAGTTATTTGTTTTAGTACTAAAAAGTAGTGGTAGAACTTAAGTTATATGTACTTCAAAAGGATTACTTTTGAAGAACATATCACTTAAGGTGTTATTGAATTGGAAGTTCAATGTAGGGTTCTATTAGTATCTAACAATAATTTAGAAAGCCCAGTATTTCTATTCCTGGATTTTTAAGGTGGAATCCAAATTTTAAGTGATTAAAGATTTTGAAATGGGTTTTGGCTTTTCTCTTAATGAAACAATTGTTGAAGTATCAATATTAAAGTTAGGAAATACTTCTTATTCAATTTTATGGGTTTTTCCAAATTTTACAATTTTAAATTTGTTTTTAGGGAAAATTATTTTAGGAATTAATTCCTAACAATAAAGTTTGAGGATTAATATTTAATAATAACAAAATATTAATTGGAATAATAATATTGAAGTAGTCAAGTTTTTATTTGGTATTTGAAAACTTAGTTTGAATTATTATTATTGGGTTTGAATTCAGAATTCAAATACTACTTAAACAAGGTTTTAAATTTATTTCAAAATTATTTCAGACAAGTATGCAAGATTATAATTTAAATAGATAGGTTTTGTTTTTCTGAACATTTTGATATATCATTTGCATTTTTCTGAGTTAAAATGAATAAGATATGAATTTCCTAAGCATTGATTAATTTCTGGAATTTCTAATTCACATCTGAACACTTTTTGTACCGGTTCGGTTTTAGACCCACCCACTGACTAGTGGGGCACATGCCACGTCAATTGCCACGAGGGCAACGACCAGTCAAAATATTGACCGAGCTTGACCCGACGCCGGCGATCGCCGGAGATGCTCATCAAGTGGTTCCCGGAGCGGTCTACGCACACCACTCGAACTAGGACACCACGAGAAATTGATTGGTATCAACCCCACCACCAAATGGTCACCGGAGCTAGCTCCGGTGAACCCATCTGCGGCGGTGCACGGCGGTCACACCTCGATCTTGAGCTACGGTGCATGAAACGATTTGAAAATAATCTGGGAAGGTGCGTATGCTCACCCTAAAGCCGATGCTAACCTCGCCGATGCCGGAGATGGTCGGAGATGAATGAATCATCACGGATTCTGGCAAGCTACTGGAAAAGGGAACGAATAAATTCTGAAGATTGCATCCACTAAGGCTTGATTCCTTTCTCTAGGATGCTATTCAAGCTCCGGCGCTTCTCCCAGTATATTCCACGGCCCCCGGAATGACCTCAATCGACGACGGCAAGAGAACTCCGGCGAGGTGCTTCACAGTGGTGCTGCCGATGTACAAGAGACATAGAGAGGAACTGTGGGGCAAAGAGGGAGTGGTTGAGCATTAGGGTATCTTTCAAGAGCTCTCGGAGGCTTTAAAGAGAACGACGGGGTCATTGTCGTCAATTCCTTGCCGGCGAAGGCCGGGATACTGCGGTGGTTTCGAATAGTTTCGGGCACGAATCTTACAGGGAAAACCTCCAGAGACTCGAAGAAGATAGGAACAATGACGTGGAGGTCAACGGTGACGAGGTGGTCACGGAAGACGGTGCGTCGAGGTGGCCTCTCCGGCGAGACGCTCTGCCGAGCATGCAGGAGGAAGAAGAAGACGTGGTCTTCTTCTGACAGGTGGGTCCCACCTATCGGTAACATACCGTTTCGTCACCCCGGGCTGGACTTCGGTGGCTGGTGAGATGGGCTCGGCCTGGTGGGCTGCGACCAGGTAAATGTTTCTCTCTTTTTTTCTTCTTCATTTCTTTTCTTTTATTTCCTATTTTCTGTTTTGCTATTTCTAATACAAATTTACTAATTTGTTTTGCAGGTTTTGAATGAGTTACTTAGTTTGTAGGATTTTGAGTTTGAAATTACTTATCAAATATGAATATGACACTTCTAATTCAACACATAGAATTAGATAAATTCTATATGTGCATTTGCACATAAAATATAATACATATCCTTAGGATTTTATTATGAATCTTGGTTGAATAATTCCAATTAGCTTTTGTGAAGTATTTGAAATACTTTGCTAGATTTGAATCAGCAGATAGTAGGATGTAGCAATATTATCTTACATTTTAACTTATAAAGAAACAAAGAAACTAGTGTTTAACCACAATTTGCTTTCCCACTAAGGAAATAGTGAAAGGTATGATTCTATGCTTATACCAATTTTGCTACTTAATGTCATGGAAATGTTATATGAAGTTATACCAATGTCATTAATTATTTTCTATATACTTAACTTGAAAATATGAACTACCCCTCTTTTACAATGAAGATCTCTTTATCTGAGGTCCACATACATAACAAGAGGTGAGTGGTTTAGTGGGTAATGGACTGGACTCCTATTAGCAGGGTTGTTACTAGGAATCAATTGTTTGGTTAAAGGTATGTCAAGTTTATATGGTTTGATTATGATCACAAGTGATGCATAAGTTGGAATAATAGTTTGGAATGAATCCCCAAGTAATTGAATAAGAGGTTATGGAATTGGATAGAATGTTATAACACTCATCCAGGAAGTAGTGTTCCCTCTAAATTGTGCTCAATGCTACAAAGGATCTATAGACTAACCAAGTTTCTAGGTCAAGGTTTAGGATCTGCTCAACCTATATTAGATGATTCACTCAATAACAACTTGTACACAGATCAGGGTATCTCCTATAATTTAACAAGATGGGTATCTCCTAATTGAGATGTGCTTAAGTTGGACTTCTACTCCACACTTGGTTTTAGGATGATATCTGCTTATCAGACTAGGTCTCATAACTAACCTAATTATCTTCACCAGCTAGCATAATCATGAACTTGACATGATCATACTATTTCCTTCATCAACTCCCTTTATCAAAGATCTAATCTTGGTTGTACCTACTTTCTGAGATTAATGATATAATCTCCCCTATGTGGGATTCATATAGGATCTACTCCACTCCATAACTCCATAAGTCTAGGTATTGGATAGACTTCCTAATGATGGTTCTAGTCTAGACCAGAATTAGGGTTTGTGATGTGATCACCCCTATATCAATGACTTGTCCTAACTATAATTTGAGTAATGTCTAAAGTCTCCTAGTTGGCCTTTATAGGAACAACTCTAATGTTCTTAAGGTATCTCACCTAGAGTTAAGGCAAAGCTTATAGACAAACTGGCATTGAGTTAACCTCTCCACTTCTCATATTTGGACTCACTAGATTAGGACATAAGAATATAGAATAGATCATGATTTAAGAATCAGACTTGTGTTGACTTCTTTAGCATGAAAGAAGTAGGGTTTAAATTATACCATGATGATCTTGGTGTGAATAAATATTTGGTTCTCAAATGGTGTGTAAAGCATTTTAGTTTTACCTCACTTATCTCTTTTAGTTGTTGTTACTATCACTACCCAAAACAAGGTTTTGACAAAGGTCATATTGAAGTTTATCGCGCTCTAGTTGATGAGGTACTTCAATTCCATCAACTTAAGTGAAACTCCAATCACTTTGATATGTTTTATTTAAATGCGCAAAAATTACCCGGGTTTTCTATGCATGAAATGCAATGCACATATCTGTTGTCTCTATTTTATAACCTCTAATCCTGGGATATTACACGTATCGGGAGAACCCGATGGCGTACGAGCTGGCGAAGCTGTGCGGGTGCAATCCGCCGCGGAGGGCGCCTCGGTGGATCTCCTGGAGTGCTCAGAATCCAGGGAGGAGGTACTACGCCTACGTGGATGCCATGGTTAGCTCGATTTCTTTCAGATTTTTCCATCCTTCTGTCCTTGTCCTCTCTGGTTGCAATTCCTCTCTGATTCGATTTTGTTGGGCCATTTTGAACAGAATGGACGGGGGTGTGGCTATGTTGAATGGCATGATGCTCCATTGCCAAAGTTCTGGAATGATTTGCTTGGCGATTTGCGTGATGAAGTGTGGAGATTGCATACTGAAGAACCACTGGCTCATATGCCTGAAGAAGGAGGAAGAAGAGACAGTTTGCTCCAGGCATTGCAAGATGAGCTCAAATTGAAGAATGATGAGATCAAAGTGAAGAATGCAGAGATAGCTATTCTGAAGAAGACAGTGCTATTAGTTTTTAGTATGTTTGTGTTAGGCTTAGTTGCAGGGAAGCTGTTAATGCAGTGATGTTCTGTTGCTCTGAAAATTGAACTTAAAATGGCAGTATGTAATGCAATGGTTGTAGTTTAAAATGACAGTTTGTAATGCAATGTTCTGTTATCAATATAATGTTTGGAAGTGCAAAATGAATTATAAGCCAGACCATGCTGGCAATGTTTGGAAATGCAAAATGATAGACAGACCATGCTGGCAATGTTTGGAAATGCAAAATGGAAGACCATGCTGGTAATGAATTAACTGGGAAATGAATTAACTGCAAGACCATGCTGGAAATGCAAGAAACAAGCCAACACAAGATCATTAACTGGGACAAATGAAATATAAGCCAGATCATTTGTATCCCAACATTCTTACTGACAGTACAAGTTCAAAAGCCTAAAAATTCAGTAATGTTTGCAATGCTACATCAAGAGTGTTCACAACATTGCAACAGGATCAAAAGAACTTTGCAAAGTAGTAACTTGGCTAGATGTTGCAACAGGATGTCTAGAAGTTGCCACTGCAAGTGAAGTAGGAGTAGCTTGGCTGTGATGATGCTGCCTTCTTTCTCCCCCTCTTAGCTCCAGTCCCTCCTCCAGTGGTAGCAGATGGGCCAGTAGTTGCAGATGGTCCAGCTTCTGAAGTAGCTGCCCTTTTTCTTGGAGGTTTAAAACTGCTTGCAGCTTGAGGAACTTGAGAAGCAGATGGTGCTTTAGCAGTTGGTGCTTGAGCACATGGTGCTTGAGAAGATGCTGGTTTAGCTGGTGCTTGCTTTCTTGGTTTAGCAGTTGTAGCTTTAGCAGGTGGTGGTTGAGCAGGTGGTGCCTGACAAATCATGCAAACATATAGTGAATTATCTTCTCAGATGATAAATCATGCAAACATGTAGCAAAATATAGTGATAAATCATGCAAACATATAGTGATAAATCATGCAAACATATAGTGATAAATCATGCAAACATATAGTGAATAATCTTCTCAGATGATAAATCATGCAAACATGTAGCAAAATATAGTGATAAATCATGCAAACATATAGTGATAAATCATTCAAACATATAGTGATAAATCATGCAAACATGTAGCAAATTAGACTACATAGTCAGTAAAGCATGTAGAAAAGTTACCTCAGATGAGTCCTTCTTCTTGAGATGTGCATTCTTCTTGTTGCCCCTCTCTGGATTTCCCTTGCACCCTGACCTATTGTGTCTTGTACTACCACAGTAACCACACTTAATAATTGTGCCATGCTTGCTCATTTTCTTCCCCTTAGGTTTCTCTGTCTCCTCTCTTTTCCTATCATTTTTCTTAGGCCTTCCTGGCATTTTCACATAACCAGGAGCTTGAGGCCTAGGTTTTTCAGAAATAGGCCACATCTCCTCTCCTTCTACAGGCTGCAAGCAATGTGCATATATCTTGTTGAACACTTCCACATAGTAGCAAGGATGGACAAAATCATCTATTTGTTTCTGACATTTATAAATTGCACTAATGGCAAGGAAGCCCAGCTAACTGAAAATACCCACATGAGCATGTTTTCTTCTCCAGATTTACAGTGTACTGCCTTCCTCTGCCATTGATCTGCTTTACTTCAAAGCCATCTTCTCCATTCCACAAAACCTCCAGATATTGAGTCCTTGCAATACTCTTTTTCAACTTTTTGAATATTCTAGGACATACTTTCCCAGTCATCTTCTCACCTTTTGCCCTTTGTTCTTGAATTCTCACAAGTATTTTCTTCCTTATCTTCTCCATCATTGATATTATTGGATAGAACCTGGCATCTACTATTGCATGGTTGAAGGACTCACATAGATTGTTGTCCACTGATTCACAGTTTGAACCCTCAGGGAAAAAAGCCCTAGCCCAGTGTACAGGTTCTGTTTTCATCATATCTTGAGCTCCTTCAGGTGTCTCTTGTGCCAGCTTTGCTTTGTAGTAATTGAAATCCTGTCTGTTGGATGCTTTAGCCACAGCCCAGAATTTCTTTTGCCAATCATGATCTCTATGTTTTTTCCTCTAGTTAGCATAGATGTGTCTTGCACACATCCTATGCTCTGCTGCTGGGAGGTAGTCCTTCATTGCATTAATAAGACCCTTCTGCTGATCTGAGATAAACACCCAGCCAGCTCCATTGTTGTTAATTTCCAAATCTTTGATCAGAAGTCCAACAAACCACTTCCAGGTCAAGTTTGTTTCTTGCTCTACAACAGCCCAAGCCAGTGGGTACATCTGATTGTTAGCATCTCTACCTATGGCACATAACAGCTCACCCTTGACTGCTCCTTTGAAGAAACAACCATCAAGTCCAATAACCTTTCTGCAACCTGACTTGAAACCTTGCTTCATTGCATTGAAACAAACATAGAAACACTGGAAAATATTTTGATGCATATTTGTTGGATCTAAGCCCACAGCAACTGTGCTTCCAGGGTTGCTCCTAAGCAGCTCAAGTTGATAATCAAAGACTCTTGTATATTCATTTTTCATTCCAGATATCAACCTATCCATGACAATGCTCTTGGCATGTTTGCATTTTGAAGTGGAAACATCAGCAAACATATCCTTCAAAACAGTTGCTTTCATGCTCTCAATTTTCCACATAGGGTTTGCAAGTATGAAATGTTCATATCTCTGTGCAATCAACTTTGCAGTAACCAACTTGTTCACTCTGTTCTGTGCACACTGATGATCATCATTGAAAGTGATAACTTGGAACCTGGATGTTTTTGATCTCTTTGCTGCATACAAAAGCCAAGGGAAGCCTGGCCATCCACATATAGCCCTCACTCTATCACTTTTTGATTTAGTGAACCTGATGCTCCTCTTGGTAACCAAACCATATCTCTTCAAAGCTTTCACCAACTGGTTCTTGCTTCTGAACACCATGGTCAAAGCAAAGTGTGGGACTTCCGTACTATTGTTGTACCTTGGAAATTTACTCTTCTTCTTAACTACCTGCCCATCTGAATCTTCATCATAACTGTAGTCTTCATCACTGGAATCATAGTTCCAATCATCCTTTTCTCCCTCTAATTGTTCTTCCATGTTTGCAATCAACTCAATTGGAACTGGACCTGTAGCTTCTCTGCCAATCCAGCTCTTAGAGTCTCTCATCCTTTTCTTAAATTTTCTAGCATGCCTCCTTAACTCCACAACCTCTGAATCTTCTCCACTGTCATCACTGTGTGCAATATATTCCACATCACTGTCTGAATCTTCTCCACTGTTATCATCAGCACCTGGAGCTTCTAGCACTGGTAGAAGATCATGTACTGGAGATGCTAGGTCTTCATGTACACCTTGCCCTGAAGAGGATCCTACAGTAGCTTGAGTAGGATTGCAGACTTGAGAAATTGGAGGTTCAGTCAATATGCAATCATCTTCATCACTATCAAGTGTTGCTGGTCTTCTGTTCCTCTTTTTCACATGCTTCACTGGGCTGCTAACAACCTGAGATACCACACATGTGTCATCTGTTATGAAAATATAATTTTTAGACTCTGCAGGTTCAGCTGCAGTGATGACAGCTGCAGGTTCTTCTCCATCACTGAACTGCCACATTTCACTCTCAAAATCACTACCACTGCTACTGTCCTGGCTATCTTCCTCTCCATGGTACTCAATGTACACATCAGCAACTCCACCAACACATATGTAGTCAGCCATACTCACACAACCACTATCATTATGCAGAAAAACTAACCCATCTGCAAGTTCCTTCCCAGGAATCAGAAAATAAAGTTTCATGGAATCCTTCCATGCTATGTGATCTTTCAAAAGTCCTTTAACCTCCTGCAGTGATAGTTTGTCCCTCTCTATCTCAGAAATGGCATCATCTCCTCCAACATAGTCCAAATTAGGACCCATGCGGATGAACTCCCCTCCAAAGTGAAATCGCACATTCAAAATCTCTGTCGGATCCATTATTCAACTAAAAATCAAGCACAGTGCGCACGAGATTAATACAACATTGCCAATTCAGACAGAATCAGCATCAAAAACACAGGAAAAGACCCAACTTTTCCTCTGCCCAAAATCATCCCCAAATTTCTTGCGGTAAAACCCTAACCCTATCGCCCCAACTACAAAATCACTACGGCGGACGGAGGAGGAGGACCAGATGATGTTACCTTCGTCAATGACGCGTCGTCACCTCCTCTCGATCGTCCCAGCATCGACGATCAACCGCCAGTCGCCATTGTCGTCGCCAGAGAGTGGAAGCCAACTGGACGTAGGGGAAGCGGAGAAGACGATGTGGACTCGCGGGCCACTAACGCGCAGAAGAGGAGGTCGATGGCGGGCCAACTGGGCCGGCGCAGTATCTCTCGCGCGCCCACCAGACGAGGCCAATCCCGGTCACCCTATGCCATGTGAAAGTACATTCTTTGTATCTCTTGTTTTGTGTGTTAGATATCAATACTTATGATTTATTTAATACGATGGTGAAGTATTTCAGGTTAAACATTATTTGTATTCATCACAATGATCAAAGGAAGAAGGAAGCAAATCTGTGAAGAAACTGCAGAAAAATCTGTCAGTCAAACCGGATTATCCGGCCCCTGGCAGGGGGCGGATATTCCGCCCCCCAGGATTTTTCCAAGTGACGATTTGCTCCCACAAGGCGTGGCTCTCTGTATTGGGGGCGGATACTTTGTCGGATATTTTCCCCGGATATTTCGGGGGGGGGGGGGGGGCAAAATCCCCAAAACCGGATTATCCGCCCCCACTTAGGGCGGATTATCCGCCCCCCAGAAAACTGCAAACGGCTAGTTTTTGAGGGGGTATAAATCCCCCCTCTCTTCTTCCACCTTGAGGTGCTCGACATAAACAAGATCCAAGCTTCCAGCTGAGCCACTAAATTGCATTGATCTCCTCTTCCTCCCACTCAATCGTGTTGATCTTTGGAGGATTGAAGGAGAAGACCTAGATCTACGTTTCCATCCAATTAGTTTTGGTTTCCCCCTTGATTTGTGAGAGGGGCTTGTTACTCTTGTGCTCATTGGAGCTCAAGAGCTTGTGGGTTCTTTCTAAGCGATTTGTGACCTTGGAGAACTCGTCGGGAGCCACCAATTAAGTTGTGGTGTGTGCCCCGGCCTTGAAGCATTGAGTTTTGGTGGCTCGGTGCATTTGGTGAGGACCCTCCAAGTTGTGGAGTGTGCCTCATCCTTGTGAAGGTTCTAGTTGTCGACCTCAAGGGCAACATAGTGATTCGTGCCTCTCCACATCGGTGGAAGGACACGAAGGAGATTACGGTGTGCCATATCACGGCTATTCGGTGTTTCACTTTGGTGAACACCGCACCGCTCCAACGGAGACGTAGCTTCCATTGGGAAGTGAACTTCGGGATAAATCCTTCGCGTCACTTTGTTGGTTATTCCTAAACTTACCTTCACGCATTTATTTACTAGAGTTTATATATTGTATATCTTGTGCTAGTGATAGTTTGCTCATCATATAGGGTTGTTCATCTAGTTGCATAATCTAGATAACTTATATTTGAGCAATCCCCGTTTAATTTGAAAAAGGAGTAAAATTTGTAGTTAACCTATTCACCCCCCCCTCTAGTTAACCTCTCGATCACTTTTCAATTGGTATCAGAGCCTCGTCTCTTTATTAAAGGCTTTACCGCCTAAAGAGGAGGATGGGTGATCCCACCCCCATGGAATTGATGCAACAACAGCTCAATGACATGGCAACGAAATCCGAGGAAAGGATGAGTAGGTTGGAGGAGCTAATGAGTAAATTAGTTGAGAAACCTACATCTAGTCAAGGTGAAAGTGCTCCCTTAGATGAAAATGGTAATCCTATAGCTCCATCCAAAAATCCAGAGAACTCAACAAATAAAGATAAACCTGAGTTTAGTTACCTTTACAATAACTCTCCAAATATTCAACATCCACATATAAACAATCTTGGCAAGCCTCCGTTGGTAGATAGGGCTCGGTTTACTAACTGGAAAGCTTCCATGAAGTCTCATATGTGCAGCTCTTCAATGCAAATATGGCGAGTTGTTGAGAAGGGATTCTACCCTAAAGACCTCGAGAACTTGACCTCAAGCGAAGTGATTGATCAACAACTTGATGCAAATGCAATGCACATGCTTGAAAATGCAATGGTCAATGAAGGGGTTGAACACATTCGTGCTCTTCCAAATGCCAAGGCTGCTTGGGACTACATCCTTGCTATGTATGATGGCAACACAAGCATGCAACGATCAAGAAAATCAGCTCTTCAACGACAAGTAGATCACTTCATCATGAAGGAAGGAGAGTCCCCGGATGATGTGCACCGAAGACTCAAGGCTCTTGTGGTGGACATGATTGATGTCGGATTCAAGGATTGTGATGATGATTGGATCAAAGGGAAGCTTCTTCAAACCTTGATCCCATACAATCAAAACATGGTGCAAAACATCCAAACAAGGACAGACTACATGGATCTCACTCCCAATGATATAGTAGGCTGTTTTGTTACAATGAACATGTTGAAGGAATCCTCTGACGATGTGCTTGCTCGTGTCAATGGGATGAAGAGGGTATCACTTGCCTTGAAGGCAACATCTTATGAAGAAGAATCAAATGATGATGGTGCTCTCACCTATGTGCCATCCGAGAAGGAGAAGTGGCAATCACACAACGAGTGTCTAGCTCTTGCTCAACACAATTGGTGGAAGAAAGGAGACTTTAGGTCAAATGCCACCAAGAACAAGGGAAGAGAAAGTTCAAGCATGAAGAAAGCAAGGACTTGCTTTAACTGTGGAGATAGTGAGCACTTTGTTGCGGAGTGCCCATTCAAGAGTAGAATTGAGAATGGTGGACGGCTTATTAAGAAGAACAACTTTGCCCCCAAGAACAAGAACTTCATGAAGAAGGTTCCTCAAAATGCAATGATGGCTAATGAGCAAGAATACCTATCCGGTGGAGAAGAAAGTGAAGATGAAAGCGAACAAGTGGGAATGGCGGCCGTGGCTATGGGAGTCATTCCCTCGTCATTTGACTCACTCTTCTCCAACCCAAATGACTTGAAAAGTCCCACCAAGCACAAGTGCCTCATGGCTAAGGGTACTACCCCAAAGGTGATATCTCCACTCAGTCCTTCAAATTCGTGTTCTCCATCCTTGCTAGATTGTGTTGAGAATCTAGAGGACAAAAATGCTATTAGACTCTCAAAACTTATGAAGTCCTTTGAAGGAGAACATAAAATTGCTTTTGATGCTCTCATGTCACAACTTGGAAATGCTAATAGAACCATCGATGAGCATGAAGATAAAATCATGGAACTTGAGGGTTTTGCTCGTGATGATGCTAATAGAATAGCGGAGCTTGAAGAAGCCCTAAATAAATCTCTATGCTTAAATGATGCTATCTCGGAAACTTTTAGCTTGGACTTGTCCAAAATGATGAGTGACCGTGACCATGCTCTTAGTAAGCTTGAGGAGTATCTAGGAGAAAATGAAAACCTTAACAATGGTCATAATGAACTTCTTAAGAATTTTGAGCAACTTGAGAAAACTCACAAAGCTCTCTCAAGTGATCTCAAAGCACTTAAGGAGTCACATGACATCTCCCAAAAGAAGAATATAAATGATAATGCTTGTGCCACTGACCCTTTGTGTGTCAAAGCACTTCTTATTGAGGAGAACAATAGGTTGAAGACACAACTTGAGAAAGGCCTTGTCTCTTGCATTCAAGGAGAAAAGAATCTCAATGAGCTTTTGAGAAATCAAAAGAAAGTTGTAGGTAAACAAGGTCTTGGATTTGGAACCGAGAAGGCCATTGAGAAGAAGAAGTCAACTCCCTCCACTAATGCTATTGTTTTTGTGAAGGAGGGGGAGTTGGCTAATGATGAAGATGAGTTTGATGCTCTTGCCAAGAGCATGGTGTCTAAGAAAACTTCTTCCCATAACAATTTTGCGGGAAAATACAATCCATCATATGTGCTTTTGAAATCTAAAAATGGACATGTATTTGCAAAATATGTTGGCAAATCTTATGGTAGTGATTACCACCATGCTATTTGGGTTCCCAAGACCCTTGTGACTAACAAGAAAGGACCCATTAGAACATGGGGACCTAAGACAAAGGCTTAACTCATTGTAGGTATGTTCTTCCGGTGGATCAAGATGGCTTATTGATAGCGGGTGCTCCGCACATATGACCGGAAGCAAAGAAGTACTTGATGATTTAAAATATCAACTTCTCAAGATATCTCAAGTTACAATTGGTGATGGCTCCGAACTTAAGGTATTGGGACATGGCAAGGTGGTCATTTCTCCGGATGCATCCATTGAGAAAGTCCTCCTTGTTGAGTCCCTTGGTTATAATTTACTTTCCGTCTTGCAACTTTGTGAGTGCAACTTTACAGTTGTCTTTGGTCGATATCATGTGCTTATCCTTCACACCATTTCTCTTAAAGTAGCCTTTGTTGGATTTGTGGAAAACCGTATGTATGTAGTGGATTTCTCGAAAGAAACTACACACATAGCCACAAGTCTAATGGCTAAATCCGACGTGGGTTGGCTCTGGCACCGCCGGCTAGGCCATGTTGGTATGAGAAACTTACAAACTCTTGTGAAGGGTGAGCATGTGCAAGGACTAACAAATGTAAATTTCTCCAAAGACCGTCCTTGTAGCTCTTGTGTTGCAGGAAAAATGCATGAGAAGAACCACCCTAAAGTGACCATCATCACCACCTCGAGGCCCTTTGAACTTATTCATATGGATCTTTTTGGGCCTCCCACCTATGATAGTCTTGGAGGAAAGAAATATTGCTTGGTAATTGTCGATGATTATACAAGATACACTTGGACCTTCTATATCAAGAAGAAGACCGAAGTCCAAAGAATATTCATTGATTGGGCTACTCAAGTGCAACGCCAATATGAAACAACTATCTTAGCAATAAGGAGTGACAATGGAA
This sequence comes from Dactylis glomerata, assembly GCA_007115705.1. Lineage (NCBI taxonomy): Eukaryota > Viridiplantae > Streptophyta > Magnoliopsida > Poales > Poaceae > Dactylis > Dactylis glomerata. Next base: position 639,911 of record QXEO01001291.1, read on the forward strand.
CCGAGTTCAAAAACTACACCATGGATGAATTCTTGAGTATTGAGGGTATTAGACATCAATATTCCGCTGCGTATACCCCTCAACAAAATGGTGTGGTAGAAAGGAAGAACCGTACTCTTATTGATATGGCAAGAACAATGTTGGCAGAATTCAAATCTCCCTATAACTTTTGGGCAGAAGCTATCAACACCGCTTGTCACTTATCCAACCGGCTCTACCTCCGTCCTTACATGAACAAGACTTCATATGAACTCCTTGTCGGTAAAAAGCCCACTCTCTCATATGTTAAAGTATTTGGTTGCAAATGCCAAGTTTACATTAAGGGTTCTAAATTACCAAAATTCGAGCCTAAGACTTTTGAAGGCATATTTGTTGGTTATGCCAAGGATTCCCATACTTATAGGATCTACAACATATCCACCGGGTGTGTTGTAGAGTCTATGAATGTGGTGTTCCATGAGGATAATGGCTCCCAAGTGGGACAAATTGATCTTGATGATGTAGGTGATGAGCCCTCCTCCATAGCCATAGGAAGAATGGGTATAGGTCCACTTATACCCGTTGAGGAACCCCTTGTGGCGAAGGACGTGGACTCAAGCTCTATGCAAGTGGAGCCCTCTACATCGACCATTGATCAAACGGCAAACCAAGAACAAGAACAAGACCTTCAAATTGATACCAACCATCAAGACAATGATCAAGACACAACGAATGATATTGATAGACAAGAAATTGGTGAAGCTTCACCAAGAACTCCAATCCATTCTCAAATTGATCCTTGTCAAGATGATGGAGATGATGAAGATGTTCCTCCAAATGAGAGACCTAGTGATGCACTTCTTAGAAGGATAGCAAGCAAGGCCGCCACATTGCATCAAAAGTCTCACTATCAAAAGAACATCATCGGAGGACTTGGAAGATCCGTGTCTACGAGAAGACAATTGGGGCTCTTTTGTGGTCTTCACTCTTATATCTCTCATGTTGAACCCGTCAAGGTCTATGAGGCCCTTGAAGATGAAGATTGGGTTCAAGCTATGCATGAAGAGCTCCACAATTTTGAGAGAAATAAAGTTTGGTCTCTAGTGGAAAGACCCAAGGATCATAATGTCATTGGAACCAAATGGGTATTCAAGAATAAGCAAGACAATAGTGGGCAAGTGATTCGCAACAAGGCACGATTGGTTGCTCAAGGCTACTCTCAAGTCGAAGGACTTGACTACGGTGAAACTTTCGCTCCCGTAGCTAGACTTGAATCAATTCGTATATTACTTGCTTTTGCCTCTAGTCATGGTTTTAACTTGCATCAAATGGATGTTAAAAGTGCCTTCTTGAATGGTCCATTAAGTGAACTAGTATATGTCAAGCAACCTCCGGGGTTTGAGGATCCTAAGTATCCTAACCATGTCTACCTCCTCCACAAGGCCTTGTATGGCCTCAAACAAGCCCCACGTGCTTGGTATGATCACTTAAAGGAGTTCTTGGTAGACCGTGGTTTTGTACTTGGGGTAATCGATCCCACACTTTTCACTAAAAGTGTAGATGGAGAATTCTTCGTATGTCAAATATATGTTGATGATATCATATTTGGTTCTACTAATGTGACTTTTGTAGAACAATTTGCAAAACTAATGACAAGTGAGTTTGAGATGTCTATGATGGGCAAATTAGAGTTCTTCCTTGGTTTTGAAGTCCAACAATATTATGAAGGAACCTTTATTAGCCAAGCCAAGTATATTCAAGACATGCTCAAGAAATTTGATATGACAAATGCCAATCCATTAAGATTTCCAATGGCTACAAACGTGAATCTATCCCTAGATCACGAAGGTATACCGGTTGACCAAAAGCTTTATCGATCTATGATTGGTTCTTTGCTTTATCTTTGTGCATCTAGACCGGATATTGCTTTTAGTGTTGGTTTGTGTGCAAGATTTCAATCCAATCCTAAAGAAAGCCATATGACTGCGGTCAAAAGGATTCTTAGATACTTGATTGACACTCCCCAACATGGTCTTTGGTATCCCTCAAATACAAGCTTTGATCTAGTGGGGTACTCGGATGCGGATTGGGCAGGAGATAAAGTGGCAAGGAAATCAACCTCTGGTGCATGTCAATTCTTGGGAAGATCTCTTGTATGTTGGTCTTCGAAGAAACAAAATTGTATTTCCACATCCTCTACCGAAGCCGAGTATATTGCAGCGGCAAGTTGTTGCTCTCAATTATTATGGATGAGACAATGTCTTAAGGACTTTGGAATTAAGATAAAGACATTGCCTCTTTTGTGTGATAATGAGAGTGCTATCAAGATTGCCCAAAATCCGGTGCTCCATGGCAAAACCAAGCATATTGAAATACGGTATCATTTTATCCGTGATCACGTGGCCAGTGGAGATATTTCACTCTCTTATGTCAACACCAAAGATCAACTTGCCGATATATTCACCAAGCCACTTGATGAGAAGAGATTCAAGGAATTAAGGGGAGAGATCAATGTCGTATGTGCAAGTAACTTCATTTGATTGAATATCTTGCATACACACCTTCACTAGACTCTTATTTGGTTTTAGATGTAGGCATGGAGATAGGGGGAGTGCGATCCAAATACATTGGATTATCCCTCCCCCCATTATGCCAATATTAAGAAATCATTTGTGCCTCTACTTTCACATGTTGAATTTTGAGTCTAAAATGATGAGTATGTTGGTTGGGACCCAAGATACATCTTCGCGGTTATCCAACTAGTGGTTCACTCACATATGGTGGCCTCTGGCCACCGACCTCTTCCTTTCGAAGAGTTGGTGTTTAAATGGAATTTCTTTGCATATCCCATATCCCTTGGGAAACACCCTCACTCTTGATCCTTGATCTTATTTGCCTTATGCAAGGGTGAGTGTAAAGTACCAATATCAGTTTGGAAATCTATCCCAAGCCTATCTCATCTGAAAAAAAAACAAAAACACCCTCTATCTAAATTGCACACAAGTTTCTTTGAAAACTGGGAGACTGAGTTTTAGCAGGCCGAATATTTCTGATAAAAACCGGAATATCCGGGGCGGATAATCCGCCCTAAGTGGGGGCCGGATAATCCGCCCTCGCGGATTTCGCAAGCCAAAAAGGGGAGGTCCGGGTGAAGGAGCCATTCGTGCTCCTTCCTCCACCCCGACCTCTCCCCACCAAACCGCCGCCGCCTGCTACCACAAGGCCTCCCCGGAGTGTCCCCGATCACCGGTTTCTCCGGTTTCTTGGCGGATCTCCTTCCCGGGTCCCTTGGGCATCATCTCCACCAAGCCATTTTCTCCATGGACGAGGGTAACTCCCTATCTCACTAACCCTAGGTGTTCTTCACCAATGTGGTTCTTAGTGGAGTTATTTTTCAATCTTGCTTGGTGGTAGTTGTTGCCTAGGTCTGGAATTGATGCTCAAATACTATAGTTTTGTAACCCATGTCATTGATCTATCCTTGGAACTCAGATTTGAAATTCAGTTTTTGCTACAGTTCTGGAGACCGGATTATCCGCCCCTGGAACTGGCCGGATTATCCGGTTTTCACAGATTCAAAACTGAAAACCAGCAAACTCTAAATTCCTTTGTTCTAAAGAGAGTATCAACTTAGGTTACATCTCTATGATATTAAACCTCCCTCCTGTGACTTGTGTGTACTCATCTGTGCTATCTCTCTAATTCTCTTTCACAGCTAACTCCTCAAGTGCTCCGAAGAAGCGCCAAAGGGCGAGATACTTTCGTCAAAATGACGAAGGTGTTATGGTTGATGAGCAAGTACTCAGACAAGAAAAGCAAGCAGCTAAGAGGGCAGCAGAGAAAGAGAGGCAAGAACAGCAACTCAAAAGGGCTGCAAGCAGAAAGAAGAAAGGGAAAGAGACACGTGTGAATTACAAAACAATGGATTCGACTGATTATAGCACTCTTCGTCAGGGAGATTGGTATGCCCGCTTTCCACGCGACACTGACATTGAAGATTCAAGTTTCTGGTGCATGGAACAGCTTTTCATATATAAGGACATCTATCATGCCATGAATGTGCGTCCAATGCATCCAATCTCACTCAATTACCTCAAGTCCAAGGACTACTTTGATGACACAGTGTTCATCACCAAGCAACTAGGCCTCCACAAGCTTATGGAATTCCAATGCAACTACAATGTGCATCTTGTCCAGCAGTTTTTCTGCACTCTTGTGATGCAAGGTGATGACTCTCACACCCTCAAGTGGATGACCGGGAGTGTTCCATGTGAAGCCAACTTTTATGACTTCGCTGAAGCTTTGGGATATGAGTTTAATGGCACCACTCCTTGTGGGATACGTGTTCACTCCCCGGGTAGGACTGACAAGGTGAGGCTTGTAGATCTATATGGCCCGGATGGCAAGATTGGGTTCAACCGTGGGTTTCTCCCTCCATATGAGCAGCTGGTCCGTATTTTCAGAGAGAACATTGCTCCAAGTGGTGGAAATAATGATGCCATTAGAAAATCCTTGGTGGATCTCCTCTGTCTTGCTCATGAGGTAGCACAAAATGATGACCCCGATAAGGATTTCACCTTGGATGTGATGGACTTCCTCTTCAATGAGATCTATGACGCTATGGTATCTCGTCTCACCATTCCTTATGCCCCATACATCATGGCTCTTATCAAGCATACTCTGAATGATGACGGTCTAAGTGATGATGATGATGATGTGGACCATAAGTTCAAGAAGCCATATGTGATTCCACCAAAGGTTCCTTCTGCTAGATCTGACACCTTTATGGCTGATGCTCGTCGCCCTAGCTCTCACACCCAGCCCAAGAAACAGCCTGCTCCCTCCTCCACTGCTCTTGAAGTCAAGAAGCTGAGTTGGTTTCAGCGTAATGTGCTTTGTATGAAGGTGGACATTCACAAGGAACAATACAATGCCTACAAAGATCGCCTCAACATTGCTCACACTCAGAAGCTGATACTTCACCATGTCACTAATGCTACAGGCTCCCCTCCAAAAGCTCCAGAACCCACAGCTTATCATAAGTGGAACACTGACCAAGTCCCATGGCACAGGATGGAGAGGCACCTCTATGATGATCTTGAAGCTTCTCCACCTCCAGCTGATTCCTCCGCAGATGATGATTATGAAGAAGGTGCTTCCGAGGAGTATGAGGAGTCGGAGTGATCTCTTTGGGGCGTAGCATCGCTCTTTTCTCTCCTTTTTGGCGTAGATGCCAAAGGGGGAGAAGAGTTCTATTAGGTTCTACGAGGGATTTGCATGGGTTGGACACAAGCTTACGTTTTTATTGCCTTTGCCTCTTATAGCTTGTGTCCTATATCTTAGTATCCGTGAAACTATTTACTTATTGCTTATTGAACTATATCTATGTGTGGTACTATGTGGTTGTGTTATATGTGTTAAAATCTTAAGGACAAGGAGACCTATTGTTATCTTAGTTGGATGATCAATTATGGCTATATGGTATTCATATTATTGGGTTGATCATCAATATGGTTATATGGTCATATCTCTATTTTTGAGACAACTTTTATGGATTGGGGGATGGTATGATCTCTCTAAAACTCCCTATGTCTCAAATTGTGCTTATTATCTCCATATTGTCCTCTATGCCTATTTGATCATGTTCTTTACCTTATTATGGGAAAGCAATCTCTATGTGTGAGTATTTGTATTCAAAATTCAAAACTTATAATATGCACACATGAAGGGGGAGCTTTCTACATTTAAAGAACATGTGTCAAAATTATATTTTGATCTTGTTTTCTATGCAAATCTAAGTATTGTCATCTAACACCAAAAAGGGGGAGATTGAAAGGACATTCTTTGTATCTCTTGTTTTGTGTGTTAGATATCAATACTTATGATTTATTTAATACTGTGGTGAAGTATTTCAGGTTAAACATTATTTGTATTCATCACAATGATCAAAGTAAGAAGGAAGCAAATCTGTGAAGAAACTGCAGAAAAATCTGTCAGTCAAACCGGATTATCCGGCCCCTGGCAGGGGGCGGATATTCCGCCCCCCCAGGATTTTTCCAAGTGACGATTTGCTCCCACAAGGCGCGGCTCTCTGTATTGGGGGCGGATACTTTGTCGGATATTTTCCCCGGATATTTCGGGGGGGGGGGGGGAGGGCAAAATCCCCAAAACCGGATTATCCGCCCCCCACTTAGGGCGGATTATCCGCCCCCCAGAAAACTGCAAACGGCTAGTTTTTGAGGGGGTATAAATCCCCCCTCTCTTCTTCCACCTTGAGGTGCTCGACATAAACAAGATCCAAGCTTCCAGCTGAGCCACTAAATTGCATTGATCTCCTCTTCCTCCCACTCAATCGTGTTGATCTTTGGAGGATTGAAGGAGAAGACCTAGATCTACGTTTCCATCCAATTAGTTTTGGTTTCCCCCTTGATTTGTGAGAGGGGCTTGTTACTCTTGTGCTCATTGGAGCTCAAGAGCTTGTGGGTTCTTTCTAAGCGATTTGTGACCTTGGAGAACTCGTCGGGAGCCACCAATTAAGTTGTGGTGTGTGCCCCGGCCTTGAAGCATTGAGTTTTGGTGGCTCGGTGCATTTGGTGAGGACCCTCCAAGTTGTGGAGTGTGCCTCATCCTTGTGAAGGTTCTAGTTGTCGACCTCAAGGGCAACATAGTGATTCGTGCCTCTCCACATCGGTGGAAGGACACGAAGGAGATTACGGTGTGCCATATCACGGCTATTCGGTGTTTCACTTTGGTGAACACCGCACCGCTCCAACGGAGACGTAGCTTCCATTGGGAAGTGAACTTCGGGATAAATCCTTCGCGTCACTTTGTTGGTTATTCCTAAACTTACCTTCACGCATTTATTTACTAGCGTTTATATATTGTATATCTTGTGCTAGTGATAGTTTGCTCATCATATAGGGTTGTTCATCTAGTTGCATAATCTAGATAACTTATATTTGAGCAATCCCCGTTTAATTTGAAAAAGGAGTAAAATTTGTAGTTAACCTATTCACCCCCCCCTCTAGTTAACCTCTCGATCACTTTTCACCATGTCATCAATCCCCGTTTGGTTAGCGTCTCAGGGTTCGTTTTGGACCGGGATTGCTGAGTTCAGGGTACGAATGACAGGGAATCAGAGTTCAGGGTTCAAATCGCCGAACATCTACGAGTTCAGGGTTTAAAATGGACTTTTTCCGGCTGCCACTGGAACGGACAAGGCTAGAGGTACGTGAGAGTGCGCTCGAGATGCCATCTCACACGAGCAATATATATATCGAAGATGATTAACTAAACCCCGCATGCATGTTTCTTTACAAAAGATTCGCGCTGGTTTTAAAAGCGCCATAGATTTGCCCTGGGTTTAAGAGCATCTTCACCGGCTCCTTCAAATTTATAATCGATAGGGGTGCCAGTCACGTTGTTTTAGGATATGTTTTCCACTAGTGATAGAACCGCTCCTCCTCGTGTTTCTAGCTTGCGAGGTGCACCCACGTCCTATCCTCGCGGGAACACTGATGGTCGGCGCTGACGACGTCGACATTGTGGATCTTCGTCTCTTCCTTCCGCCCAGTGGCGAATCTAGGATCGAAATGTAGGGTAGATTGAGAAACCAAAAAAACATTGTTCAAACAAAAACACAGACCATTCTACAACGGATTTTCGAAATAAAGATGCATGATTGGACATTCACTTACCACACATAAGACTTAGATTTGTTAATAATTCAGTTTAACTTCATTTTAATGGTCTTTTGCTTACCTCGGTAACAAAATTTTGACCTTCCATCATCAACTATAGTTAGGGCATATGTATTTCATAGTTTCTTTCTGAAAATGGAGGGTAGGCTTGAGCCTAAGGAAGCCTACTTGATAAATGCGGCCCTGCTTCCGCCCCTATCGCAGCCGCCAGCCCCTTTTGTTTTGACGCCACCGAACACCGCCGATCGTCACCATGCCGAGATCCCTCCACCCTCCTACTCCGGCAAGGCTGGGTGATTTTTACTAGAACTGTGTGATGTTGTGATGAAGCGATGCCGAAACTGTTTGTCACTGACTCAAATAAAAATTCAATCTTTTGGTGCTCAAATGCACAAGACTATGATTATTTTATTGTTGCAATCCCTGCTTGCATGCCAAGCAACATTTTTGGAGGAAAGGATTAAAGTGGATTTTGGTGGAGAAGGATTACCAAAAGACACGGGTGGATAACACACAACAAACCCGTGTTCAGTCCACTCCTGCCGAACAACAAGGGCCTTGGGGGCGCTGGTGGTGGCGCGCGACGTGAGAGCCGGGCCGAACGAGCACCGCTAGCTCCGTGCGACACGCGGGTTGGAGTCCCATCGTCGTTCGCGTGTCCACACCAAAATCGGGGCCGGCAGGGCAGAGACGAGCACCCGTCCGTCCCTGTCCCGGCATATACATTTCCAGCTCGGGCTCCGCTCGCTCCCAGCCGGTGGCCACGTACCAGCGGGCGTGAGCCCCCAGGGCCCAAAATCCACCCCGTCCGCCGCCCACCGCGTGCACATCAGCGGGTTTTGGCCGTCGCCGTCGCGCGGGCGCACGTCGTCGGCCACTGCATGCACGCGCCCGAACAACGGTACCCCATGTGCGCGCGCGACTAGATCCAATCCAAGCCGGGACGCACGCGCGCGCGGGCGCGGCGGAAAGCTGCCAATTCCAGCAGGCGACGAGCCGGCGACGAAGAAGGAAACGACGACGCGGGCGGCGCCAGCGCGCGCGCCCTGGCCTCGCTCGACGCCCCACGGGTTGCCGCTCGTGCCGCGGCCTCGCCGCCTCGTGCCTCGTGCGGGATCGGTCGATGCGTAGCCGACTAGCCGAGGAGCGGGGCGCGTGGCCTCGTTGCGAGCAATTCTTAAATCGGAACCGGAACGTGAGGCTGGTGGACTGGGTGGCCATGCATGCGGCACATGATTACGCATCGAAATGATGGGAGGTGCAATGCAATCATGGGTTCGATCGGGCCATTCGGCAACGTGCGTCCTGTACCGCGAACATGGTCCTCCCAGGCAGCCACATGTGCTCTTGTTCCGTCCTGTTAAGGTTGCCGAACCGTGTACCCGTAAAAAAAAAAAGGTTGCCGAACCGTGAGCCATTAATGCTTCTTAAAGCATAGCTCCTTTGCATGGCAGGTCTTGCAAAACGAAAGGGAGGGGATGCAACGATTTGAACCTAGTATTAGCGAGTTATACATAGTACACCCTGGCCTTGCCAACTATCAGAAGTTCTACTAGCTCCCACCCATATGGCCATATTACTCTTCGCTAATATGGATGTATCTATTACTAAAATATGTCTAGATATATCTATATTAGCGAAGAGTATTATGGGTCGGAGAGAGTATCATTTTTCCGGATCGTACTACATGTCTGCATGCATGTAGCCATTAGATTAATCTATTAACATCGAAATAGCACAAGGCCAGTATTTTAGAGAAGACAAACCGAAAAGTCTAATCGACATTACCGGAGAGCCGAGAGTACGAAACACCGTCACAAAGGACATAGCAACTAGGACACATATTACAAGAACAAACCTCATCGGGACGACCATCAGAAACCATCCAAAATTGATCCAGCGAAGCATGATCTAAAAAATACCTAGGAAAATTTGATCTTCTAACACCATTATTGACGTCGGGAGGAATTCGTATCATCGAACAAAGAGTCAAATAACACTTATTGAAGAAGTTGCCGTCTACCTCGACATTGTTAGAGTTATATTGTATCTACATGTGTGACTGTATACTTGTCCCATAGTATAAGGGGTTTCCTGATATAGCACATATGCTTATACTATATATTATGCCCTTTGGCTACTTAGAAATACAAGTTTTTGTTCTCGTAGATACATATATAAAGCCGATGGGCTTTCTCGCGCTGTCAATTTTTTGGTTAATTTTTTGCTTTGGTTTGGGTTACTGTTGATGTCTCTTTTTAACCAATAACATGTTGCCACGTCCTGTTTCACTTCCTCCTAAACCTATGGTCGGTTGGTCAGTGCGCTCAATTGCCGCTTTTGTTGACCGCTGTAGAAGAAGGGATAAGACACCCCGTGCCCCCACTCCAGACGTGTCCTTTCTCCAGATATTTCCCCTATTCTCTCTCCTCTCCCCATTCCACATCTTCTTGGCCGAACAACGAACCAGCGGTGGGCGTAGGAGACCGGCGTCGGGCTGGGCCAACCGATGGAGGGGTAACTGGTGGATAGAGGAGACGGAGTTACGACGGCTAGAGTATCTAGAGCGTGGGCGGCGGCTAAATGTTGATATGGATCATCTTAGGGCTTCTCGTATTAAGAAGCTTAATAAGTGGCGACAGACTATTAGCACGTATCAACTAACTCATTAGCATTGTTAAAAATAAACTAACTCATTAGCACGTAGTTTATGCATGACCCATATCCGAACACACGGCTTGATGATGCGATTTGGGCATTTTTTTTACGATGTATGCCAGTAGGCATATATTACACTTGTATTCAAAAACATGATAATACAAAGTTGGTATGGATACAAGCAACACAACATAAAGAGGATATAAATGGTTGTACTGCCGCCGCAAACTATCATCGCCACAACTACCAAACACACACGTCCCTCACCATCGCCGCATAGGAAGAAGAGCACCAGTAGTCGTCCTATTCATTGGCGCTAAAGAAACCTCTAGCGAGGAGGCGTTAGCGAGTCGCGGTAGCCACCAACCCCGTAAGACTAGATCTAGCCCGATAAGGCATATCGGCCGGAGGAGCTCTCCGAGCCTCTTTAATGTCGGACTCGGGGCCAACGCCCCACCACCCTTTAGGCGGCTGAATCCTCCATCTTCTTCCGCAATTACGCAATAGTCAAGATCGCCGCACTCCAAGAGCAACTCATCTCTACCGCCATGCCATGACATAGCGCCAGAAGCCACTCCAACAACTCGGACTCCACAAGCCTCTCGTCGATGTCAACAACACCTCCGACGAGCAGGGGCATAGAATGGGAGACCATTATTCCTAGAAACACCATCAGCATATGTCCCACCATGACACCAACAGAGGAACCTTGAAAACACTGTACGAAAACACACACGAATGAGAACCTGACATACTGGGGCCTCCTGTACCCCGCTTAAAGTGGCGTGGCGAGGATGCGCCGCACATGTCGCGTAGGCGGACATGGCGAGCTGGGCCCGACCCACTTTCTTTTCTTCTTCCTCCCACTTCCCACAAGGACGCCCCCGCCGCCACCACCGGCCAGACCGCTTGCGTCGGCCCGCCCTCCTCGATCCACCCCCACCGTCGGTCCACCATTGCCCCCAACCTCCCTCTAAGCGCTCCGACCGCCAACTCCGGCGAGCCCTCCCGCACCCCATACCCTAAAGTTCTCGTCGCCGGCGAGCCTCAGCACCCCACCCGCACCCTAAACACTAAGTTTGCTTCCTCACCTTTGCCGGTAACGCCGCGGCAAGCCGCGTCGTCCCCGTCTCCCGTTGAGGATTGTGCTCACCTTCGTCTCTAGAAGCGCACCATCCACCTCCATCGTCGGCGTCGCACCTTGCACCTCCATCGTCGGTGCCTCGCGAGGAAGACGACCCAGCCCACCACGGCATGCACGCCTAGGACAGGTGTGCGGTGCGGGCAGGGCGCGCCGCATTGACTAGGGTATCGAAATTGCCAGACGTCTCTCCCCCTCACGATGCTTGAACATCGATCTAAGGGGAAGGGGAGCGTAGGAATCACCGAAGACTTGAAACTGGAACCGCTCTCTCTTTTTTTTTTGAGACAAACCGCTCTGTCTCCTATTCGGACCATTTGGTTGAAAGATATTCTGATCATACAGGAGCCCATTACTAGCTGTAAATGTTTCCAGAGGCGAAGATGTGAGTCCACACTTAGGTGGGCCTACACAAGAGACTGAAGGCCCTTCAACTGCTGCTAGACATGGGCTGACTGAGTACGTGCTTCTAGACATGGGCTGATACATTTTGGCCTTTGAGACGTTCTCCGTTCATCTAGAAACATCTGTGATCCAGTGGTCTCGGGCACAGCCCGATTGGCGATATATATAGCCCGAAATGTTTCGGCCGAAGCCCTAGCAACGCACGAACCCTCCTCCGCCGCCGACCTCGCGTCTTCTCCCGTGCAGCTCCGAGGTAGGGCTTTGCCCCCCGAATCTCATCCTTTTACCTATTTGTTTCGCAATTCCCGTTCAGCTTTGGGTTAGCCAAGTGGACTAGTGCAACGATCTTGCGACGAGTCGGAAATTCTTTGTTGTTCTGCGAGTATCCACTAATCCACGTCTCTTTGGTAGGGGAATTTTGTCTTGGATGACGGAAGTGTTCTTGATTGTTTTTGGTAGATTCGTGCCGTCTAGTTTGCTTAGTTCTCGCATATACTTTGGTTGATTGTTGCCCTCGTAGATCTCTAGCTTTGTGTTTGCGCATTTTGATTCGGGAGCCGTCCCCGTTAGAACTCTGATTTCCCTTTTGTAAACACGGTAGGTCCGTCAGATTTGTTCCTGCCTGGATTGAATGGGTAGCATAAAACCAAAAATAATAGTTCGTGAACTCACAAAATCAATCTTAGTTTCTCTGGTGAAAAAGCCTGGGTCTTCGAAGGTGTGAATCTGGATGCAAACGCGTCAATTTTGTTACAGTTTTCTCCACATGCGCAAATGGTTCGCGCAAGCGCTGTGTCCAATCCTGTGATGTACTTGTCATGTTTATCTTTCCTGCCTGCTAAATAGTTTCTTTTTACTGTTTTTTATTCATAGACACTTTATTTCTCGCTAGGTGCATACATGTGCCTTCCATAGCATATGCTATCTTTTCTGCCTGCTAAATAGTTTCTTTTTACTTTTTTTATTCATGAACACTTTATTTCTCGCTAGGTGCATACATGTGCCTTCCATAGCATATGCTCAGCATGCTCATTTTTTTCAGGTGTTCCTTAGTTTCCACGATGAAGCTGATCGCTGCCTACCTGCTCGCCCATCTGGGTGGGAAGCCTTCCCCAACTGCTGCTGACATCAAGAACATCCTGGAATCAGGTATTTCTTCACTGTTTATATTTGTTTAGATTGTTTTTACCGGGCATTGCTTCCACCATTTATCATGCTTTGGCATATTTAGAGCACGATAAGAGATTTGCTGCTCTATATTGTTGCTAAACATGACTGAATACACTATTTTTCGGCCAGGTCCATCAGGTCTATTGAATTTGTTATTTTTCTATAACTTCTAAAATAACAAGAACTTATTATATAGTTATTATTATAGTCACACTTTGAAACTATTTTATCTATCTGGTAATTAATAGAGAAGTGAGATCAGAAAATGCTTATTGTCATGGCAAATGGGAATATATGCGAAAATATAGTTATGTAATTATGCATTTCATTAAGCCCAGAAATTGCATTGATTCTCTTTGCAGCTGGTGCTGAAGCTGACGAAAACAAGCTTGAGTCCCTTCTTGCTGAACTCAAAGATAAGGACATTACAGAAGTGATTGCAGCTGGAAGGGAGAAGTTTGCTTCTGTGCCTTCAGGTGGTGGTGCGATCGCTGGGGGAGCTCCAGCTGCTGCTGCAGCTGGTGGTGGTGCGGCACCTGCTGCGGAGTCCAAGAAGGAGGAGAAGGTTGAAGAGAAGGAAGAGTCTGATGATGTAAGTATTTTCCACATAGCAGTGGTTACGCATTTATCTAGCAACCCTCATGATTCATCCCACGAGTAGTGACTGTGGTACACCAATGTGTACTGTTCACTGACTGCGTCCTCTTTAGTAGAGTTTTGCATGCTTTTCATCCCATGCAAAACAAGTCACTGTTTTAGCTTGCAAATTAATGTTTACCTTGCTGATATTCTCGTTTTCTTTTTGCAGGACATGGGTTTCAGTCTGTTCGACTAAGTACTTCGGCCCTCTGTTTACCCTAGTATTTGTCCTGCGGGATCTGCTATGATAGCGTCTGCCAGTTATCAACAATCTAGAGAACCAACAATCCTACTATTTTTGCTTGGGACATTGTAAATGTCTGGTACCATGTGACTATTTGACTGCCTTTGGAGTCTTTTTAAGTTGAATGGTAATCTGCAGGAGTTGTGTTTCAGTATCTTGGGTTTTGTTTATAGTTGGTGTGGCACTATGCATTTGATCATTTTCTTGTGGTTGATGCGATGAAACAAACCTGATTTTTGTGGCGATATTATAGCCGTGTAGTTCTATTCGTTTATTGTGCAAGCTACTGGGGCACACGGGTGGGTGGACCATTTTGTTCTCCATGAAAAAAAAATATCATAACGTTAGCTGTTATCAACTTATCATTCAGATAGCTGAAAACTCACTTCCTTCCCAGTTCTAGGACACATGATTTCTTCTTCTCGATAAAAAGGGTATAAATCTTATTTCTTCTCGAAACTCTGAAAGCATATATCCCTTCTGCTATGTGTAGTACACAAATGTACTGCTCATCTAGGAAAATTGTTCATAAACTACACCTCAGGGATGTACTATCTTTCGTTGACATCTAGGCATAGTTTAAAAAACCGGACCGGTGAGTGAACCGGTGAGGTGACTGGTTCATTGGTCCAATTGGTGGTTTAGCTGGTTCAATAGCGAGAAAAAACCATCAAATTTAATAAATAATTAAGTTAATTTTGGAAAAATTTAGCATCGAATCATATATTTTGTGTTTGCTTTGATAGTAGATCACAACTAAGTGTAGTAAAGGTGGTATTAGGTCTTATGCAAAATATTTGGAGCAACGTTCTAGATTTTAGGATCATCTTCTCGAGAAAATATATTATTTTTATGCAGTTTTTTGGTTTTTTCTTAGTTAGACCAGTGAGTCTTAAAAAACCGATGAAGGCTTTGGTTTAGATTTTTTCTGGTCGAACCACCGAACCGGTTTGGTTTTTAAAACTATGCATCTAGGCGCATGGGTGCTCGTATGTACTGGTTCCTATATATGACGAGGTTTGTAATGCGGATACTGCCGGAGCCATTGGTCACGCAGCGCTTCCTTCTGCCCAGGAGGAAGGGTGTTCTATGATCAAGAGTCAGATCGTTCCTCGTGCGAGCCGGTGATTGAGGATATCAAGCTTATGTATGTGGCCTTTCGTCTTGCAAGTTTCGCCATGTCAACCGGTGCTGAATGTCGCTGCTCATCTGCTAAGCAAAAGGTGTGGCGTTCTGTTGCCCCGGATTGCATCCAAGAAGCAACTTGTAATGACTTTTTTGATTATTGATCAACAATCCGAGAAGCAACTTGTAATGACTTTTTGAATATTATTTTTTTGACGCGGTAAATAGCATTCCATTACCCAGAGTGCCCAGCCAAATCGCTGGCAACAAGTTCCGATACAAAATCTGGTGTTTCCCCTTCCCAGGCAGTACATATGCTCCTCGTCTCCTTCAACAGTACCCTGTCTCTCAGCGCCGATACCAAATTCTTGGAATCAGACTCGAAAACGACACGGTTTCAGGCCTGTAGCCGCCGCACCCTCGACTGCAGCTAGTCCTGCTTCCGCTTCAGCCTGCAAAGGATCCCGGATATACCTCAGCTTCCCCGCCGCCGCTACAATACAGTCGCCCTCGTCTGAACGAGCAATGTAACCCTATGCTCCAAGTCTGGAATCAGCCAGAAAAGCTGCGTCGAAATTTACCTTCACCCAGTTTCCTGCGGCTTGCTCCACCTTTCCTCCAGCTTAGCAGGCGGAATATTGCCGACAATTCCCTTGCTCTCACCCCCAGGCTTAATCTGAAAATCCACCCAGTGGCGTTGTATTATATGACTTTTTGATTATTGATCAATAAAGCGCATGGGTTCTATAAAAAACACGGGAATAAAAGAAGAGACTTGTATAGTTGTACTACGTTTTCAAACTCATGGCTCGAAGTAACAATTAGTCAGAGGGTGATGGATTTTTACAGGTTCCAGACGGCGGTGGTGTTCCAACAGAAAAGAGAAAATTCCATAGATACCACTTACCAGAGACGTAATTTGTTGAATTTGGATATATGTATTGCTGATATTTATTATGACCGCTGGCAATCAGGGAGCTACTTGCTCTGGCTGACGACTTGTGGATGTCACCCTGACGGAGGGGCTAGATGATACTCTGCAGTGGAAGGCTCCAACACCGAATAATCCTGCTAATTCACACCAAGCATTTGGGTGTTGGCACACATACAAAGTTCAAGTTTGGAGTAAAAACTCCATAATTGTCCAGGCACAACCGCACAAACTCCATAATTCAAGTTCACAGCAAAGACATCATTTCACTAGCCGCCAAGCCATCATGTAGTAGACTCCTCTTTGTCCCCGGTGATGGCTTTGGTAGTATGTATTTGTTGACACTGCCTTTCGCTTCACAGGAGGTTTCTCTTTTGGAGCCTTCTTCGCCGTTGGCGTCTTATTGGCCTTCTCTGCAATTATGTGTAATGTAATCAGAATATTAGACCAGTACCTCTTGCGATCAGCTATAGGTTCTTGATCATCTAATGTTAGTTCCTCATTAACTGCTTGAACGCATTTTTTCCTTAATGAGCCAAAAGCATTATGTGCGTCCGATAAAGGGATTCAAAGACTACCCAGGGCCACATAGACTATTCCCTTCCGCAGACGTTCTTGCATAGCCTAGAAGGAAATAGCAAAGCCGAACACAAACACACAGGCAAATGCGTAGAGTACCTAATCACTGTCCAAAATGGTATAAATGTAACAAAACACCATGTAAACTGTGAAGTACCTCTTCCTTGGTGTTTCTTGTTCTTGAGCTTGAGCTTGTACATGTTACTTGACCACTTCTTGTACACCTTTCGCTGTTTCGTAAGATAAACCCATAACTGTGTCTCATCAATCATGGTGGGTGCACTCTGAAACCCAAGTCCACTTGCACCGACCGTGTCTTATGTGTCATGGTATCATAGATGGTGTTGACCAAGGAAATGCTCATCTGTACAAGACACAAAAAGTTGGTCAAGTCACAACTTTATTAAAAATCAAACAAACGCAGTTGATCATGCACAACCACACTGAGTGTTAGTTTACTGCCAATCCTGCAAATGTCTATATTCCAAATTCTGGATGGGTACCAAATTCTGTTATGTCTATATTCCATTTAGAATTTTGCCTTCTTAAAAGAAGAGCAGAATGGGAACTTACATATAAGCAAATGAGGCTTAATTTACAGGAACCAGCGTATGAGAACTTTACATCTTGTCAGAATGACACTTCTTTTAATGGATTGTTGGACTATAACACTGGTGCTAAGGTGTTTGTAGATGCTGATGTTTCCCACTACTAGAACCTGGCTCCCAAATTTCGCGAAAGAATCATGTACACAAATAATAGAAGTTTGCAGTTCATATTCTTGGTTTAGAAACAAACTGCAGTTGATCTGTGTTTGGGGAGTTTAGGACATATGGTATGTTATTCTTTTAAAGATGCGTCCAGAGAGGTCTTTAAGACCAACAAAATACATGTTCTCATATTAATGCGCATAAATTGAAAACTGGACAGTTTATCTAATTTTTTTTGCAAGTTTGGCAAACCAAAAATGACAGAGAATTTGATGCTCTACATACCACATGTTGATTTACATGGTTTTATACTCTGCAAGCACCTTCTTGTGCTGCCCAAGTAGTGTAAACGAACAAAAGGGGAACTGATATTTATGCCCACCATCATTTGTTAGAGTGCACAAGCATGGTAGCAACATCTAATCAGTTTAGAAATGCACCGGTCTGTTGATAAATTTCCTCGGAAAAGGAACTACTCCCTCCGATTGAAAAAGGTTGATGCTGGCAGCCATATGTACAAGCCACAAAAGAGGAACAATTGGTAGTGTGAATGAAGACCATGGTGCAAGCAGGAGTATTCAATTAACAAGGGTTATCTTGGACAACATAGTGAGTTTGACAGTGTATATATAACTAGTTCTGCGGCACCCTTATTTTCGGTTTTGTAGTACCTACAACTTGCTTCAAAGTTTGAAGAGTTTCAAAAGCATAGGTGTCTATTACATATAAATTGCCAGTGAATTCATGGTTCTCTTTCTAATGTGAGGGCTCTCATACTTCTACAATCCAGCATTGTCACCAGCATCGCAGGGGCTACGAAGGGTTTGGTGTCATAATAAATATAGGTATCAGGTATAAGATTTAACCACACAAATCCACAAGAAAAAGAAGATTGGTGCCTCAGCTAGATAAGAAACTAGCATACAATTTGACACGGGTTCAGAGCAACGCCAAGTAAATTTAATGCTGAGAACCTCAGGCATCACAAAAATTCTTCTTACCTGGCTGTAGACAAAGCTTTCTTTTCAACTTCAAGCTTGTACTGAAGTTGCCCAGCAGCCTCGTTTTCATTCTCTATTTGGCTGCTTTCATTCTCTATTTCCTTGTGAAGTTTCTCAGTCATATTCTTCTCATGGAGACCCCTACCTTCCCGCTCAGCACACTTTGCATCCACCCCTCTACTTCATACCTCAACTTTGATAGAACCTCTATTTCAGATTAAACAGCAGCCCTACACCTCTACCCTTAATCAGAGCTTTCTTTTCTTCTCTCGATCTGTGCAATTTGACCCTACTTTCTACAGCCAGTTTATCAAAGGTCTTCAATTTTTTCCCTCTTTCCTTGTAAGCCCCCTTTGAAAACTTGCATCGGTTTCTTTCTCAACCTGAACGCTCAATACAAGAGCTAGGGCAGCTATTTTCCTTGCTTCCATATGGGTACATTTCTCCATAACCACATCGGCAAAATGACCATCTGGAAGTGCTAGGGCAGCATGTTCTTTCGTCACAGGTTCAGCTGGCTTGAGAAGTCTTGTAAAACCTTTAAGAACAGAGTTTCAGTGATCATCCCAGGAGCCAAAAAGGAGTAAGAACTTTACGGAAGCCTACAAAATGCAAGAGCTATAATGATCTGCTATCTAGCACCAAAGTCAGCTGAAGCATGCATCACAGCTGCATCTATATTTGTATAGTCTATGCAGCGAGATATCTTTACACAGAGAGTACTAATACCAGATGGTGTCAAGAGAAATAATTATGAATGATCAGAACATTTTTATTTCTCAAACTTTTGTCAACTTCAGATAATTCCCTTTTATCCAAAGCCAACTTTCAACTCACATGATCGTGACAAAGAACTGCCATGAGGAAAGCCGATTAGTAGTTGGAAACAACAAGCACACACAGCTTGAGAAAAAAAGTAATGGGAGAATTGCAAGCATTTTTAAGTACTTAGTTTTATTTTATATATCCTTTAAAGTATTGATGAATTGGAACCCCCCAAACCCCCCCATTAAGATAATTTTTCCTGAGGCATAGCTCTCCCCTATTGCTCCCTCTCACAGTCCCCTGCCTGCCCCCCCACCGCCCGGCGAGGCATAGCCTCCCCCCCCTACCCCCTAACCCACTGTCCTCCGGGGCATAGTTCCCCCCCTTACCCTCGGCCCCCGTGCATAGCTCCCCTCTCTACCTGCGCCCTGCGAACCCTACACCCACAGCCTCCTATACTATAGGTATACCGTATCCTAGACTCTCTACCGTACTCTCTACTCTACTTGCTTGCTAACCTGCCGAGGACTGGGCTTATAAACGCGTGCGAATCCATCCAAACTCTCGATGTGGGACTAAAAAGACGCAGGTACCTGAATCGCCGCTGAGCCTCCCCCACTTCCGCCCTTGGGCGTCGCCGGCGCGAGAAGCTGGGACGGTCTCCGATGCGCGCCCCGTACTCTCCGGTGGCCGCCGGTGCTCGGCTCCTCCTCTCCGCGTCTCCTGCCCGGACGATGGCGTCCTCGAGCTAATCCTCCACTCCACTCCGCGGCATGGCGGCGCGGTAGTTCGTCGAGATAGCGGGGACGGGGGGAAGAAGAAATCTGGAGGACGACGAAGATTCCGGCGCCGGCGATGGATTGGGGATCGGAGTGGGGGAGGACGAAGAGGAGTAGGCGTCGAGTGTTTCCGTCTGTGTACGCTCGTTATTGGGCGCCAGACTCCGCGCTAGATGGGCCGCGGCCCACCAGTAGTATTTTGTCGTTTTAATATTTCTGCGAATATTTCAATTGAGGCGTCCCATTTTTTTGGTTGAGACTTTTTTTTTGCGAATTTTTTGGTTGAGACTTGAGAAAAGTTTCGAACATTCAGGCCCCCTTTGGCATCAAAGTATCCTGTATCCAGTAAAAAAAGTCCCTACCTATGAGAAAAACCAGTAGCCCGTATACACTGGCCGATACGAACTATTTATCGGGCCGGGTAAAAAACCGGCTGCAAGGCAGCCAGGATCCAAAGTTCCAAATAAATCTTCCTCCTCCAGCCGCGACTGGCCGGCGAACGCTCGCCGCCGAGCACCGGCCCCCTTCCGCCGAATCGCGGGACATCGAAGGTAGTCTTCTCTCACAGCCCTCCCCCTCCTCCTCTCCTCGATTGACGTGGAGAGGGGATCCGTCCGGACTCGAGTTTATCTCTTCTGTTCTCGACGAACCCTAGCTTTGCACCAAAAAAATAAAATCCCTACGATGTATGCTTCAGTCCGTCTAGTTAAGCTTTTTTTCTGTGTGGGCGGTGATTTGTTCGGGAAAGTTTGTTCCTACGGCTCAAATTTCTTGTCTGGATGCTAGAATTCATCAATTTCCCTCGGTAGGTCTGGCCCTGAATTGAGTAGCTTCTGCAGTCCACGCCTGAGATGCTTGATGATTTAAACTGCTATGCGAACTGGATATCAGAAACTAGCATGTTAAATTCGTATTTTGAGGAACTGTCTTACTAGGCTTCCTAGTGCGGGCTGATCCTTCTTCCTAGCACATGGGGTGGGAGGTAATACACATGAAGATGACAGTTCATGGCACAGTAGCAGTGCCATACATGTAGGGCTTTAAGTTGATCATCTTTCAGGCAGTTTTTCTGACACATAATTGTTCGTTCTGCTAGTTCTTGTGTACACTAGTTAGCAAGTTGTAGATGGAAACTACTATCTAATATACCTAATGAACACTTTGGATCTGATATATGCTCTATGTTTCCCACAGGTTTTTGTTCTAATAAGCATACTTCCTGCAACAGCATGCCTAAGATAAAGACAAGCCGTGTGAAGTACCCCGAGGGATGGGAGCTTATTGAACCAACACTCCGTGATTTGGAAGCCAAAATGAGAGAAGGTGCTCATATATGTCTTTATCTGTAGTAATTGTGGTATCTTTTCCGGATCCATATTGCAATTTCCTGCTACAGGATGGTAGTAATGTGATTTTTTCTGTTGCAGCCGAGAACGATACACATGATGGGAAGAGGAAGTGTGAGGCTCTCTGGCCAATCTTTCGCATCTCTCATCAAAAGAGCCGCTACATATACGATCTCTACTACCGAAGGAAGGAAATATCAAAGGATTTATATGAGTTTTGCTTGGACCAAGGTTATGCTGACAAAAATCTGATTGCTAAATGGAAAAAGGTTGGTAGTCTGGATCACTTGTAGAAATGCTTTATTTAGATGTTTTGTATCAAGTGCCAACTGTAGTAGATTCTCTTCTCCACTTTGCTGTTCCTTACATTTCGGATGACACTATTGTGTTCCAGTTTCCATAGATTACAAGCATCTGTTCTTTAATCATCCCCACCACCAAACGACCGGAATCAAGTGGAAAAATAGAAAGAGTAATTAATTCCAAATGCAACTTTCTTGCACACTGGCTTCACACCTACTTTGCACAGTATTTCAAATCAAAGTTGGTAATATACGTTTATTCTATAATGTAAGCATCATTTATTAACTTGTGAGTGCACTGTCCCGCTTAAAAAGTTAGAATAAGATTTACGATTGCACTCAAAACTCAAAAGTGTCTCTGCTCCTAACATGTGAAATTGTAGAAATTGCTTGAATAGTAAGTATTTCATGATGAATTCTGTTACTAGTGCGCTCTTTTAACCAGAGTATTTGCTATTTTTTGTCATGTTCAGTTCTCTCTCTAGTTTCCTAAGCACAAGAATTGTACCAAGTTGTGATAGGGTTACCTTGTCATAGCTTGGTCAGTTACATTAATATATGAGTTGAGCATTCTTATACACTGGCATATCAATTCAAAGATATTTTCCAAATTGCGGCCTTATCAAGTCAACATTTGTACAAAAATGTCAATATCTAAAGAGCAGGAGCATTACTTTTAAGTTATGAACACTCAAACTCAAATGAAGAAGTGCCGCTGCTCCAAACTGTGCAATTAAAAAAACTGCGTGAACATTAATTATTTCATGATTGTGTTTGTTAATAGTGCTCTCTTTTGACTAATTTGCCACTTTGGGCCATGTTCAGTTCTCTCTCTAGTTTCCCAAGCACAAGAATTTTACCAAGTTGTGAGGCTAGGGTTACATTGTCATAGCTTTTTCAGTTATATTAAAATATGAGTTAAGCATTCTTATACACTGGCATATCATGTAAAGCTACTTTCCAAAAAACGGCCTTATCAAGTCAACATTAGTACAAAAATGTCAATATCTAAACAACAGGAACATTACTTGTAAGTTATGAACACTCAAACTCAAATGAAGAAGTGCCCCATCTCCAGACTGTGCAATTGTACAAATTACGTGAATATTAAGTATTTCAAGTTTTTTTTGTCAATAGTGCGCTCTTTTGACTAATTTGCTAGTTTTGGTTATCTTATGTTCTCTCTCTAGTTTTGTATGCACCGGAAATTTACCAAGTTGTGAGGCTAGGGTTACCTTGTCATTGCTACTTTTTATCTCTATTTTTCTGTCATACCTACTTCAGTATTAAACATTAATTCAACATTCTAATTGCCCGCTCCTTACTATCTTTTTTTTTGAGTCTCTTGCAGCCAGGTTATGAGCGCCTTTGCTGCCTGCGATGCATACAAACACGAGACCACAACTTCGCAACCACTTGCGTCTGCAGGGTCCCCAAGCACCTCAGGGAAGAGAAGGTGATAGAGTGCGTCCACTGCGGCTGCAAGGG
The DNA here is from genome assembly GCA_007115705.1 of Dactylis glomerata. Lineage (NCBI taxonomy): Eukaryota > Viridiplantae > Streptophyta > Magnoliopsida > Poales > Poaceae > Dactylis > Dactylis glomerata. The sequence goes on from QXEO01001291.1 coordinate 662,873, forward strand.
GTGCGCCAGCGGAGACTGAAGTTGGCCGACTCGTGGTTGAGAATAATCTGAAACTAACCGCTCGAAGATGTTGTTAGATTTGATACCTGATGAAAACAAGTACTGTATGATCAGGTGATCCGTGCAACTTGTTGCATTGTAAACTCTTGGGCGGGTGGTACGTTTGTAATTGAAGACCCAGTTTTCCGACATGGAAGCTCGAAACTGTACTGATAACATGGTACCACGATCTTCCATGATGGATAAATATTGTTGTACCCTGCTGTGAAGAACTAGTTTGTAAGCAGATTTTCTACTGCCCCGATTTTGTGTTTCGCTGTTGAACATGGCCATGGATGCGCTCCCTGCATAGCAGCATAGGCCGTGTGCATTAGAGATGTGGACTTCCGTCCCGGTGCCGAGATGCAAATTTCGTAGCAAAGAGGCCGTTGTCCCAGTAGCCGAAAGAAATGTCGATCCATGGTTGTGTGTATTGGTCTGTGAATGACAAGTTGACCTCGACTAATGGAACCAGTGAGAGTCCTTGGAACCAGGAGTTAAAATATTCTTGATTAATACAGTTCGCTGAGCATGTTGCTTCATTTACATGTACTAAGTCATGTACAGACTTGTCGAAAATCATGTACAGACTTTCGAAAATATGGTGCTTGTGAAGCACCCCAGGTATGGCGTGTAAACGTATATGCGGTAGAGAAAAGAGGACAACACGGACACACAACCATCGATGGTTTCGGTCAGCCTTCATATTGAATTGACACAAGAGTTTACACGTTACACGTTAGGTTAAGCCTAATTCTACTTAAATATATATATTCTAGCAGCCTCCTTCAATCTTAACTATGAAAACATATGAAGATTGTGCTTACACTCATAAAATAATTTTTTATAATGGCAGAGATAGCGACTTTGTAAATATATCAGTTAACTGATTTTTGGTGGGAGCAAACCGAACTTGTAACCGTTTCTGAGCAACTCGTTCCGTCGTTCATGAATAAAATAGAAATTAACTTCAATATGTTTTGTCCGTGCATGAAATATTAGATTGAAAGATAGATATGTAGCACCAATATTATCACACCACACCATAGACGGAGAAGACTGCCTGAATACCCAGTTCCTTGAGAAGAGCTTCAACCTAAATAAGTTTAGTTGTAGCATTAGCAATAGCCTTATATTCAAATTCAGTGCTAGAACGAGAAACCTGAGGCGGAGCTACATGATGATACCCTGATGCACAGGCATCAAGGACAAAAATTATTTTACTAGCAACTAAGCAAATTAATTAGCATGTGCATCAGGTTAGAGCAGCACTTATGCATCAGGTATCGCTGAATCTAGCCCATCGAGAATACAACGTTACATCAAATTCATAGTTGTGCATCAGGGTTAATTGTTTTCTAGCTCCGCCCCTGCGAGAAACAATAGCCTACTTAACAAAACGCAGAATAAGCTTGACATCAGCCCAATGAGTCTCAGTAGGTTAGTGGAGAAACTGACAAGCACGATTAACCGCAAAGGACAAATCAGAGTAAGTATGGGTAAGACACTGAAAACCACTCACCATACTATGATAAGTAGTAGCATCATCATCGCCAAGAGCATGACTATCAGCAGGAAATTGCCGTGCTCGTAGTGTACCGTAGGGGTGGGCATATTAACCGAGGACCGAACAATCGAACCGAAATACCCGATACCGAACCCGAATAGACCAAAACCAAATTATTTGTCACTAATTCGGTCATCACTTTGAAGAACCGAAACTAATTTGGTAAATTCGGTAGTCTCTAAGGGCATCTCCAGCGGGCCACCGCATCAAGTCCGCGCGCGTCTGAAGTTGTCCGATCGAACTGGCGCGTGGGTTGTGTCCTCTCTAGCGGTGCGACGTAACGGGACCGATGCATCTGGCCTGACCCATCCTTGGACCAAGTTTGCATCGACGCCGACGTTGCCGGACGGCGCGCAAGTCCTCCCTTGTTTACCGTGGGCCCGCTTGGTAGCGACACATTAGCAGGACATAATACTAATATTAGTTTATTACAAGTTGATACATCCATCACAAAAGGGCCCAGAAAACAAAAAAGCCTATCCTACAGGCCAGTGGTCAATCTCAGCCGCCGGGGCCGCCGTCTCGACGCGGGAAGTCTGGCCGCCGCCGCTACATAGCCATGGCCGCCGTCTCCCTACAGCAGGGTGGCTCCGTCGCCATTGCCGGCGGCGTCGATCGCCGCCATTGCGTCGCAGATAGCGGCATCCTGGCGGCGCACAGTCTGACGCCGCTCAAGGCGGTGCTCAGTCTGGGCGCGGCGGCTAGCCTCCCTCTGATCGACGTCCCTCCGGTACGCGAGGGCCTTGTTCATCTCGGTCGCCTAGTGGGTGGCCCGCTCCACCACCCCACGCCCCGCAACCTCGGCCGTGGCGACGCGCTTCGCCTCCGCCGCTGCTAGGGCCGCCTCCACCTTGTCGCGCGACTCGGTGAGGTCCTCCGCATGGCGACGGTCGTAGCGCTCCTGCCATGCGCGGGCCTCCATCTCGGCGTCGTGCTGAGCCACCGCCTCGCTGATGGCCGCGTCCGCAGCACGCAGCTTGGCGTCGCGCTCGGCCTCCGCCTCCGCCTCCTCGTCCTCATCCGCCACCTCCATCTCATCGCCATCGATGAGCAACCATGCCGAGGTCCTCCCGGCCGCCACCACGATGGCAGTCGCGACGCGCGACTCCTCGGCCACGGCATCGTCAATGAACATCTGCGCCCCGGCCTCCGCCTCGCGCGCGATGACACCGTCGCGCAGCTCGCGCACGGAGACCTTGGCGACCTCCTTGGCTACCGCCTCCAGCGAGACCATGGACGTGTCGTTGCGCATCGCGCGAAGGGCCGCCATGGCAGCCTCCGTCGCTACCGCCTCCATCGCCTTCCTGGCCGCGGCAACGTGCATCTTGCCAACGGCGACATCGGCAGCCACCGTGGTCGCCTCCTCCAACACCCTGTCCATGGCCTTCTGGGCCACCTCGCCTTCGCGCTCGAATGTGGCCACCTCCTCCACCGCGTGCTGCCGGATCAGCTCTATGGCATGCACCTCCACCTCCTCCGCTTGGGCGGCGAAGCGCCGCCGGCACATGTTGCGGATCATCCTCCAGTTGGCGATCTTGCGGCAAGGCATGGCTAGGGTGGGTCTTGGGTGGTGCTTTCTCCTTGGCTAGGGTTTTGGTGGATGCTCATCGCCGCCGATAGTGCCTGCTTATATGGAATGGTGACAGGCACGTGACACTTTCGGCCAAGGCCGGGGGCGGAAAACAATCTCCGATCACGCGCGGGGGAAACATAAGGCAGCATCAGCGGGAGATTTCCCACCGCGCGGAAAGCTGCCGGTTGTCATTGCTGACGTCTCATTGCCATTAGCAGAGCATCACCAGACCATCAAGATCTGATAGTACGCGGACACAGACGATATGCGTCGGACCGGTAAACACAGTGCCTAGACTTCCCGGCGAGAGGCGGTGGCCTGAAGCCGTCTCTCCTCTCCACGCCAGCCGGGGATAGCGTCCTGGAGCTGACGCTCCTCTCTCTCCACGACTCCACCCCTGCGAGCGGCGCTGGCCGTGGCCTGTAGCCGGCGCATAGCTAGCCTCAGATCTCCCCTCCTCCCTTTGATTGCATCGCGATAGCAACTTTTTCTCTCCGTGACTGGCGATTATTGATAATACGGTATGATTTGTGATGAGTTCACGTGATGTCTTTCCTTGTAGATTCTGATTTTGGTACTTTAACAGTGTATAACTTGTTTATTTGCAATCAATTTCAGAACTAATGTCCCTGTTTTCGTTTCATTTCTCAAATCAATCGGGCGATCCGGTCTAAACGGACAACCGAACTGAATTATCATACACCGAATTCCTCGGTTAGCACTATTCCAGATGACCGATCGGTCCTCATATTTCCATAACCGATATTTTTCAATATCCGAAGAACAGATCGGTTCGGTCTAACCGAATGCCCACCCCACTGTACCGCACCAACGCCTCGGCCATGTGACCATCCATTCCCTGCCTGGAAGGCTGGAATGGTCCGGTGCGAAGCACCAAACTTGTAATAAGGCGGGCTCACTCTTTAACGAAACTAATAGCTCGTCTGATCTCGTGACAAAATTATTTTGAAACCTGATCCCCTGGTTTGGCCTCCAATGAGGTTGAATCCAAAGTTGTTGTTGACGCCAACGAAAAGAAGCAAGAAAATAAAGTTGCTACTAGTTCGGTTCCAAATGCAATGGTGTCGACCTTACTTTGGCGCCGTGTCGCTCGGAGCCGTCTTGCTTCAGCGTCGTGTTTCGTTGGCGACACACAACTTAGGCTCCATCCATATCGGCGCTGAAGGCTAGATGAGCTATTATCTCGGTCCTTAAAGGATGACACAGATTTATCTAAATGTATCTAAGTAAAATTATATCTAGATACATCTAAATTTAGATAAATAAGAGTATTATATTTTATTTTCACTAAAGTTCAAGTTAGGGGGAAAAATCACCTCCCTCGCCTCACCGGACGGGGAAGGGGGAGTCACCAACCTGACCTGGCACACCACACGCCGGTCGCCGGTGGTGGTTTATCATTACTACTGCCCTGTCGATTACGGCCCTGCCGTGAGCCCGTGACGGTGGGTGCTCACAAAGGGACGCGGGAGTGGCGGAGACAAACAAAGCACCATCGCACCGCGTCACGTGACTTCCGGCAGCGGGACGATGGTCGGTCGGATAGCGAAAGCAAAAGCGTCCTGCCGGGAGAGCACAGAGTCGCACCGCGTCGCTTTGGAGCCCGTGGGCCGGCCGGAACACCACGCAGCAGCGAAGGCGGCGCATGCGGCCATGACCATCGACTTCCTCCGCGCGCGCTCGGGGAGGTGCATGGCCGACGCGCACGTGGGCGCGAAGCCGCAGGACGCGGGGCGCGCGAGGGCGATGCAGGTCCCGGAGCAGCTTGCAGGGGAGCTGTGCGGAGGTGCGTGGAGTTGCTGCAGAGGGGCGGACCGAGCCCCTGGCGGAGTTGCACGCCGGCGTGGACGCGCGTGCATGCGAGCTCGTGGCTGACGAGCTGGGCGCGCGGGCGGAGAGCGGAGAGCGGAGGAACCCGGGCACAGGCACGCACGGCATGCGCAAGTTGGAGCAGAGGACGACGCGCGCTGGAGTCGAGGAGAAGGGGAACCAAGCGAGCAAGGGTATACGATACTAGTTTATTTTATGATACAACCTCTACAACGTATAGTATCATGGTTTTATTATATTTAATATTTTAAAAAATCTCAATACAAATGTGTGTATAAGATTTTTTTTTTCATACGTCTCCATATATGGAGCCGGGTTCCACTATCAAAGAATAACAGAACAAAGATTTTTTTACACCAGATTCAAAAGCAAGAGAAAGTAAAAGGGCAATGAAGAAGGACCCTAGGTCACTAAGAGCAGCAAGGATCTGCTACCAAAGGCAACCTAAACTTAGTTCTCTGACCAAACTATGCGCGATACAACAAGCGTTTTTAACGGAATTATTACAGCACCAAGGGCAAAAAGCATAAAGAGCCAAAATAATAGTTTTTCAAAACCAAGGGCAAATGTGTGTATAAGATATATTTGCAACTAAACTTTCTAGTTTTACGTGCTATGATACAATATTTCTTCTTTACTATAGGATTCCAGTTGGTGATGGTGAAGCCACTTTTGGTTAAAACATTCGACTTCCCAAAATACCCCTAGCAAAAATTACACCGGAGCATTCCGTTTTCTGCCACCAAAGCGTTTCGTCGTCCTTTCGTCCGCCCAGACCGAAAACGCTCTGGGCCGACAGGTGGGCCCATTCTCCCGAGCGGCCATCTCGATGCACCTCTCCATAGGAAACGGATCCAGCGCACGCAAATCCCGCCGTCATCTCTGCCTACTGAGCTCGAGCCCTGATGCGGCCATTGTCCTCCACCACCATCTCGCGTCACCGATCCTCATCGTTCTAATGCAGGTCGTCGATCCCTCTTCTCACCCGGGCGCTTCACCGCCTTTTCCCTGCCCAAATCCGACCCCATTCATCCAGAACGCCGCCCGACTCCCGAAGGGAGGAGTCGTCCAGTCTCGCCTGATCGATTAGGGCGCTGCTCCTCGTCGTGGGCGCTGCAAGAAATCCCTCTTGTTGGATGTCCAAGATCACAAGACTGAGTCTCGTTTGGTGGATTTTGCAGCAGGGAGGGAGGGTTCCAGATGGTGGAGTCATGCAGAACGAGCAGGTGAGGGCCAATGGGCTCTGTTAATTACATGTTGGTTTCTTCACATCTTTCCTTTATCAGGTAGATTGTTTATGATTTTCACTCACGCTTTGGTTGATATTGTGGGTTCAGAGCAGGGAGGATACAAATGTTCAAGTTATTGGATTGGTTAGTCGCGTGCAATCTTGCTGAAAAATTATTGTTGAAGTGACATCAAACCACCTATATGTGGTAATTCATGTGACTTATGGTTTCAGGAAGGTAGGAAAACACAGGAGCTTCATGAGATTCAGTCGATGGTGGATTGAGATCATTGCAGATTAATTGCTTTGCATGCAATTTATTTAGGTACGCCTTACTTTCGTGCGTAATGTTCTAAACCTGGGTTTCCAGGAGTGGGAACCTGTAGACAAATGTAGCTTTCAGGACAGTGAACTTGGATTTGCTTGACAGACTCTGTTGGAAATGTGTTTCAATGTAACAAAACATATTTAAGTGAAAGTTACGATGCACCATGGTGATACTTTCAATTGGATAATTTTTTAGAGGTAAGTACATTGCTTCTCTTCTGCTCTGATTGTAGTATTCATTCTTTTCTTTGGTAGTAGCCTTTCAAAAATTAAATTGAAGCTTTTAACAGCAGCTAATTGTATTTGTGTCAATGCATTTTGTTGAAATAAATTGCCTAGCCCTTTCCATCAGTTCGGACTGTTGGTTCAACTGGCTAGTGCATGCAATTCAATATGGTATCAGAGCAGGAGGTCCTAGGATCAAATCCCGACCAACGCAAAATTTAAAAAGAAATATATTGCGGCTCCCCAAAACACGTCACAATAGGTCAAAGGGCAAAGACGTAGGGTGAGTGTTGAAATAAATTGCCTAGCCCTTTCCATTAGTTCGGACTGTTGGTTCAACTGGCTAGTGCATGCAATTCAATATGGTATCAGAGCGGAGCGAACCGCTCTGATACCATGTAAAACTGCATGCTCTAGCCAATGCAACCAAAAGACCGATCTTATGGAAGAGACTAGACAATACATTTAAGAGACTCCCCTTCACTGGTCCTTGTCCCACTATACGCTTGAGCTTCGTCTTCCTCACGTCGAGACCCTCGGTCGCACCTAGCACCGGACAGCAACACGACGTGACACACTTCAACTGCAACGGATCCTCACAAAAACGAGCACCTGGACACAACGACAACTCGCGGACTCGACCCTGACTCGACGTGCCAACTCGCACGCACTTGACTCTTTGACTCTTCAAGCTCTTCCGGACGACGATCTTTATGAGACTCCCAGCACCGCACCTCGGCACCACCTCTCTCATCAACGATCATCCTCGTCCACTGCCTTCACGACGACAACGCCCTGCCGCCTCCTCCGTGTCGCTCCGCCAAGCACGATCACCCGTCGCCTTGCGGACGCCAGCGTACTCGCCCATCTCCACCGGTCGGTCCACCGACCGACGATCGCCCGCCCCGAGGCGCTAGTACGGATCGCCTCCCCGGGGCAAGCGTAGCTTCAAATCCTCGATCTCGCTCTGATACCAATTGTTGGCCTTACTTCTGTCGATGATACTCTCCGGCGGCGCAACCCTACGCACCGAGTGCAGTCCGACGACGAACGACTACAAGCACCGGCAGGACGCAATCAGCTCAACTCATCGGAGCAACTCACTAGCTTGATCGAATAGCAACCAGATGTACGTATACTTCCGACGGAACACGAAAACTTGCAACACACACGCGAGAGCACACAGAGATTTGTTTTCCTCAGCCCATAGGCTTCATCGGTGTTTTTTGATTTTTATTTATAGCAGCAAACAACGCCGCTTGACGCGTACAAGAAAACCTGAAATCGACTCAAACTCTACGTACGACTTGAATACGAACTAGACTACTACACGTCTAAGACTTTTCTATGGAAAATAATCAAACCGATCTGAAAGGATCCGGACAAGTTTGGTTTAGTTCCAACAATATATCACGTCTTAGGTATATTTGGTAGTTTAAAGTTGTAATCTAGATCTATCTCTACTAGGTTTCTTAGTCTCCAAGTTTGATACTACTATATAAACAGCCCAAGAGGCTCATTGTAATTACCGATCCAAGTATCAATACAATCATATTCCATAATCCTACATGGTATCAGAGCGGTTCGCTCCGCCTAGGGTTTAGCCACCACCGCTTCCGCCGTGCCGCCCCCGGCGAGATCGATCTCCATGATCTCTGCCGGGGGCACCAGATCTCGTAGCTAGTTTTCTTAGTTTTAGCCAAATTTTTGTTTCTCTAATTAGATCCGCTTCTTTTGTTTAGCCACCAAACATATGCCTAGTTCGCTCGGTGCAGATCATTTCTTGCCATCAATACGCGCAGCATCGTCCACCACAAGCTGCAGGCCAAGGTGCATGCTGAGATGAGGGCGTGCATGCACGCCTATGCCTCCCAAGCCAAGATCAAGTTGTATCAGCACGTCTACATCGTCTACGCCGTCTACAGCAAGCCGATCTGCTCCGATCTACGCCAAGTCGTCGTGCGCCTCTACATCAGCTTTGGCGTCGATGCATCTCCGGCTACTCCTCGTCATCGACCGCGCCGGATCGTCTTCACCAACATCGTTCATGCTCATCATCGCCGACAACCATCTACATCAACAAACTCCATTACGTCGCCGCCATCACCACTCATGGTCAACGTCAAATGCCGACAAGATCTCCTTCTCCTACTAGCGACGCCGCGCAACTTCAAGCAGAAAATCCGGGTTTAATCCCCGACATGTTCTACAACAATCGCCATCAACAACTACCACTTCGTCTTCGTCCACCACGACCTTGCCGTCAGAGTCGCAGTCTATTTTTATTTGCACGTCTGTGCACAAGTTTTTTTCCTTGAAGCCCCTTCGTCTACTCCGACACGGCGGAAAAGTTCTACACCGACCGTTTACGGAAAATTTTCTTTGCTTCTCAATCCGGCTCTGGCTCGCATGGCTCATGGTGGTCCCTGTCTTCACACGTCCGGTATTGGCAACACCGACGCGTGCCTTCGTCCCCGACACGCTCCCGAGTCTGGCAAGCTCGGCACTGTGGGTCGCCTACCTCGACTACTCCGACTCCAACTACGTCTACTCAAGTACTACTACTACAACCTACAAATACTACGGCGAATTTTCTTCGGCTCAACGACGACATCGACCACGACAACATCAACTTCATCGACTTCATCTACGGCGACTACATCACCAACGGCATCATCGACCACGACTACAGCACTCTCACTCCCGGCTACATCGACATCGGCAACAAGAGCTACCACCTCACCTCCGGCTTATGCTCCAGTCAGACCGTCCGCTTCACTGCCGATCCGACTGCGGGGGGGGGGGGGGGGGTGTTAGAGTATATCACGTCTTAGGTATATTTGGTAGTTTAAAGTTGTAATCTAGATCTATCTCTACTAGGTTTCTTAGTCTCCAAGTTTGGTAGTACTATATAAACAGCCCAAGAGGCTCATTGTAATCACCGATCCAAGTATCAATACAATCATATTCCACAATCCTACACATTTTGTATTATAACCCATAACATTAGTACAAACCCTTAACTCAAGAACCCACCTTTCCATGCATTTTTGATTTTGCAGAAGTTTTCTCTATTTGAGAAAATATCTGAAGTACATTAAAGTGGATCATAAATTGTAGTTAATGTCGTGTAAGCAATAAGAAGGAATCGATCCTTGAACAATGGCCAAATACAGTGACAACTGTGACTCTTCCATTAGTTCAAGGGGTTAAATAAATGGCTATGTTGTAAAAAAATTCAATCCACACATTCTTGGGGAATGTGATATCTTTTTCTAGGTTAAGAAAGGGCAGTAACAGAGGGAACTGAAGCACGTACATAGTGAAGTTTGATGAACTGATAGAGATATTAGGAGACATAAGCAAAAGCATGAGTAAATGTATTCGATTGAACAAAACTACAATAGTTTATCCACCATAGGTATGTGAAAATACAACCCAGCACCGCGGCGGCGAGAAGAAATGGGGAGAGAAGTAGCAAGAACAACGCCTTGATTCTCGCAAGTCGCATTCATGGAAATGCGAGATCAACGAGAGGATTGTCTGGTTCTGATGTGTGTTTGACTTGTGTATGTTTGATGCAAGTCTAAAATAGCATCCAGGAGCATGTGAGACTAAAGATGACGACGTGAATAAGCGGTGACTAGCGTCATGCACCGACTCCATTGATCAATCTCCCTTGGTTGGTAGCCTTGCATCCAATCAATCAGCTAGCTAGCCAATTACATCCTAGGGAGCAGATCGACTAAGCCCACTGCATGCAATCTCGACCAGCATGAGGATGGTTTCCCATGTCTCGACGAAAGAATATTAAGCAGAGCCGCCACACAACTTTCTATTCTCACGCTGAGGTACAACATCTGGAAGGACTTTTATGCTTAGACTTCCTCGGCGGCAAGGAGCCCGGGTCTATGGTCTATCTTAAACTATGGCAGCACCACGATGATGACAAACTAGCAGATCCTTGAGTTTGCGTGGTAGATGATCAACAATAGGATCATCTTGGATCTCGTCAAGGGCGACCCAATGGTGGTGAAGTTCTTGGAGTCCATAGAGGATTGAGGTATCTAGTATGCTGGCAAGGTTCGCAAACACACGATGACGGGTGTGTTTTTCGCAAAAGCCGTAGCAACGCACGGACATTTAGCTAGTGTATTATAATATGATATTATAATATGATACTACTCTCACCTGTCTTCTTATTAATTAGTGTGTCACACCATATTTTTACCAATATGGCATGACACTACTTATGATACTAGCATTAGTATTTGGGTGTGTGTCTAGGGCTGAGTGAGCAATAGCTTATGGCTCAGTAGAATGACGTCATCACATCTCAGTTGCAACTCATATTGCAACTCACTATTAACACGAATCACGAAGCAATCCAACGGTTCGGATGTATAGTTCCTAGTTGCAACATCACTTACAACTAAAAAAATAATCTCAGTTGTAACTCAACTTGCAACTCAATTGCACGAATCACGATACAAATCTAATGGTCTAAAATTCTACTGAGTTCTAAGCTATTTCTCAATCTACTGAGAAATAGCAAAACCATTAGTATTTACCTAATCTTAAGCCCTGAGTAAAAACGGCAAAAATATTTACGCCGTATGCCTTGAGAAGGAAGGAGTACATCAGTTCAGTACTTCAGTTATAAACGCAATGAAAAAGGGTATGCCGAATATGTTCCTCGCTAATACCCTTTTGACGGAGCTTCTCGGACAATCTCCTTCGACTCTCCTGCTGCTCGGCCGCCGCCTTCTTGTATATTAAGAGCTCATACTCGTCGGCGGCGCCCAGGCCCGACAGGAACGCGTTGTACCCTGTCATGAGATCCTTGAACCCCCACTTGGGCACCAGCTCGATGAATCGGCTAAAGTCGACATCACGGGCGAGCGGGGGATCCCCGTCCTCCACCGCTCTCCACTCTGCCAGCACCTTGAGGTCGTACAGATCGTGGAAGAAGGCGTTGCATAGGTGCAGGAACGCCTCGCGCTTGGGTGGGAGAATGCCGCCGTTCATGTGCCTGACCAGGTACGCCACGTCGGCGGCGCCGTCCCGCGTGACCCAGACGCCGTCGGGCACGGCCGCGCGGCTGCACGCCCGGAAAGCCTCGCACACACGGTAGGGGTTGGCGTCGGCGTGCCCGTCGCCTAGATGGAATCGCCAGACGCGGCCGCCGAGGGCCAGATCGCCGGCGCAGTTGAAGAGGGCGAGGCCGACCTGCGTGGACTGGTCGCGGTCGACGGCCGCGCGGACGGCATCGTAGGCGCCGTCCAGGGTGCGGGCGGGGGGCGGGAGATCCAGGGAGGTGGCCACGGCGGCGATGGGGAAATCGCGGGCGCAGGCGCGGAGGAGAAACAGCTCTTCCTCCTCGTTGCTGGCCCGGACGTCCACCACCTTCACCATGGATCCATCGCGCAGCGCCGGCGACATACCTGAAAAAATCGATCTGCGGCTTCTCCCTCAGAGTCTCCCTCCCTAGCCTTTTATTATCCACTACTCCAACCTCGAGCCGGACAGGAATTTGGGGCAATTTTTGGGAACTATACACGTCAGCCTCTCCGTTTTGCACCAATTGTGTTTCGGAAAATCTTTTTTTTTTGAGAAACACAGTACAAACGCAAGCGCTCATATACACGCGCATACACTCACCCCTATGAACGCACACACGCACACCCTACCCCTATGAGCACCTCCGAAAGACTGAGCCGGCAGATCGGGTCTTGAGATTGACGAAGTCACCACGGGCGCCTCGCTATCGACGGGAACGTCGTCTCCCACTGAAAGAATATTCCGCCTTTATGAGACACACAGATGTCAAACTTGGGGTTTGAACTCTGGTGGGCTGGGGGTACAACCACCCTCCTAACCACCCAACCTCAGGACACGACGATCGTCGACGGGCCGGCGCTGTTTTTCTTCTCCTCTGCCTTCCTCGCCGCCTTCCTCGCGGCCTTCTCCTCTCTCTCCTTCTTCCTCGCCGCCGACTTCGCCCTCCGCTCCTCGCGGTCCGCCTTATTCGCCGCCTTCACCGCCGCCTTCTCCTCTTCCTTCTCGGCATAGAAGGCCTCTATTGTGGCGACATCCTCCGGGAACTGCTGCGCCCACTCGAGGCGGAGGCGCTCGTCGCACTCCGCGATGAGGAGGCGCTGCTCGCGCGTGACGGCCGGAGGCGGCGGCGCGAGCATCTCCACCTGTTGGCGCGTCGACACATCGTTGAAGTTCATCGAGCGGCGGGAGCGGCCGAGGCGCCAGGCAACCGTGTCGTAGGCGCGCGCCGCCTCGTGCGCCGTTTCGAATGTCCCGAGCCCGATGCGCTCGTCGCCGCTGCGGATCTCGGCGTAGAACGTGTCATTCGGGTGCGCGCAGACGCCGCGGTAGCTGGAGCTCGAGCGGCGGCGGGGCGGCATCTCGGCGGCGGCGGAGCGGTGGTGCGCGCGAGGTGGGGCGGTGCGGAGCGAGGAGGGCGGCGGCGGAGCGAGGTGGGCAGCGGAGCGAGCGACACGCGCGGGGTTGGGAAGTTTTCGAGCGGTTGGGCTGCGCGCGCGCGGCGTTAAATAGGGCGCGCGGCAGCCGGAGCGGCAAGTTTGCCGCGTAGGATGGCGCAAAAGCGCGCGCGCGACAAAATATTTCCTGCCCGCGGCATTTTCGCGCGCCCGCTGGAGGATCGCGCGGGCTCTCCCGCGCGGCAAACCGGCGGTTAATTTACCGCGCGCGAGTTTTGCCGTGCCTGTTGGAGATGCTCTAAGATCGCTCTTTTCTTAACCATGCGAGGGGAAGGGACGGTTCCAGTATCGCCCGCTCACGCTCCGATGAAAAAGACCTGGGCGGCGATCTCATCTGCCGCGGTGCCGTCGACTATACTGCCGGGTTGTTGGTCCTTGCCTCCTCCGTCAGGCTCTCCGGTGACGGGAGGGGGTGAGAAGTCGGTGCTTCGGCTCTGGTGTAGTTAGGGTTGGCCTAGTGCTTTCTTGGGGCGCTCTTTCTATGGAGGAGACTGAAAGGACGAGATGTCGCCTAGAGGGGGGGGGGTGAATAGGCGTTTTAAAAACTATTACGGATTTGGCTTGTAAGAATGCAGAATTAAACTAACGTTTATTTTACAAGCACAAAACCTAAATAAGCTAGGCTCAACTAAGTGCACCAACAACAACTAGAGCTAAGCAAGATAGCACACGATATAATTCACAAGTGATAAACAAGATATAAGTACTTCAAGCACGATGGCTATCACAAGGAAATAAACTCGGGTATAGAGATAACCGAGGCACGCGGAGATGAAGATGTAATCCGATGTTCACTTACATAAAGTAAGCTAATCACCGTTGGAGAGATGCGGGTAACCACGAAGGCCCCGGAACGCCACGAAGGCTCACCTTCTTCTCCGAGTCCCCCACGAAGCTAGGGACCCCTTCTTATGGTTAGCTTTTCCTCCACTCCGGAGATGGAAAGCTCCACAACCACTTCACAACTCCCACGAAGGGGAAGCCCGGGCCTCCTCACAATCTTCCACGAAGAGGTCACCGAGGCACCAACCGCCAAGCCAACTAGGAGGTCACCCTCCAAGAGTAACAAGCTCACGGTCTCTCACTCGAACAAATCATAATGGAGAGCTCAACACTATGCAAGGATGCAAAGCAAGAACACAAGGGAAAGTGCTCAAATCCTTCTCTCTCAAATCCCACCAAGGCAACAAATGCTATGGAGGAGTTAGAGAGGAAGAACAAGGGTGGAGGTCAACCAATGACTCCAAGATCTTGATTCAAAGGATTCCCCTCACTTAGAGGAGGAATGATTTGGTGGAGATTGTAGATCAAGATCTCCTCTCTCAAATCCCTCAAAAATATGCAAGAATCATTGGAGGGAAGAGGAAGGAAGAAAGCTCAAAAGGTTCAACAATGGAGGTGAGTGAAATGCTTAAGAACACATTAGGAACCCTAGAAAACTATTGAGGAAGAAGCCCCTTTTATATGGAAAGCCAAATATGGCCGTTGGGGTCATTTCCCACTTGTTCGGGTGATTTCCGGTCCAAAGCTCGGTTCAACCGGACCTAAAACCGAAAATACAAGAAAACAGTTCTGTAACTTTTCGGTTGATTTCCGGTTGAATTTCCGGTCCAAACCGAGCTCGAAACCGGCAGAAAATATCCTCACGAAAAATGCGATAACTTTCACATCCGGACTCCGATTTTAGCAAACTTGGGCTTTTTGAAAAGCTAAGAAAAATGTCTATCCAATGGAGACCATAAAACCCAAGAATGAGTAAGAGGTAAAAAATCAAATAAGGACAGGTGAGAACCTCCCATAGGAAAGAACCGGTAAAACCTCCAAACCCGAAAACGCAATAAGAGATGCATATGAAGTCCATTTTCAATGAACTTGGACTTGTTGGAAAGCTAACAACAAGCTCAAGAACCTCACATAGAGAAACACCAATAAGCAACAAAGTAGGGAGAAGCAAAGTATGCAAAGGATTGAGCTCCCTAAGACGATGTGATCAAGTTACCCAACCGAAGGCCCCTATTGATAGTGTGGCTATCTATCCTATAACCCGGTCTCCCAACAAACACCTTGAGACCGGTAAAAGGAAAATATAACAAGGACAAACTTTTGCCTTACGCATCCCGCTTGATCATGATGATGATGCTTCATGCTTCTGTCAAGCCGGAATGCTTCACTTGATCTTGTTGCTTAGTGAAGACTTCTAATATGCTCCACATATACCACTATGGGATACCTTCACTAAGGCATGTCTTCACAATTCCATTATCACCAAATGGATGACAAGCTTCAAGCATATGATCTTCTCGAGATATTTATCTTGAAACTTGCACTTCTCAACCTTGATGACAACCACCACTTGATGTCATCCTTTCATGGGCTATATGAAATCTCACTAGTGAATCATATCCATGACACAATACCTAACTCACATAGACAACACAAACACACATATGTAATGGGTTAGTTCACAAAGCATAATTGAAAAACCATACCATACCACAAGACCGATTGGTCCCATGTGGCACATTCCTTATGCTCCATGTGTTGACCAAACTAGAATCCAATCTTTGATCTTTGCCTCGGTCAACCTTGAATCTTCTCATGCTCTATCACAATATCTTGAGCCACATAAAGAATTCTTCATTTGATTGTATGCTATAGATATTAGTCAATCATATCTCAACTCATGAGACCATCATGACCTTGACATAGAGCCATATCTTGAATTCTTCTCTTGTAGCCAAACTCTCAAGATCTTGAAACCCCTTGGCTTAACACATAAGCTAGAGCATGGATTACATGAGTTCTACACAAGAACTACATCTTTATTTCTTCTTCTTGATCATAATGAATTCATCTCTTCTATTCAATGATCTTGATGCCAATACTTAAGATAAATCTTTATCTTCATGGCATCCAAGCCTTGAATCCAACACATGGACTTCAAGCAATTCCTATGAACAATTTCTTCACAAAAAGCTCAATGAAAACATTAGTCCATAGGGATTGTCATTAATTACCAAAAACACACTTAGGGGCAATTTACCCTTACAATCTCCCCCATTTTGGTAATTGATGATAATCTCAACAAGAGGGTTTATATAATGAATGATAGAAACTAATATGCAACATATTCGAGAATAAATTGCATACAAGAGGTTGTATTTGATATGGTCAAGTAACACGAAGCTACTACCGCATATCAAAATCAATTGTACTCACATAAACTACAACAAATATGGCTGATGTGAGTGCAACCAAAATATATAGAGCAAACTCCCCCACAATATATGCACGTGTGATGAACTTGAATTTCATTGCATACATTGTCAAGATAAACCTTTGATGGAGTTTACACTATATATTCAACCATGCAAAACATTTAACAAAGAAGAGATGCATGAAAGGCAAACACTTAAGCACAACCAAACTTAAGTATACAAACCATTTCCCTTAAACCCTCTAAACTTCTCCCCCATTGGCAACGATTGCCAAAATGGATGAAGAAATTTAGAAGGCCAATATAGTATGAGTTCCTCCCCGAGATGTGCATTTCTCATAAAAAATGAGTGAAATCATATGCACTTATCAAATTAACAATATTTGGAGGAAGTCAAACCATATTGAGGATCAAGGATTACAAAAAGATGACATAGTGAAGGAAGCTTCAACGAATGAAGCAAGCAAGCAATCAAGAGACCCAAAGAACCAATTGGACACAAGAAGATGTGATGATAAGAGCTACTAGGTGCTTTAAAATAAATAAGGAAGGTCCCCAAGGTTCATGCATAAATTTGAATTTTTGTTGCATTTGAATACAATATGCACAAACATGGAATCCTCACTCCCTCTATATTATTTAAAACAAAACATGAGCACGAAAGAATACAAAAGGATCAATACGCTTATCAAAGTGAAATTTAGTCCAAAAAGATTCACGAGATATGAGTGCGAGAAGAAGCAATAAAGAATAAACAAGCACTCATAAATCAAGTTCTTACCAACACCATCAAGAACAAAATGGATAAGAAAGATGGTCGGCAAAGAACGAGGATATCAAGGGAAGAAATTAACACTCTTATGCATATACATTTCTAAGTGGACAAAAAATCATGATGAACAATCCAAAAAGGAACATGTATACACAAGAGGTTAGTTGAAATTAAGGAAGACATGATATCTAAGAGAGAGTCATAGAATATACCAAATAACTTTTCTAGAAAGCATATATAGCTCAAGGCTCCATTTTCCATTATGGTATATTAATAAACTCCCCACGCAAAATCATCAAAGCCATCACAACTAGCAATAAGGGATCAAAAGATAGTTGGGATGCTTTGAAAGGCAACAAGCATAATAAAGAAGGGTACAACTTGAAAAATTATCTATATTGCACATGAGAGAGCATTGATGAATTAATATGCAATAAATTGCTAAAAAGGCATATTTGGGATTGGTGAATCATAAACATGATTTTATATACTCCCCATCATATGCAATCATCTCAACATGCTCATATATACAATAAAGAGATTTCTTTATAAGACCTTTGCAAGAACCACAACATTTGCAAATAAATATTATCATGCCAAGAGCCAACCTACAAGAGTTAGGATGCTAGAAAAGTATGCATGAAAATTATACTTATTACCGAGATAGCAATGATGTGATGTAGTAGATAGGAGTTCACCGATCATCCTAGCTTGTCTCCAATAATCATATGGTGATAGCACCTTCCTTATAAATGAGACAAGCATCCATTGCATCTCCAATGTACCTAAGACAACATTCAAGTACATCTTAGTCCCCAAACTTATTGGGTCCAAAGTGGTTAGAATAACCACAATACATATGATAGACTCCATATAAATATGTGCATAGTTAGAGATGAAATTTGAATTTCATGCACATCTTAGCCATTTAGGATTTGATGGAGTATAACATGTATATTGGATCAAAGAAAGCAACTAAGACACAAAATTAAGCATAAAGAGAATATGCATGCACCTAGCTTTCAAGATCCAAAGAATATACAATTTAGACAAAAACACCAAGAGTACAAGAAGGTATAAAATGTGTGGTAAAACACATTAGTTGTCCAAATAGTATCAATGGAACAAATCAACAAATGATTTATTCAACAAAATTCAATGAATGAACCTAACAACTCATTGAGCAAGAAAGAAATAAAAAAACACATGCTCAAAGATTTATCTCATTCAAGCAAATAAATCATAGAAGAAGGAATGAGATAACTAACTCCCAAAAGAGCAAGGTTCCAACAAATAAACCAAACTCTCTACACTTTTCACAATGGCACAAGTACAAAAAGAAAAATGGTTTGTCTTACATCAACACACACTTAATGGGATCAAGAGATGAGATAAAGTCAAGCAAAAAGATCCTCAAGAAGGCAATAAGACAACGGGAGTCAAAATAATTTCTGGGCAAGAAATATGGGCAATAAGGGGAAAATTCCAAGGTGAAGATGATCTAGAAGAATTACCATGCATGTATATGAATACCAATTGTCAAAGACAAGAAGTTCATATTGGAATTATTTTCCGGTGGTGTATTGCAAAGATATTCAAGATCAACTTCACAATAAAAGGCATATGGTTAAAAATTCAAATTAAGCACCATGCACAAAAAAGGATTCTTGGTAGCTCCAAAAATAGTCAAACAATCATGCAAAGCAATGATTAGAGTAACTAGAAGCAAAAGGCTTCCTACTTATGATATATATAAATATATTTGAGTGAAACTGCACCAAGAATTCTTACTCAAACCAAGACCAAAGAAATGAGCTATAAAATCTTTAAGAGAGAGTGGAGCTTATTTGAGCAAACATGCCACCTAGGAACAAGATAATTAACAATATCAACACTAAGTGGCAATACCTCAAAAGTTCACATTACAAGGCTTGTGATATGCACAAGGCATATTACTCCCCCATAATGTGATATTCAATTCTTTACTACAAGAGGCAAATAAAATCCAACTAGAGATAATTAATGGATATATAGAATTTCAATTTCTCATGAGCATGGCATATCACATAGAGACTAGGTAATCTTGCAATATCAATACTAAGTGGTATTACTCATGTGCACACATTTATAGGATTGTGAGGTGCCAATGGCAAATCACTCCCCCAAAATGGGATGTTCCATTAATCACTCGATAAGAGCCAAATAAGATACAAACAAGATGCATTAGAGGCTCAAAGCAAACACACAAGTATATGATGTGCCAAACAACCAACACCTACTTGAATACACAAGTTAATTAGGTATAAGGAACAACATATACAAACACATACTTGGTATAAAACCAAAACATGCAAAGGGGCAAGTAACTTACAATGTAAAGAGGTTAAGTACAAGTTACCGCAAAGAGGCACATTGGATATAAAATGATAGTGTCAATGACTTGGCTTGATGAAATAAAATTAATGAAGATCCCTTAATTCTTCATGAGGTAACCAAGTCTCCAATGCCCTCCACAAACACCTATTGATCAAGTTTTAGCTTGTTGGTCCCCAACTAAGTTGGGTCCAAAGAGGTTAGTCACAATAGGCTTGGCAACCCAAATGATCCTTTTCTTGGCACCACTTTGAGTTCCAACAAACTTGGCAAACACATTACCATCCTTATCTTTCCTAAGAGAATAATCATCATCAACAATGATAGGATTAGATAAGGTACCGCTGAAGCATGAAGAAGCAAAGTGCCCCTTCTCATGACAAATATAGCAACAAGTGCTTCCCTTTCTCTTCTTCGTTGATTTCTTGATTTGGGAAGCTTCATCTTGTTTCTTGTTGGGAAGTGGCCTATCTTCAACTTGAGGTCATGCTTGAGCTTGACCTTGTGGCCGATTCCCTTGTTGCTTCTCACTCAAGTGCTCCTTCTTCAATGGGCAAGATCTCACATGATGCCCTTCAATCTTGCAGTTGAAGCAAACAATCTTGGCCAAATTCTTGACTTGGTCTTGGCCCTTCTTCTTCTTGTTGCTCTTGGACTTGTTCTTGTTATTGGAGTTGAATCCAAGTCCACTCTTGTCATTAAGGGATTTTTGCACACTCAAAATATTATCGAGTATGGATTTCCCTTCATGACTCTTCTCCAAGTCTTTCTCCAAACTAGTGACTTGGGCCTTGAGCTCTTTGATTTCCTCTACAAGGTTAGTAGTAATACAAGTACTAGAGGAAGTAGAAGCTTCATTGTTAGAGCAACAAGGCATAGCAAGTAATTCATCACAAGATGTAGCAATATTGTGCCTAGACAAATTACTAGGACTACCACATGGTAATATAACATTTTGGTTCAAAGTAGTGCTAATGTCCAAATGAGGCTCACAAAATGTTTCCTTGGCAATACTTGCCTCATGAGCTAACTTTAGCCCATTATAAGAGATTAGGAGATCCCCATGAGAGCCCGAGAGCTTTTCATGGCTTTCCTCCAATTTCTTATAATTGCTTGTTAGCAACTCAAGTTGAGCCCTTAGCTGAACATTCTCCTTTAATATAGATGCTTCACAAGAAGTAGAGTTAGTAGCACAAGCATCATTAATAGATTTAGCATTAGCAAGCTCACAAGATTTAATATATTGAGATAGGGAAGAATTAGTATGCTTCTCTTCGGATAGCTCTTGCTTGAGGAGATTGAATCTCCGTTTCCCCTCATTAACAAGGGAGTTCAATTCCTTAATGGTCTCCTTGTGTTCAAACAAGGTTTCCATTAAGTGTTCGACTTTAGCACGAGCATCATTATTACCACGAAGAGAGGCATACACAATTCCCATCTCATGTAAGAAAGCTTCATTATCATCATCATCATCATCACTCTCATCATAAGGAGATGTGTCGGGATTCAAAGTAGGAGTTACCTTTGAACCGGTTGCCATAAGGCACATGTGAACTTGCGTAGATGATGATGGAACATCAATAGAAGCACATTCTTCATTTTCAAGTGTAGGACAAGCTCTTGTGAGATGTCCATACTCGTGGCATTCATAGCATTGCCTTCTCTTGATAGAAACCTTCTTGGTTCTTCCATTGATTTCTTCTTTAATTATGTGACCCAATTTTTCTTTAATTTCCTCTACATGGTTAGTCATACAACAACTAGAGGAAATAGAATCATTTTGAGTATGGTCACAACTAGAAACAAGCATATTATTACAAAATTTAATCAAGCAAATTTTAGGAGATATGCAAGGACCTTTAACACAAGAATGAGTAAAGAATTTCTTGCAACAAGTGTTTAGGTCCAAACTCTCTACACCATTAGGATTTATAGAAATAGAATCATTGGTGTAAAGAACAAGACTACCATCATCACATATGATTTCTTCACTCACCATATCATTACCTTGTGACAAGTCACATGTTGGTGAAGTGGAAGAACTTGAACAAACATCACGACCGGATGTGGAAGCAATTTGGAGCTCTTCATGATGTGAAGGTGAAGAGAGCTCCTTGGGTTCACTTTCAACCTCAAGTGAAATGGACCCACCAAATGACTCTTCTCGCTTGGTCCATATCTCATGAGACGTCTTGCACTTTGAACCCATCAAGCAAACATAAACTAGGGAGCTCACAGACAATAAGATTTCATTAGATACTTGAGCTTCAAGATGTAAATTTTTCTCATCCTCAATAGATAGATTTTGAAGATCCATCGGAGGAGAAAAACCTACATCTAGAAATCGCTCTATATTTGGACACAAAGTCTGAAGATTAGAAAGCATGCGATTTCTCCATAGCATATAATTTGTGACATCAAAGATAATTGTGTCGTTGTGCACTAAATAACTAGCCGACATCTTTACTCTCAAGGCGGTAAAGCCTAAACAAGGAGAGACCTTGCTCTGATACCAATTGAAAGGACGAGATGTCGCCTAGAGGGGGGGGGGTGAATAGGCATTTTAAAAACTATTACGGATTTGGCTTGTAAGAATGCGAAATTAAACTAACGTTTATTTTACAAGCACAAAACCTAAATAAGCTAGGTTCAACTAAGTGCACCAACAACAACTAGAGCTAAGCAAGATAGCACACGATATAATTCACAAGTGATAAACAAGATATAAGTACTTCAAGCACGATGGCTATCACAAGGAAATAAACTCGGGTATAAAGATAACCGAGGCACGCGGAGACGAAGATGTATCCCGATGTTCACTTACATAAAGTAAGCTAATCACCATTGGAGAGATGCGGGCAACCACGAAGGCCCCCGAACGCCACGAAGGCTCACCTTCTTCTCCGAGTCCCCCACGAAGCTAGAGACCCCTTCTTATGGTTAGCTTTTCCTCCACTCCAGAGATGGCAAGCTCCACAACCACTTCACAACTCCCACGAAGGGGAAGCCCGGGCCTCTTCACAATCTTCCACGAAGAGGTCACCGAGGAACCAACCGCCAAGCCAACTAGGAGGTCACCCTCCAAGAGTAACAAGCTCACGGTCCACTAGTGGAAAAAGAGGCTTCTATCTGCCACCTTTAGTCCCCAAACTAATTGGGTCGGGACTAAAGGGGGCATTAGTCCCGATTCGTGCCGCTGGGGCACGGCCAGCACCTAGTCCCGGTTCGTAATGGACCTTTAGTCCCGGTCGTTAACATGGACCGGGACTAAAGGGTTGGCTGGCGGGAACCCAACGGGCGGCGGCCTTTAGTCCCGGCCCGTGTTAACGACCGGGACTAAAGGGCAACCTTTAATCCCGGCCTTTAACACAGACTGGGACTAAAGGCCGTCGCCTACAAAATCGAGCTTCTCTTCCCCCGAGCCTGCCAGTACACTAATGGTGGTCGGAAGCTTGGATTGAGTGGAGAGGTCATGCTCGATTTTTTTATCAAAATTATCCAAGATTTTGAGTTATTTCATCTATCTAATTGGTTCAAAAGGTTAGCAACTTTACTCTCTCATCTTTAATTGCTAATTTAGCTCATATAATGCTCTAGATGTGGTGAGATTTGTGGCTATAATTTGGGAGTAATTATGGGAGTTTATTTGATTTATATAGCATTTGAGCTTAAATTAATTCCTTAGTTTGCACATGTGTAGAGGTGGTGTACTTGTATGTTGACCAAAATGAGTATGAAGTAGAAATTTGTCATGCACATATATAGCTCTTTTTATGCTCAAAAAAATAGAGGGATTTGTGGAGTAATTAATGTTAGAAAGTAATGTGGGAGTAATTGTGAGCTTATGTGATTTACAATAATAATTTTTGAGTAGGATTTATTTGCAATAATTTTTGTAACGTTAGAGAGTAATGTGGGAGTATATATGATTTATATGCAATGTGAGTTTATTCCTTGTATTAATTTGGTTTATTATATACTTATATAATAATGGAGATGAACCGACAATGGATGTACGGTAGCCGAGTCTCAAGCGAGTTCATTAAGGGCTTGCAGGATTTCCTCCGTGTGGCTAATGCGAACAAGCGGAATGGTTTTGTTGTCTGTCCATGTAGTGTGTGTAAGAATCTGAAGAATTACTCTTCATTAAGAACCCTTCACGTGCACCTGCTTCAGCACGGTTTCATGCCCAGCTACAATTCTTGGACCAAGCACGGAGAAAGAGGTATTACAATGGAAGACAATGAAGAAGAGGATGATGACAACTATCCTAGGTTCCCTGAATATAGTGATACTTTCATGGGAGAAGCTGAAGGGGGAGCTGAAGGGGAAGCTGAAGGAGAGACACATGATGAGGCCCCTGATGATCTCGGTCGGACCATTGCTGATGCACGGAGAGAATGCGAAACTAATAAGGAGAGGGAGAAGTTGGATCGCATGTTAGAGGATCACAAAAAGTCCTTATACCCAAACTGCCAAAATGGTCTGAAAAAGCTGGGCAGCACATTTGAATTGCTGAAATGGAAGGCAGAGGAAGGTCTATCTGACTCCGGATTTGAAAAGTTGCTGAAAATGATGAGGAATATGCTTCCAAAGGATAACGAATTGCCCACCAGTACGTACGAAGCCAAGAAGATTGTCTGCCCTCTAGGTTTAGAGGTTCAGAAGATACATGCATGTCCTAATGACTGCATCCTCTATCGTGGTGACTATGAGAATTTGACTGAATGCCCGATATGCACTGCATTGCGGTATAAGATCAGAGGAGATGACTCTGGTGATGTTGAGGGCGAGCCCCCCAGAAAGAGGGTTCCTGCCAAGGTGATGTGGTATGCTCCTATAGTACCACGGTTGAAACGTTTGTTTCGGTGCAAAGAGCATGCCAGGTTATTGCGATGGCACAAAGAGGACCGTTTGTCAGACGGGATGTTGAGACACCCCGCTGATGGGTCTCAATGGAGAAAGATCGACAATAAGTTTAAAGATTTTGCAGGTGACGCAAGGAACATACGGTTTGGTCTAAGTACAGATGGCTTCAATCCTTTTGGGGAGCAGAGCTCCAGTCATAGCACCTGGCCCGTGACTCTATGCATCTATAACCTTCCTCCTTGGTTGTGCATGAAGCGGAAGTTCATTATGATGCCAGTGCTCATCCAAGGTCCCAAGCAACCCGGCAACGATATTGATGTGTACCTAAGGCCATTAGTTGATGAACTTTTACAGCTGTGGGCCAAACCAGGCGTACGTGTGTGGGATGAGCACAAACAAGAGGAATTTGACTTACGAGCATTGCTGTTCGTTACCATCAATGATTGGCCTGCTCTTAGTAACATTTCAGGACAGACAAACAAGGGATACAAGGCATGCACACACTGTTTACAAGAGACTGAAAGTATATATTTAGCTAATTGTAAGAAGAATGTGTACATATCGCACCGTCGATTTCTTAGCAAAATTCATGCCATAAGAAAAAAAAGGCAAGCATTTCAACGGTAAGGCAGATCACCGGCAGCCACCTAAGGAAAATACTGGTGATGATGTATTCGATATGGTCAAAGATATAGAAGTAATCTTTGGAAAGGGTCCTGGCGGACAATCTGTTCCGCATGACGCAGACGGACACGCACCCATGTGGAAGAACAAATCTATATTTTGGGAGCTTGAGTATTGGAAATTCCTAGAAGTTCGCTCTGCAATCGACGTGATGCATGTGACGAAGAATCTTTGCGTGAACCTGCTAGGCTTTTTGGGTGTGTATGGGAAGACAAAACATACAAAGGAAGCTCGACAGGACCTGCAACGTGTGGAAGACCCAGAAGACCGACATCCGAAACTGTTTCAAGGTCGCGCTAGCTACGCTCTTACTAAAGAAGAGAAGATCACCTTTTTTGAATGCCTGAACAGTATCAAGGTCCCGGCTGGATTCTCATCGAATATAAAGGGAATAATAAATATGGCAGAGAAAAAGTTCCAGAACCTAAAGTCTCATGACTGCCACGTGATTATGACGCAATTGCTTCCAGTTGCATTGAGGGGGCTTCTACCGGAAAATGTTCGACTAGCAATTGTGAAGCTATGTGCATTCCTCAATGCAATATCTCAGAAGGTAATCAATCCAGAAGATCTACCACGGTTACAAAATGATGTGGCCCAATGTCTTATCAGCTTCGAGCTGGTGTTCCCACCATCGTTCTTCAATATTATGACGCACCTCCTAGTTCACCTAGTCAAAGAGATTTCCATTCTCGGCCCTGTATTTCTACACAATATGTTCCCCTTTGAGAGGTTCATGGGAGTCTTAAAGAAATATGTTCGTAATCGTGCTAGGCCAGCAGGAAGCATCGTCAAGGGATATGGAACAGAGGAGGTCATTGAGTTTTGTGCTGACTTTGTTCCTGATCTTAAGCCGATTGGTCTTCCTCAATCGCGTCATGAGGGGAGACTTAGTGGAAAAGGCACGATCGGAAAGAAACCAATGATATGTAGGGATGGTCATTCGTTGACTCAAGCACACTACACAGTTCTACAAAATTCCCTCTTGGTGGCTCCGTACAGTGAGGAATACAAGAATATTGTACGCCAAGCAAACCCAGGGGAGCCTGAGTCCTTTGCTTTATAGCTCCACATGGCGACTTTCGGCGTTTGGTTGCAAAGACGTCTCATGAATGACACTGTTGTTGAAGAGCAGCTGTACTTGCTGGCCAAATTACCATCTTCGACTATATTGGCTTTCCAAGGGTACGAGATAAATGCGAATACATTTTACACGGTCGCCCAAGATAAAAAAAAGCACCAACCAAAACAGTGGTGTCCGCTTTGATGCAGTAACTGGCAAAGGGCGAACGGACACATATTATGGTTACATAGAGGAGATATGGGAGCTTGATTATGGACCTAACTTTAAGGTTCCTTTGTTTCGGTGCAAATGGGTGAAGATGACAGGAGGCGGGGTAAAGTTGGACGAGCAGTACGGAATGACAACGGTGGATCTCAACAATCTAGGGTACCTTGATGAACCATTCGTCCTAGCCAAAGATGTGGCTCAGGTTTTCTATGTGAAGGACATGAGTAGCAAACCAAGAAAAAGAACCAAAGCGAATACATCATGTGATGAACCAAAGCGCCACATAGTTCTTTCAGGGAAAAGAACCATCGTGGGAGTGGAGGACAAGACAGACATGTTGATACGTCTCAAACGTATCTATAATTTTTTATGCTCCATGCTTGCTTTTACACCATTTGCCTATTGTTTCATTACACTTAGTGGCACTTTTATGCATTTTTCGGAACTAACCTATTAACGAAGTGCCACAGTGCCAGTTCCCTGTTTTCTGCTGTTTTTGTGTTTCAGAGTGATACACAGGAAATATTCTCAGAATTGGACGAAACCACATCCTGAAGTCTTATTTTACTCGGAAGCTTCCAGAGATCCGAAGGAGAGTAGGAGGGGGGCCACCAGGGCCCCACACGTAGGGGCGGCGCGGCCAGCCCCCTAGCCGCGCGGGGCCCGCGTGAGGGAGCCTGGCTCCCCCTCTGACATCGCCCCTTCGCCTATAAAGACCCCCCGACGGAAAAACCTGAGTACCCGATCAGTTTTCCAGAACACATCGCGATCCGCCGCCGCCGTCGACCCGAAGATCAGGAGGGTCCAGAAGCTCTTCCCGGCACCCTGCCGGAGAGGGGAATCGCCACCGGAGGTCTTCTTCATCGCCATGCTTGCCTCCGGAGCGATGAGTGAGTAGTCTACCTTGGACTATGGGTCCATAGCAGTAGCTAGATGGTTGTCTTCTCCACCATGTGCTTCATGTTTAGATCTCATGAGCTGCCTTACATGATTGAGATCACCGTTATGTAATTCTACATGTTTGGTTTGTTGGGATCCGATGAATATTGGTGTTTATGATTAAGTTGCTGTACTGAATTATATCTTTTGTTATCTCTATGTTGTTTATGATCTTGCATGCTCTCCGTTGTTAGTAGCTATCTTGGCCGAGTAGTTGCTAGTGACTCCAAGAGGGGGTATTTATGCTCGATAGTGGGTTCATGCCTCTATTTCACCTGGGGGAGTGACAAAAACCTCTAAGGTGGTAGATGTGCTGTTGCTACTAGGGAGAAAACAACATTCATATGCTCAAGGGCATATGCTTTGTTTACATTACACACTTTGCTTAATGCAATTATCTGTTGTTCGCAACTTAATACTTCTAGGGTGTTCGGATTGATATCCCCGGGAGTGGATTATTAGTCATAGATGCAGTTGGATGGCGGTCTATGTATTTTGTTGTAATGCCCAGAGTAAATCTCATAGTGATCTTCTTGACATATCACGTTATCTTTATTCTATCAATTGCCCAACTGTAATTTGTTTACCTAGCATGTGTTATTTTATCTATGGAGAGACACCACTAGTGAACTGTGGACCCCGGTCCTATTTCCATCATATTGCTATCACCTGTTTACTTTACTCGTACTGTTTACTTTACTCGCATACTATATTGTTTTCCACTCGATACGCTCATAACCTTTGTTTCAAGCAAACCGGTGAGATTGACAACCTCATCGCAAGTTGGGGACAAAGTATTTGTTTGTGTGTGTGCAGGTTCCGCATCACCTTCAGTCGTTTGTCTCTCCTCTCCTGACCGATATTAAACCTTGGTTTCTTAACTGAGGGAAAACTAGCTGCTATACTCATCATACCTTCCTCTTGGGGTTCCCAATGGGCTGGTTATCCACCACGCACAAGGACCGTCTGCTCCCACGTCAACCACTCGCCATCAGCTTATTTTCTGGCGCCATCAACCGGTAGCAGCTCCTTTTCTGGCGCCGTTGCCAGGGAGGAAGAGAAGACTTCTGCGAGGGGAGTTTTTTGCACACACATTCATTACTTTGTTATTGTTTTGCTTTACTTTATTTATTTTACCTGCATTGCTTTATATCAAAAACCCAAAAAAATTAGAATCCTTGGTAGTTGTTTTTACTTGTTTACCTTCGTTTTGCTGAAATGGCCAATCCTGAAAACACCAAGTTGTGTGACTTTACTAGCATGAACAATAGTGATTTTATCTGCACTCCTATTGCACCACCTATTCCTACTGCAAACTTTTATGAGATTAAGCCTGCTTTGTTGAACCTTGTTATGAAAGAGCAATTTTCTGGTGCTAGTACTGAAGATGCTGCAGCTCATCTCAACGGTTTTGTTGAGCTATGTGAGATGCAGAAATATAAGGATGTTGATAGTGATATTATTAAGCTCAAGTTGTTTCCTTTTTCTTTGAGAGGAAAAGCTAAAGATTGGTTGCTGTCTTTGACTAAGAATAGTATTGATTCATGGGCTAAGTGTAAGCATGCTTTTATTGGTAGATACTATCCTCCTGCTAAGATTATATCCTTGCGTAGCAATATTATGAAGTTTACTCAGTTTGATAATGAACATGTTGCTCAAGCTTGGGAAAGAATGAAATCTATGATAAAGAATTGCCCCACTCATGGACTGACTACTTGGATGATTATCCAAACTTTTTATGCAGGACTGAATTTTTCTTCAAGGAACCTACTTGATTCAGCTGCTGGAGGCACTTTTATGTCCCTTACCTTGGGCGCCGCATCAAAGCTACTCGACAACATGATGGTAAATTATTCCGAATGGCACACCGAGAGAGCTCCACGAGGTAAGAAGGTAAATTCTGTTGAGGAAACCTCTTCCTTGAATGATAAGATTGATACCATTATGGCTATGCTTGCTAATGATAGGACTCATGTTGATCCTAATAATGTTCCTTTGGCCTCTCTGGTTGCTCAAGAAGAGCATGTTGATGTGAATTTCATTAGAAACAATAATTTTAACAACAATGCTTATAGAAACAATTTTGCTAATAACAATTATAGACCGTTTCCTTCTAATGGTGACAATAGCTATCTTGGTAGACCTAAAATGCCTAGTGAAGAAAGAATTTTTGAACTTGAAAAGGCTACCAAGAACTTTATGCAGATGCAATATGAGCAGAACAAGGCTTTCACCAAGACTATGGAGGAGCAATCAGCTCTGTTGAAGACTATTAGTCATCAACTAGAAAATTTAAACAAGGCTATTCCTGAATTGCAAGCTAAGGTTTCCAAAGCTGAAACCGATATTTCATTATTGTCTAATGTGCAATCTTCTTTGGTTAATAGAATGTCCGCTAAGCCTGATCCTTTTGCTACCGCTAATGCTATCCAAGTTGGAATTGATGAAAATATTAGATTGTTAGCGGAATTGCATGCTAGGTGGGAAAGAGAAGATGAGATGGCTAGAGAAACAAAGGTATGTACTATTACTACCTCTAATGATGTTGCTCCTACTGGTAGCAATCCTCTTACTTTGATAGGTGTAGAGAAAACTCCCACTCCTTGTGTTAAAAAGCCTAAAACTGCCAAAACTTTTTCTCAAAAGAGTGCTGAAATTTTTCAGAGTGTGGGAGATGATAGCTCTATTTCTTTTAATGATTTTGATGTTGATGGCTGCAATATATCTGAAGTAATTTTGTTCTTGCAAAATCTTGCTTTGACTCCCAATGCTAGTTCTTTAAATATTGCTTTTACTAAGCATATTACCAATGCTCTTATAAAAATTAGGGATGAAAAGTTGAAGCAAAAAGCCTCCGTTCCCAAGAAGTTAGAAGATGGTTGGGAACCCATCATTGATATGCATATTAATGGTTATGATTGCCATGCTTTATGTGATCTAGGTGCTAGTATTTCTATCATGCCTAGAAAGATTTATGACATGCTTGATTTACCACCGCTTGAAAAATGTTATTTTGATGTTCCTATTGCTGATGTTGCTAAGAAGAAACCTTTGGGAAGAATTAATGATGTTCTTATTGTGGTTAACAATAACCTTGTTCCCGTTGATTTTCTTGTTATGGACGTTGAATGCCATGCTTCATGTCCTATTATTTTGGGAAGACCCTTTCTTCGAACTGTAGGTGCTATCATTGATATGAGGGAAGGCACTATCAAGTATCAATTCCCACTAAATAAAGGTATGGAACAAAATTCCCTAGGAAAAGAAAGAAATTGCTTTTTGACTCTATTCTTAGAGCAAATTATGAGCTTGATGCTTCATCGCTTGATATTACTTGATTCGCAATTTTCTGCGCCTAGCTCAAAGGCGTTAAAGAAAAGCACTCTTGGGAGATAACCCAATGTTTTTACTTTCAGTACTTTTTCTTTTATTTGAGTCTTGGAAGTCATTACTACTGTAATGACCGCTCCTTATCTTGTTTATTTCGTTTTTGTGCCAAGAGAAGCCTCTAATTTGAGTGAGGTAAAGATTTGGGGATGTTGCTGTCCTGAAACTGTTTTCGGTGCTGCACCGTAAAAATTCGTGAAAATTCTCTGTATATATTTTGGACCTGCGATTTCTTGTGCATATGCCCCAGGTTATATCCAAACTTTTTTTAGTTGAACACTTTTTGATTTGATCAACATAAAATCCCTCAAAAATTCGACCTTTGTCAGCTGTTCAGTTTTGACAGATTTCTACCAATATTTGTGTTTGCCACTTTATCGCTTTCTTTTGAGTTCTTTTGATCACGGAACTTTTGGGGAGGTTGCTACAGTAGTATTTACTATATATGTGGTGGTTTTGAGTTGAAACCTGAAGCAAATAGAAGGTTGATTATATGTTATGCTTGCACTAATGTTGCTAATAGAATTGTGTTTAGTTTTGTATGAAGGAAGTTTTCAAGTGTAGGGATTGGAGAATGATGAGATGAGTTGAAGAATGGACAAAAGCTCAAGCTTGGGGATGCCCATGCATCACCCCAAGAAATATCCAAGAAGTACAAGCGTCAAAGCTTGGGGATGCCCCCGAGGCACCCCTTCTTCATCGGCAAAAATCAGGTCACCTTTCAAAACACTATATTTTTATTGCTTCATGCACTATGTGTTTTTCTTGGAGCGTCAGTTGTTTTAGTTTTCTTAGTTGGTTTAGTTTGTTTGTTTGCTGCAATAAATGGTTGGACCCCAACAAATTTCTTTTGGAGGAGATGTACTCGTTTTCATTTGCAAAGAACGCTCTAGTTTTCACTCTTATTAAAAATCGAGCGTTCTTCTTTTTCTGCTACTGCTTTTGGTTTTCGTTTTCGCCTTGATTTGCGTTCAGTCCTTGTCATATCTTTTCATCAAGGTGTATTTTTTGCCTCTGATCTTTATTGGTTTTCATCAAAAGAAGTGTTTTTAAAAATTTCAAATGGTGTTGGAAAAGAGAAAAAGCTTTGTGCAAAATAGTGGTACAAGAAGGAGCTTGTGTAGACTGCGGCTTAGGATTTTTCATGTCATGCTTGATGTATTTTTGATAGTATGCTTAGTGGTTTTGCTGTAGCATGACTTGTCTCAAATAACTCAGATTGCTTAATGATCCTTTGAAAAAATCATGCGTTGTTTTTATTGTATGGAAGCATTATTTTGGTTTTCTCCTTGATGCTTTATTTGGGTTGACTTGGCGCATGCTCACACATGTTAGACTCTTACAAAGTCGCCAATAGCCTTCATGATCATTTAGTTTTTGACTTTTGATGCCATCTTATGCTTCTTTTAATGTCGCTTTGTCGCTTTGCATGATTATGGCCATTATTGCTCTCTTAGTTGGTCGCTCCCAGTCTTTTGCTAGCCCTCGCCTTGTACTGAGTATGAGCTCTACTCGTGCATCCAACTCCTAAAAGCCAAAGTTTTCCAAAGTGTCCACCATACATACCTACTAGCAATTTGCTATTCCAATTAAATTTGACTTGCTTTTATTTTCTCTTCAAATTAAACTCTTACCAGTGTTATGCAAAATTCGGTCAGTAAAGCTCTCACGAACCGGAAGGCACACTTTACTTTTTCCTGTTCTTAAAAATTTGACATTGTGGTCTCTTATGTTGAGTTGTTATGCTTGCAAGTTGTAAGTTGGAGACTAGCCCAGCCATGCTGTCATGGGGCAAGCTTTCAACATTGCACTTCTTATTTGAGTTGATATCGTGATCTTTTGTTTATGGATGCCCGCGGTGTGAAATGAATTGGGAATCTTGTGGGGATCATGGAGTTTGTATATGTGTTAGGGAAACGCCGGGCCGCCAATCTAAGCCATGCATAATTCATGGCGGAAATTTGCAGCATACCCATGGTGAACATTCGACGACGCATCTCACAATAAAAAGCTAAACAAAAGGCAAATAAAAGAGATGTCGAGGTGTTCATTGTCTGCTTGTCCTGTCATTTTGGTGTGGGCTTGTTCCATGTCATCGGGCACGGAGGTACCCCATTGGCGGTTCTCAATGATATGCATATACTTACAATGACAAGAGCCTTGCTTGGGACTCTAAGTAAAGTAGCATGAGGTTTGGATACTCGTATTCATGGGGCACGAGGTTTTCAACTTATGATTTGTCAAGCATATGCATCATAATTGTTCTCGCATTAACTTTAACCATTCAAGATGCTTATGATGGGGGCAATGAGAGCTCAAAGCCGGTAAGTACCATAATTTTTGAAGGTTATAAAACTTGCAATCACTGCTTCCCTCTGCGAAGGGCCTTTCTTCTACTTTTATGTTGAGTCACCACCTTCTTTCTTTATGCACCATTAAGAGAGCATAGTTGTCATTCTTAGTGTGATATGCATTGTCCCAAAGTTCATTGATTGATTCATATTGTTGGTTTCACTTGTTCTTAAATTATTTGTATCTAGTCGCCCTCTTAAACTTGAAGGTGTCCTATACATTTATGTTTTGCTCTCTTTGAAGGACAAGCTGAAAACCATTTGTATGTTTTTCCTTATGATTTGAACACACGTTTGACTTTCATTATTTCATTTTTCATGATCTTTTGTTTGTGTTCATTTGCATGTTTGCAACATGGTTGCTAAGTTCTTATTGTCATGATTATATCTTCATGCCCATGTTTTAAGTTCTTATGATCCCAGCTCACCAATGCTTACATATATGATCAAGATTGTGTAGGTGCATGTCACCTCAAAAATTATTCTTTTGTTATCACTTACCTACTCGAGGACGAGCAGGAGTTAAGCTTGGGGATGCTTGATACATCTCAAACGTATCTATAATTTTTGATGCTCCATGCTTATTTTTACACCATTTGCCTATTGTTTCATTACACTTAGTGGCACTTTTATGCATTTTCTGGAACTAACCTATTAACGAAGTGCCACAGTGCCAGTTCCCTGTTTTCTGCTGTTTTTGTGTTTCAGAGTGATACACAGGAAATATTCTCGGAATTGGACGAAACCACATCCTGAAGTCTTATTTTACCCGGAAGCTTCCAGAGATCCGAAGGAGAGTAGGAGGGGGGCCACCAGGGCCCCACACGCAGGGGCGGCGCGGCCAGCCCCCTGGCCATGCGGGGCCCGCGTGAGGGAGCCTGGCTCCCCCTCTGACATCGCCCCTTCGCCTATAAAGACCCCCCGACGGAAAAAAACCCTGAGTACCCGATCAGTTTTCCAGAACACATCGCGATCCGCCGCCGCCGTCGACCCGAAGATCGAGAGGGTCCAGAAGCTCTTCCCGGCACCCTGCCGGAGAGGGGAATCGCCACCGGAGGTCTTCTTCATCGCCATGCTTGCCTCCGGAGCGATGAGTGAGTAGTCTACCTTGGACTATGGGTCCATAGCAGTAGCTAGATGGTTGTCTTCTCCACCATGTGCTTCATGTTTAGATCTCATGAGCTGCCTTACATGATTGAGATCACCGTTATGTAATTCTACATGTTTGGTTTGTTGGGATCCGATGAATATTGGTGTTTATGATTAACTTGCTGTACTGAATTATATCTTTTGTTATCTCTATGTTGTTTATGATCTTGCATGCTCTCCATTGTTAGTAGCTATCTTGGCCGAGTAGTTGCTAGTGACTCCAAGAGGGGGTATTTATGCTCGATAGTGGGTTCATGCCTCTATTTCACCTGGGGGAGTGACAGAAACCTCTAAGGTGGTAGATGTGCTGTTGCTACTAGGGAGAAAACAACATTCATATGCTCAAGGGCATATGCTTTGTTTACATTACACACTTTGCTTAATGCAATTATCTGTTGTTCGCAACTTAATACTTCTAGGGTGTTCGGATTGATATCCCCGGGAGTGGATTATTAGTCATAGATGCAGTTGGATGGCGGTCTATGTATTTTGTTGTAATGCCCAGAGTAAATCTCATAGTGATCTTCTTGACATATCACGTTATCTTTATTCTATCAATTGCCCAACTGTAATTTGTTTACCCAGCATGTGTTATTTTATCTATGGAGAGACACCACTAGTGAACTGTGGACCCCGGTCCTATTTCCATCATATTGCTATCACCTGTTTACTTTACTCGTACTGTTTACTTTACTCGCATACTATATTGTTTTCCACTCGATACGCTCATAACCTTTGTTTCAAGCAAACCGGTGAGATTGACAACCTCATCGCAAGTTGGGGACAAAGTATTTGTTTGTGTGTGTGCAGGTTCTGCATCACCTTCAGTCGTTTGTCTCTCCTCTCCTGACCAATATTAAACCTTGGTTTCTTAACTGAGGGAAAACTAGCTGCTATACTCATCATACCTTCCTCTTGGGGTTCCCAACGGGCTGGTTATCCACCACGCACAAGGACCGTCTGCTCCCACGTCAACCACACGCCATCAGCTTATTTTCTGGCGCCATCAACCGGTAGCACTTGTCACAAGATTATAATCAGTTTGGTGAAATTCCGCCCTTCAGAGTGAACACTGACACAAGCCTCAAGTTAAATAATGAAGATTCTCCATGGTTACGCCACAATCGTAAGCAAGGGACACTAGCGAAGAAATGATGTGTAATCATGTATTGTTCTAATCATGTATTGTTCTAATCATGTATTAAACATTTTATGTAATGTATTGTTCTAATCATGTATCACAATAACACTCACGAGAGGCGGGGAAACGATTGAACTGGAATTAAAGTACATGCTCAGATTAAGTCACAATCGGCCGAACTTGTTTTCGAATGTTGGAGTGATTCAGTCATAGTCGTGCCTAGCCCTATAAACGTCGCCACTGTAGTCGTCGTAGTCGCCGATGTCGTCGTTGCTGGCATCGGGGTCGCGGTAGTCGAACCTCGACGGGTGAGCACGCGTGGGCTGAGACTGAGGGTAGCGCAGGCGGGGGCCACGGTAGGCCATGACGCTCTGGAGAGTCCGGCCGCGCCACCACAGCCGACGGCCGGCCTCGTTGA
The DNA here is from genome assembly GCA_007115705.1 of Dactylis glomerata. NCBI lineage: Eukaryota > Viridiplantae > Streptophyta > Magnoliopsida > Poales > Poaceae > Dactylis > Dactylis glomerata. The sequence goes on from QXEO01001291.1 coordinate 698,789, forward strand.
AGTTCGAACGAGGCGGGCCGTCCTCCTCGTGCCTGGCAAGCGCACTCTCACGCCGATTGATGAAGAAGGCGTCCCAAGTCGGGCTGTAGTCGGGATGCCACTGGGGATTCCTCCGCTGCTCTGGTGTGAGCTCGAAGTAGTAGTGGTTCGTGATGGCCATCTGGCGCGCCACACCTAGAGGGACAGGAGGGACCGGTACGCCTCCGACGCTCAGCATCCAGCCGGTGGGGACGCGGTAGCCCGGCGGGCAGGGGTAGTTTGAGGCGCAAAGCGCCTCCGCCTCCTAGGGGGTTAGAGATACGATGGAAGCCATGGAAGAGAGTGATGAGGTTTGCAGATATGAGTCTAGATGTGATATGTAAATGGAGGCCAAGCCTACATATATATAGTGAAAAATGGCGGGAAGACGGAGGCGGGAAGCGGTGGAAAGCTCGGGAAGAAAATAGGCGGGAACGCAGTGGCGCGGGAAACCATCTAACCTTTAGTCCCGGCTGGTGGGTACAACCGGGACTAAAGGTGGGTTTTGTGTCATCTAACAAAACTGTCGGTGGGATAAGGACGTGTGGGTAACCTTTAGTCCCGGCTGGTGGGTGCAACCGAGACTAAAGCTGTTGGCAGGATAAGGATGCGTGGGTGGATGCACTGCTCGATGAGATAAAGCATGTAGCGCACGACGCCCCTGTCGGAGGAACAAGACAAAAGTAGAAGCGGCGCCGTGCCTATAAAAGGAGCATCGATACGCCATGGCAAGCACAGCTCGAAGGCAGGGAGAGTTTCATCCCCATGGATGGAGGAAAGGGTTGGGAAATCTCCCATGGTAGAGCTTCTCGAAGATGTCGTTGGTGCTCACGCCCTACGGCATCTTCGGAAGCTCTGCCTCGGAAAAATTTCCCTGCAAGCCCGTGAAAGACTCCATCTCCTCTAACAGTTATGGAGGAAAGGGTTGGGAAATCTCCCGTGGCAGAGCTTCTCGAAGATGTCGTTGGTGCTCACGCCCTACGGCATCTTCGGAAGCTCTGCCTCAGAAAAATTTCCTTGCAAGCCCGTGAAAGACTCCATCTCCTCTAACAGTTATGGAGGAAAGGGTTGGGAAATCTCCCGTGGCGGAGCTTCTCGAAGATGTCGTTGGTGCTCACGCCCTACGGCATCTTCGGAAGCTCCGCCTCGGAAAAATTGAAAATGGCAAAATAGTTAATTGTTTGAATAGTTAGAATAATTGATTTTGAAAATAGAAAATAGTTTTGAATTAGTTATTCAATTTCAAACACTTTTCATATTCAAAGTTTTGTCAGATTCTAAAATATTCAAAAAGAATATTAATCAATATAGTTTTAATTGAAAATGGCAAAATAGTTAATTGTTTAAATAGTTAGATTAATTGATTTTGAAAATAGAAAATAGTTTTGAATTAGTTATTAAATTTCAAACACTTTTCATATTCAAAGTTTTATCAAATTCATTAATATTCAAAAAGAATATTAATCAATATAGTTTTACTTGAAAATGGCAAAATAGTTAATTGTTTGAATAGTTAGAATAATGGATTTTGAAAATAGAAAATAGTTTTGAATTAGTTATTAAATTTCAAACACTTTTCATATTCAAAGTTTTGTCAGATTCTAAAATATATAGAAGTTATTCAAATTGAAATTCAAATTTCATATTCAAATGAAATCTGAAAAAATATAAGGCCTTGGCGCGCATTTATTATGCCTTTAGTCCTGGTTGGTTTCAACAACCGGGACTAAAGGTCTGGGGCATGGGCGCGAACCGGCCAAATGTCTTTAGTTCCGGTTGAAGCCACCAACCGGGACTAAAGACTCTTTAGTCCCGGTTGAAGCCACCAACCGGGACTAAAAGGGTGCGGGTATATAAGCCGCGCCGCCCATCTTCATCCCCCAACACTTAGCAGTTTCTGGCGCGGAGGAGATCGAGGTCTACAACGTTGCGGTCGCCCGAATCCGTCGACCGCCGCCGCCGGACGTCCCCTGCACGATCGCCGCCACCAACCGCATCGCCCCCTGCAGCAACGCCGGCCGCCCTGAGCCACCGCCCGAGCCCGCGCGCGCCCATGCCCCGAGCCGCCGCCCGAGCCCGCGGCGCCGCCCGTGCCGCCCCCTGCAGAACGCCGGCCGAGCGCCACCCCTACAGCAGCGCCGCCCACGTGCAGCCCCCTGCAGCATCGCTGCGCGCCCACCCCCTGCCCTGCAGACGCCGGCCGCGCCCACCCCTGCCTTCAGCGCAACGCCGGCCGCCGCCCCCTGCTAAGGTATTTTTTTTTAGAATTTAGTAATAGAAATGCTAATAGAATTTAGTAATAGAAATGCTAATAGAATTTAGTAATAGAAATGCTAATAGAATTTAGTAATAGAATTTTTAGTAATAGAAATGCTAATAGAATTTAGTAATAGAATTTTTAGTTAGAAAAATAGATATATAGAAAATAGTTAGAATTTAGTAATAGAAATGCAAATAGAATTTAGTAATAGAATTTTTAGTAATAGAAATGCTAATAGAATTTAGTAATAGAATTTTTAGTTAGAAAAATAGATATATAGAAAATAGTTAGAAAAATATGTGTACTAAATGGGGGCGTTGGCCGGGCGCCGACCGCGGTGAGGGGGGTCTTCCCCCCACCGCGTCGGCGCTCGGCCAACGCCCCTTTTTTTTGGTTATTGATCAAATATGTGTACTAAAAGGGGGCGTTGGCCGGGCGCCGACCGCGGTGAGGGGTTCTTCCCCCCACCGCGTCGGCGCTCGGCCAACGCCCCCTTTTTTGGGTTATTGATCAAATATATGTCACTAACTTGTTTTACCTGTCTTTAGAAGAGACATGGACGGTGAAAATGACTCACGCCACCCTGAAGAATTCTTATTTGGCATGATACGTGAGAATGTATATGTGCATCAAGAAGGTGCCGATTGAGAAGACCCCGGAGTAGCCGACCAAGAAGGAGTCGGCCGAGAAGGTGCCGGAGAAGCTAAACTTGAAGATGATGTTTCGTCGTTTCTTAACCCTTCCGGTGACGGAATGGAGATAGAAACGTTTGACGACGAAGGGCAAACAAACACCGATGCCGAACGACAATTACAAACAAACGCCGATGGCGAGGTATATAGATTTAGCTTTTGGTGATACGAAGGGAATATGCATATTTGTATTAACGACTTTTTCTTTTTTCAGCCCTCCGGATCGAGCAAATCGTATTCTAAACGAGGTCCAAGCCAAAAGTTGAGTGCGAATCAGAAGCTGACCATCGATGTAGTATCTCCAGATGGCAAACCGTTGGAGCCAAAACAGCACGCAACAAAATTTATAAATCAATGCGGAGTGATTGTTAGGGACATGATCCCGATCACGGTTCAAGAATGGCACTAGCCAAAGAAGGCACGTCTTGGAGCTACTTTTGTGAACAAAATATCCAAGAAAGACCTTTGGAGGAAGCTCATGGAAAATTTCATTCTACCTCCAGAGTACTCCAAGAAGGATGATGATGGAAATGAAATTCCGGGTGGACGTGAAAGGAGAAGGAGAGTTAAACAGTACGCTCTCAAGAAGATGGCTGAAGCATTCCGGGGCTTCAAGAAAATGTTATACGCGAAGTTTATCGTGAAAAAGAAAACTCCAGTGTTCAAAGGAGCATATGAGAAGTTGAGACAACAGTGGCCTGAATTTGTGGCATTCAAGACATCTGAGAGAGCCAAGGAAATGTCAGAAAAAAATAAGAAAAATGCTGATAAGAAGGAACATCACCATATTTTGGGGCCAGTCGGCTACGTGAGAGCAGTGCCCAAGTGGGAATCTATGGAGAATGAATTGAGGAATAGAGGAATCACTCCTGGTACAGAGGGATGGCCCGAAAGGGCCAAGCACTGGTGGTACGGACATGGAGGATCGTTAGACCCGGCAACAGGGGAGTGTGTTCATCGGAAACAGACCTTTACTCCCATAGTAAAACTTGTTAAGGCAATGGAGGATGCTCAAGCGGGATTGATCCGTGTCGACCGAGAGAACGACGAGCTGACGCACGCCCTCGGGAATCCAGAACACACAGGACGAACAAGAGGCAAAGGCGCCGGTGTTCCATGGAAGGAAGGGTTTTCTCAGCACGAAGATCTGTACGGTTACAAAAGCCGTAAGAGAAAGAAGGATCAGGAAGCAGATCGGATCGGCAAGGTAGAACGTGAATTAGCCGACATGAAGAGTATGATACATCAACTTAGCCAGGGAGGCGGATCTCGGCTGCAGGAAGATCCAGTATTGGATCTTAATAGTCAGCGGAGAAGCAGCGTGGCTTCCACGGAGGTCCCAGCTGATGAGCATGAAGCACCGGGGTCTCGCTACCCCGTGGATGATGTTAGGGAGATGACAAATTGTGAGCTACATCAGACAATGAAGAACATGACCTTGAAGGTGGCGAGCGGCGACGCTTTACCTTGTCTACCTGAAGCACTCCACCATGGGAACCCGATACCGGCTGGCTATGCTCGTGTCTCGGTGCTTGACATAGTCAGCTCGTTCGAGGACCTAGAGCTTGATTTTGCTACACCTGAAGGGGATCGGAGACTTGGAGATGTCAAGCGCCAAATCGTTTTATGGCAAAAGAAATACATCAAGTTTCCAGGCTCAGCGCCAAGGCCACCGACTCCGAGGAATCCAAGTCCACCCTCCCCCGATGAACGTCGTCCACCTACACCGCCCCCGAGTCCACCTCGGGCGCCGCGTCAGCCGACGCCACCCCTGAGTCCACCTCCAGCGCCACGTCAGCCGACGCCACCCCCGAGTCCACCTCGGGCGACGCGTCAGCCGACGCCGCCCCCTAGTGCACCTCCCGCGCGTCAGCCAACGCCGTCCCCCAGTGCACCTCCAGCGCGTCAGGCGAAGCCGCCCCCCAATACTACTCAGACGGGGAAAAAGCGGAGCAGGTCCGCTACGGTTAGTACTACTGATAAGGTAGTACATAAGACCACGAAGATACCAGAGTCATCGCTAAAGCCTCTTCCCAAGAGAGCTTATGACCGGACTCCCGAGGAAAATGAGGCGATAGTACGCGCCGAAGTGAAGGCATTTTTTGCACCGAAAGTGCCTGAGCCCAAGCCGACATACACGGAGAAACAAAAGGACTGGGCTTATGGTATGCTTACTGCAGAGCCCCAATATAAGATGAATCAGCCATCAGACTATAAACGCGAAATTGAAAGACAAAGTGACTTGGCCAAGGCAAAAAGAAGCGGGAAACAAATTCCCCAACTTGGAGAACAGAAGAATCAATCGGTCGCCCCGCTCATAGTCGCCCCCCCCCCCCGATATCGATACGTCCTTCAGAGCCGATTTGGAAGAGGACCGATTGTTATTGGACCCCAGAGTAGTAGCAGCTGCACAACTATTGGGTTTAAATGTAAGGGAGGCAAAAGAGAACGCGGACGCCTTGAATGTGCCTCTTCTAGTTATGTTAGGCCTTGAAGAAGCGCCAGTGGGAGAGGTAGTAGAGCAATATGTACTGGGGGGGGCTCTGATCAAGCCTGAGGAGGAACGCGGTCTATCAACACATATGCGAAATCTGCTCGGCTGGTACAAGGTGCATATACAAAAAAAGGACTTCAAACGTTTTATCCTCTTGGACGTTAGAGAGGAGCATTACTTCAAAAGATACATGTTACATATTCCAATGGACGAATTGTTTCACATATTCAATCAGCGCGATCTCGACAAGTCTACCATCAGTTGCTATTGTCTGTAAGTGATTTATATTCAAGGAGCTAGCTAAGCTCGTTCATTGCCTATATATCTTAATTAACTATATGATTTTTGTATGCTATTATGCAGATTTAAGATGTTTGAATGCAAAAAAAGGGAATCCATGACGTTGGGTTCATTGACCCATATATCATTAATGAAAGGATGTTAAAAGATCACCCCAGAGACGTGGAGAAGGACCTCTTCAGATTTTTTGTCAAGCAAAGTCTTAAAAGAGAACTTCTATTTCCTTACAACTTCAAGTGAGTGTTTCTATCTTCTAGACATTCTTTTTTGCTTACTCGATGTTAAGTGTAATTGATGAGTTATGCATCGTGTCTGCAGTTACCATTGGATTCTGCTAAAGATTCAATTGGACACATCAACTGTTCATATCTTGGACTCATTGGATAAGCCCAACGTCCTGTTTAGCGACATGAAAGAAATGCTGCAAAAGTAATTTCAATCATTACCCGACTATATCAGCTCCTTTCATTAATTTCCTGATATCAAGTATTTAATAACTCATTTGCTCATTTTCTTTGCCCTGTAGCGTTTGGACACGTTTCAGAAAGTCGGTAATAGGTGAATTCAAAGAACAGCTAACTTTTAAAAAGATAAAGGGTTTGAAGCAACCACCGGGGACCAATCTCTGTGGATTCTACGTCTGCGAGTTCATCCGGTGGTACACCAGTGAGCGGAGAGCACGTACCACGGACTTTGATGTACGTAAATAATATTCACAGTTTTCTTTTATTATAATCAATTGTGTTGAGTTTCATCCAACTTATATATATCCATATCGATCTTCTTAAAGTTGTATATGATGCGGGAGAAGCTCGTACCAACCCAGCTCCTAAAAGCAATTCAAGAGGAGCTGGCAGGATTCATCATGAGGGAGGTCCTCTGTGAGAAAGGAGAACACTATGTGGAGGACGAAGAACACTATCTGTAATTTAGTGATCTCCATGTAACTTAGTTTGTTTTGAAACTTGTTTGAAAAATAGTTGTACATACACTTGTTTGAAATTGTAGTATATACAGTCGCAAGACATCGTATAATATTATATATGCATGCACCAACGTGTAATGTGTATGTACTAGTCGTAGAATATAGGTACGGAAACTCGTTTGAAATTAAAATGAACCCTAATTAAGCATAAACCCTAAACCTATAATCTGAAATAGCAACAAAAATAAAAACAAAAACAAAACACTTTAGTCCCGGTTCTCATTACTAACCGGGACTAAAGGTCCCCGAGACGGCGCTCCTAGCCGTGCCCACGTGGACGGTCATTAGTCCCGGTTCGTTTGCAACCGGGACTAAAGGCTGAGGGCCTTTAATCGCGCTTTGCTAGTCCCGGTTTGGAAACTGGGACTAAAGGCCGTTACAGACCGGGATTAATGGCCCTTTTTCCACCAGTGGTCTCCCACTCGAACAAATCGTAATGGAGAGCTCAACACTATGCAAGGATGCAAAGCAAGAACACAAGGGGAAGTGATCAAATCCTTCTCTCTCAAATCCCACCAAGGCAACAAATGCTATGGAGGAGTTAGAGAGGAAGAACAAGGGTGGAGGTCAACCAATGACTCCAAGATCTTGATTCAAAGGATTCCCCTCACTTAGAGGAGGAATGATTTGGTGGAGATTGTAGATCAAGATCTCCTCTCTCAAATCCCTCAAAAATATGCAAGAATCATTGGAGGGAAGAGGGTGGAAGAAAGCTCAAGAGGTTCAACAATGGAGGTGAGAGAAATGCTCAAGAACACACTAGGAACCCTAGAAAACCATTGGAGAAGAAGCCCCTTTTATATGGAAAGCCAAATATGGCCGTTGGGGTCATTTCGCACTTGTTCGGGTGATTTCCGGTCCAAAACTCGGTCCAACCAGACCTAAAACCAAAAATATAAGAAAACAGTTCTGCAACTTTTCGGTTGATTTTCGGTTGAATTTCCGGTTGGATTTTCGGTTGAATTTCCGGTCCAAACCGAGCTCGAAACCGGCAGAAAATATCCTCACGAAAAATGCGATAACTTTCACATCCGGACTCCGATTTTAGCAAACTTGGGCTTTTTGAAAATCTAAGAAAAATGTATATCCAATGGAGACCATAAAACCCAAGAATGAGTAAGAGGTAAAAAATCAAATAAGGAGAGGTGAGAACCTCCCATAGGAAAGAACCGGTAAAACCTCCAAACCCAAAAACGCAATAAGATATGCATATGAAGTCCGTTTTCAATGAACTTGGACTTGTTGGAAAGCTAACAACAAGCTCAAGAACCTCACATAGAGAAATACCAATAAGCAACAAAGTAGGGAGAATCAAAGTATGCAAAGGATTGAGCTCCCTAAGACGATGTGATCAAGTTACCCAACCTAAGGCCCCTCTTGATAGTGCGGCTATCTATCCTATAACCCGGTCTCTCAACAAACACCTTGAGACCGGTAAAAGGAAAACCTAACAAGGACAAACCTTTGCCTTGCGCATCACGCTTGATCTTGATGATGATGCTTCATGCTTCCGTCAAGCCGGAATGCTTCACTTGATCTTGTTGCTTCGTGAAGACTTCCAATATGCTCCCCATATACCACTATAGGATACCTTCACTAAGGCATGTATTCACAATTCCATTATCAGCAAATGGATGACAAGCTTCAAGCATATGATCTTCTCGAGATGCTTATCTTGAAACTTGCACTTCTCAACCTTGATGACAACCACCACTTGATGTCATCCTTTCATGGGCTATATGAAATCTCACTAGTGAATCATATCCATGACACAATACCTAACTCACATAGACAACACAAACACACATATGTAATGGGTTAGTTCACAAAGCATAATTGAAAAACCATACCATACCACAAGACCGATTGGTCCCATGTAGCACATTCCTTATGCTCTATGTGTTGACCAAGCTAGAATCCAATCTTTGATCTTTGCCTCGGTCAACCTTGAATCTTCTCATGCTCTATCACAATATCTTGAGCCACATAAAGAATTCTTCATTTGATTGCATGCTATAGGTATTAGTCAATCATATCTCAACTCATGAGACCATCATGACCTCGACATAGAGCCATATCTTGAATTCTTCTCTTGTAGCCAAACTCTCAAGATCTTGAAACCCCTTGGCTTAACACATAAGCTAGAGCATGGATTACATGAGTTCTACACAAGAACTACATCTTTATTTCTTCTTCTTGATCATAATGAATTCATCTCTTCTATTCAGTGATCTTGATGCCAATACTTAAGATAAATCTTTATCTTCATGGCATCCAAGCCTTGAATCCAACACATGGACTTCAAGCAATTCCTATGAACAATTCCTTCACAAAAAGCTCAATGAAAACATTAGTCCATAGGGATTATCATTAATTACCAAAAACACACTTAGGGGCAATTTACCCTTACAGAGACGATGTCGCGTCGGAATAATATGCCTTTGTTTTTTTTCTATCTTTGTGTCACTCCAATTGGTGGTGTTAGGAGGCAGATGGTCCAATTTTCTCGCCGATCTTTGTATTTGTGTCTGGTGGTCGATGGCCGACACTCTCACGGGTGGCGGTCGTGTTGGTTGTTGGGGTTGTGTCTTCTAGTTAGGTGTGTGGATGATGGCAGGCGGCGATGTTCCTCTTCTTTGATTCCATTGGATGAAGTTGACGACATTGAGATCTGGTGACCACAGGGAAGATCCCCTGTCGACGTGCCACAAAGCTTTGGTCCCATCGCGTGCGACGGTCCGGTTCATCGGCTCAAATTAAAAGCATCTTTGTATGCCATGGTGCTCTCCTAGATCTCGGTATGGCAGTTGTTCACCTCTTTTTCTGGGCGCTACCATGGTGGCAACGGTGGAGGAGGATGGATGACATTCCGGCGAGGCACAAGTTTCTCGAAGGGTAGAATTTTTTATTTTCTTCCTATGGTGTTCTTTGTGCAAATTTGTGTGATACACATAATTGTCTCATGCGGTGACCATATGTGTAATCTTTGTAAAAGGATTGTCTAATGATATATATGGTTACTTAAAAAAACTTTATCGTACAACGAGGTTATGATACCTAGCCACGGGATCATGATCCAATGGCGTGCAGAGAGTTAGAGCATTTCCAGCAGCAACGCTAAAATATGGTGTAACATCCCGACATTTAGGACCCAGGGAAAAGGGTAGATCTAAGTTTGTAAATTGCATTTTAGTTTTCAAAAAGGGTGAACTTTCAAAAACCTATTTTGTTTAGGTTCATTCGATGAAGTTTGACTAGAGATCAAAATTGGATCCCTGGAATTTGAATCAAATTTCAAATTTAGATTTTGAACTTAACAAAATTTGAAGGGTTAAAGTTAATTCAAACAAACATCACTAAAAAGAAGTAAATAAATTCTACAGTAAACCTTGATGATCAATTAAGTTGATTGAGTTCAAATTCCAAATTTTGATTTAAATTTAATTTGAATTAAGTAATTAAGGTCAAATTCAAATAATTCTAAAAAAATAGAAAAAACATAAAAATATGAGACCAATTGCAATTGAAAGATAAAATTGATCTTTATTCAATGGAATTAAGTACAAGTACATTTGCACATTACAATGTGATCAGATTACAAAAATCTAAGAAGAAAAGAAAAAAGAAAAAGAAGAAAACCTAACTAAGCCTATCTACACTTGATCTTCATCTTCTTCTTCTTCTTCTTCTTCTTATTCTTTTGTTCACCTGCAACTAGAAACACTAAGAGAACCATTTGGTTAAGTTTGAAATGTTGGTTAGGCCTAGGGCCAACCATTTTGATTTGGAATCCATTTTATTAAGTTTAGAAACTAGTTCTGAACCTAAAACAGCTAGGACAGTAAACAAAATTCAATTAAAATCTTCAGAGAACCAAATTGATTACAACACTAAATCAAACAAGTAGGCCAGCTAGATGACCTAGTTAAATCTAGGAAATACTTCAGACAAAATAAGATAGTGGATAGTCTCACAGTAGTATTTAGTGTAATTCAAAAAGGAATAGACGGAGGTATAAACCAAATCATCAAAGTACCACCGTAGCCAGGATTCCATATTTAATCCAACACCAATAAAATGAGACGGTAATTAAAAAACACATGAACTTGCTAAACCAGATTAGCAAGAGATTAACAGCTAGATTGAGACAAAGACCAAATTCAGAAGCATATTAGTATTTAGAGCTGGATAGAAACTCAAAAATTACAAACTCAGTAATCAGAACCAAAGATTTAACAAATTGATTAAGGAAAAAAATGAATTATTCAAGGTTGTTTAGTAGATACATGATTTCTATGAACCTTGATTAAAATTCAGCACAGAGAGGCGGTTTGGAACAGTACTTAAGCACCTTAGTCATCAAATGCGTGCAAATAGGTGTCAACATCATAGTGATTCAGCCACACTATAAATACCCCCTTCTTCCACACAAACTCACTCACAATTTTCTCAGAGCAAACTCATAAGAACACCTTGAGGCCAGAGGCTAAAGGTTGGAGCAAAAGCTCATTAAAATCTTCCAGACCAGGGGTTGGGAGTGAGAAATTGAAGAGCAAGCTCACCTTTATGAGTAGCCCAAACATAAACCACACTGTTTAGTTAGGAGAAGGACTAGAGCTAAGAGGTCCTGTCCAAGCTCATCTTAAGCTCAACCAAGGCTGGGAGGTGCGACCTTTTTTTTATACTGCCTCGACCACGTACGTCTCGCCGGATAGCGAGGCACCAACCTGTCACGCGCCGGTGGTGGTGGTTTATTGTTACTGCTGCCTTGTCGATTACGGCGGCCACGTCCCGCCCAGCACCCGCCCTGCCGTGACGGTGGGCCGCGAAGGGACGCGGGCAAACAAAGCATCGTCGACTCGTCACGTGACTTCCGGCAGCGGGACGATGGTCGGTCGCTCGCTCCGATAGCCAAAGCAAAAGGTGTCCGGAAGCACTGACCACAGAGTGTCAGAGTCGCACCGCGTCGCTTTGGAGCCCGTGGGCAGCAGCGACGGCGGCGGCGGCGCTAGCTGAGGGAGCGGCGAGACGGGAACCCGTCGGCCGGGCTCGACTCGAGATGGCGGCGGCGGCGGACGCGACCACGGCCATGACCATCGACTTCCTCCGCGCGCGCCTCCTCTCCGAGCGCTCCGTCTCCCGCGCCGCCAAGGAGCGCACCGACCAGCTCGCCAGCCGGGTGCGTGCGCTCTCCCACCCCCTCCCGCTCTTTTAGGCGCGGCATTGCCGGATTGTCCGGCTGACGCGCCCCTCGCTTGCTGCCTGCAGGTCGCGGAGCTGGAGGAGCAGCTCCGGGCGGCGACGGCCCAGCGGCGGCAAGCGGAGCGGGCCGCCGCGGAGGTGCTCACCATCCTCGACTCCCAGGGCCTCTGCCGCCTCTCCGACGCCGCGGATTCCGGCTCCTCCTCCTCCTCCGACGCCGGCGGCCCCGAGTCCGCCGAGCACGGGAAGGCCCCCGGGGAAGCGGAGGATGCGCTGTCGGGCTCGGAGCTGGGATGCCAGGCCGGGGCGCCCCAGCCCGGGCGGCTCTCGTGGAAGGGCCGCGCCGCGAGCCCCGACTCGGGCAGGCGGCAGCCGCATCACAAGGCCAGGCAGCTCAGGCAGCGGCATGGCCATAGCCACAGGAGGAGCAGCTACCTTCGCTTGCCCGCCGCCGACTCCTCGCCCAAGTACCAGCCAGGCCAGTCGTGCCGGAAGGTCAAGAGGAAGGAGCTGAGGTCCAGGCACAGAACGACACTGCTGAAATCATGTGCTAACTGTAATCATGCTGTTGCTTATCTAACATGCTATAATCATGCTGTTGCAGTAACAGACTGCAGAATGAAGATGAGGACGGCAAGGACAATGTTGCCGAGGATCAGCAAAGATCGGACTGTACTGTTTGCGCCGACGAGCAGCGTGATTTGGACGGTGATGCGAGCCAAGATGGGCGAGGTTCTTCTTGTGGCGATGGAATGGTTCAGGATGGCAATGAGGGGTACACTGTGGAGTATCGGAAGGACGGGGAGATGGAGCGGGTGCTCGAGAAGCAGGCTGAGCTGATTGGGCAGTATCAGGCACAAGAAAATGCTCAGAGGGAGTGGGAGAAGAGATTCAGTGGGAGCCAAAATTCAACTTCGGTATGTGCTGCCCTTTTGAGTTAAAAATTGCCCTTAAATCAGATACAATGGTTATTAACTTTGAATTTGATGGTGTTTCATAGGGATAATATGATCTGTGTTAAGAACCTGAGATAGACTTGGTGATTTGAACAGTTTGTTGTTTTAAGCATGCATAATTGACCTGGTAGTCATATCAAATGTCTTGTTGAAATAGCAGACTGCAATTTACCATTGCCTCTTGTGAAACCTTCATATTAATCTGTTCTGGGATGATTCTTTTACTCCTAAGTCCTAACATGAAACACTTGCTGCTTATTAAACCAAACAATTTGCTTTTACTTTATTTCTATATTGAACATTTCAGTTGCTAGATAAAAAAAACTTAATAGAGCAGTAGAATTTCTGTTGTTTGACTTGTACTTCTGCATTTTAACTACCAGGATGATGTTGACCGGGACAATAAGCTAAATCAGAATGAAAAATCTTTCAAGATGAGGGGCAAAGCTGATCAGGTTATGACAAAAGAAGTAGTTCGCAAAGACCCACAGTCAAGAGATAAAGACATCTTTGGAATCAAGAGTCCCTCGGAATGTTTGTTGGATGGCTCTGCCTCTGGCTTGTCCACAAATGCTCCAGAAGTAGGAGCTATCAGGAAGTGCAAGGAATCGGATAATGATTTCGGGCAGGCTACTGCAGTACTTGCTTCAGTTGACAGTGAATTGCATGTTAGGAAGGATAAGTTGGTACATAGAAGTTATACTGAAATTATTGAAGGGAGTGGGTGTAGCAGATCTGCTTTTCCGCCACAAAAAAGCTATAATAGCATCCCAAATGCAGGAGAAAACAAAGGTCAAGGAGATGGAAATTCAGACAGTGGTTCAAGCTGCCATACGAATGCTCGCTCTTATGAGCACTACGTAACTACACCATCAGTTGGAAGTCCTTTAAGCGATACCCCTAAAAGCAAAATGTCTGAATGGAGCTCGTCATGCTTTCATAACAATACTGATAACCAGATTGATATGCAGCCGCATCAACTCTCAAGTGATGGTGTGGGAGGTGTTCTAGATGCCCTTCAGCGTGCCAAGATGTCCCTCAGGGAAAAGCTGAATAGGGTAAGTCCACCCAGACAAGACATGTTGGCACTTCTAGCACCAGAGGATCACTACATAGAGGATGATTTGCAAGTCAATGACACAGAACTTTCACTTTGCTTGTCGCTTAGCCAGGAAATATTAACACTGCCAGCGTCAGGAGACTACCTAAGGAGGATCAGTTTACCAGGTGATGATGCAAAAGTACCAGTTGGCTCTTCTGGCTTGTTTCGGTTGCCAACAGACTCGTTTCCGCAAAACGAGGTATGTTCTACTGATGGCAATGGCTCAAAGTTCAGTTTGACATCAAGTCAGCAGACCATCATTTCAAGAAATCCTGCTAGTCATATGATGTCTACTTCATCTCTTTCCCAGTATGGTTCTGGTTTCTCACCGAATCCATATTACGATCCTCACAGTTCCATGTGATTGTCTAAGTCTACAAAAGGGGGTGCTTCTTTCACTTCACCCCAGACATTCTAAGGTCTAGCGACGCTTCAAGAAGAGGAATGCCTTCTGGAGATGCAGGCATGCCTACCCATTATGGTAGTGCTTACAATTAGCAGCTTGAGTGTAGAAGCTATGCATGGTTAGGGTCCCAGTAGTCTTTAAGCTAGATACTACTTGTTGCATTGTATGGTTTGATAATGACGTGCTATGTTGTATTGCTCTCTAAGAACATATTTTGTTTATAAGTAGCTTCGGCTTCTCTCTTATGCCCTTGTGGGGCATTACAAATTGGTACTTTGATATCAACGAAGGTTAAATCAGCATCGCAAAATTATCCTAAAATAAAGTTTTTCCCATAGTTGGGACAAGCAAACTGGGTAGCATAGATACTAACTCGATTGCTCTCATGTCTCCGGTGTCCATAGTCCTTGCTGCTTGACAAAAGACACCCATAATGTCGGATGTTTGTCCTGTTTATCATATATATTATGAGTGCAGGTATTACAATAACATTTTGATCATATTTTTGCAACACATGTTTTAACATGACATCCGTCATTAATATTACCTAAACTCAAGCACCCACCCTTGCATGTACATTTTTTTTTTCCTATAATAGGTTGTAGGGCAGGGGGCTGTTTCATGATAGCAAATATTATTGCTCACTTGCTTCCCGAGCAATCTTAATTTGCCTGTGCAGCGACTCATTGCAATGTTAGGCATGCTCGGTGCCAGCATCATTACTACAATGCGTGATACAAGTTGTCATCATGGTTTTTGTCTACTGCTGAATTGGCAAAACTGTTAACTGTATCATATACGCTTTCTTTTTGGATAACTAAGCATGTTTTATAGTATGTAAATAATGGTTAATTAAAGAAAATATATGATGAACATGAGAAGGAGGCTATAATAATCAAGAATCGAACTGGACATGGCACGGATTGGTGGCATCAGGATCCAGGTCTGTTCTCACACCTTACCAGTTCTTTTTGCAGTTGAATCTTTCAAGAGGGGATTTAATGCACATGAACACCAGTAATTCTGCCAGAATAGATTTTTTTAACTAATACAGGCAGCTAAAATGGTAATAGGATAGGATATGTAGGTAGAAAACAGTGGATACTGTAGCACGTAGGTGGGAATGTGGGCCCATAAATTCAGGTGTGCCAAGAATGTAAATTATGTTTGGATGAATCTCTGCAGAAAATAAAATATGTTTATTTATCAATAATCTATAGGTTTATGAACAATTGTGTCCTAAACAGGCGTGATGCTTAGCATGGTACACTTAATCTCCGATGGGCGGGCACAAACTGCCATCAGGAACAAATATCAATACCATGGAAAAATGTATTGGTTATTAAAAATCATGTAAAGCTAATGAAAGATGACAGATATCACTACTGCAAAGCCAGATTGAATTAGAGGGCATGTGTAACATACCACGTTTAGGTAGTTATACTAGGAAAATATCTAAATAGGATTTCCAAAAGCAAATTGAGATGGTGAATGATTCTCGCATAGAAGAACTATGTATATAAATGTTCTTGTTTTTCTGCATTAGTACAAATATACACAGTCTCACATGTAGAGATGATCAAAGGGTGATCGGCGGCGACACCTCCATGACCTCTGGCTCCTCCATCACCGGTGGTTGCTGCGTTGCCGGAGCCGACTGTGTCACGGGCAGCTCCTTCATCGCCGGCTGATCCATCACCGGCGCCGTAGCACCTGCCGCCACTGCAGCCGCTGCTTGGGCAGCCATCACCTCCTTGCCAATGCGATCATCTTGCCAACAGATCCATGGTAGACATGTCCGCTTGCAAGATCTTTGCTTCCTCCTTCATCTTAGCTAATGCAACATTGCTAGATTCATTTATCGCCTTAAGCATTGTGGCTTGGGCTTCCAACTTGGCGGCTTCGACCTTCTCTCTTTCAAGCATCAACTTCTCTTGTTGCGTTTCCATCATTGATATCCACTAGCATCCGATCTCTTGTATGTCTCCTTCGAGTTGGTGCTTATGGATTTTACCATCAAGGAAATGGAAGCATTGATACCGCTTGTAGCCGAAGATCCCGCTTGTTTCTTGACTCTGGCTTCAGGCCGGCCGGTTGATGCCACCATGGGAGCCGTCGGCCCTTCATTGCACCCCGCTTCATTGAGAGTGAGCAGGACGTCATCCCACTTCTTGTACCCCTCGAGCTTGTTAAAGAAATGCATGAATACAAAGTCTTTATCCTCGTTTAGTTCCTTGTAAGCTTTAAGAGCCTTGTACAATTATTCACAAAACAATGCACAAGGTAAGCAATATTATATACTAGTTCATTGCATATGAACAAATGCATGATATTTGACTCACGTGATCATTCATGTTAGCTCCACTAATCTTCTTATTGACAACCATCTCAAGGAAACCATGAAACTTGTTGCACGTCGCCTTGATGGTAGACCATTGCTTTGATATGGCTCCCTCGTTACGGATCATATGTATCTTTGCGTACTCACCAAAGTGCTTGCGCTCATTGAATTGATCCAATATCCCTTTGTAGTATTTGCCGGATGTTTGGTTGGCGATGGTGATGGGATCAAGGCTCACCGTCTTCCACACATCAATGAGGCATTGATCCTCCAATGTCTTCCATTTGGGGCCTCGGCATCCAACGAAGACGCCTTCTTCTTGCCGGTGGTGGTGCCGGTCTCAACATCGACCACATCAATGTTTCCATCGGTTCGTTGTCTTGCTCATTCATGGTGCCTCCGGCACCGTCGTTGATCATCTCATGCAATATATCCTATTTAAAATGAATCAGCCGAAGACCACACATAGGACAACCAATCTACAACAATGGCAGTACGAAGAAGGAAGACATACGCACCTCGCCGTCATCGTATTGGGCGCTAGTCATTTTGTCGAACACTTCGGGGGCGGCGCGGTTGTTGCCATCGTTGTGGACGAACATGCCCCGGGTGACGCCGCCATCGCCCAACGAGGTGCCGCCGAACTCCATAGGGACCCACCACATCGCCAGCGACGAGGTTGAAAGAGCATTTCCCACCTAATTGATTTTGGTGTCTGATAACAATACATTATCTATTAATCTTGTGCTTTGATTTTTGCAAGTGTTTATTTACAGGCACAAGATATTGGAATACCCCTTTTATATTGCATTGCATTTATATTATTATGGCTAAAAGGGTAAGAAGCATGGTGTCATTGATCGAAGTTTTGGAAGAAGTCTGCCAATTTTCACAGGGCCGGACCGGCTTTAACCTGCCTCGGGCCGGCTTTAGCCGGTGTCCCTGGGAAAATGGTATTTCCAGATGCGGATGCCTCTCTGGCGTGGAACGGTTTTTTGTCCGGCTATTCTAGCCAGAATAGTCGGCCCCCATTTCCAGTCCGGCTTTAGCCGGACCTTCTAGAGCAGGCAACGGTCAGATTTTGAGGGGGTATAAATACCCCCTCCTTCTTCCTCAAAGGCTGCTCGAGCTAGACAAGAAAAACCACCATTGTTGGAGCCACCAAGCTACAAGGATCTCCTCCCTCACCCACCCAAAGTCTTTGATCTTTGGGGAATCGAAGGAGGAAGCCTTGATCTACATCCTCACAGAAGCAATTTACTTTCCCTCTCGTTTGCTTGAGAGATTTGAGTCTTGGGTTTCCTTGGAACCCTAGACCTTGATTTGTGTATTTGATATCTTGCTACTTGTTGTTTGACAACATTGTGTTGTTTTTGGGAGCCTCCAATTCGGTTGTGGATGCGTGCCCCAAGCTTGTAAAGGCCGGTTCTGCCTTACGGAACCCCTTAGTGGAAAGTGAGCTAGGCCTTTGTGGCGAAAGCTTGCACCGGAGAATAGGGTGAGCCTTTGTGGCATTGGTTAGGCCTTTGTGGCAACTGAAGGGTTTCGCAGCATAGTAAATCAAAAAAAATCCTACGGATGCGAACAAGAAAGCCAGGATCTAATCTAGGAGTTGTAATCGATGAGAGAGACAGATGAGATCTTCATACCCTTGAAGAAATCGCATAGCGGAAACGTCCAACAGAACGTGGATGATGTAGTCGTACTAGCCGTCTCCTCCTCGCGATTCGATCCGATCGAACGCCGCAAGTGGCGACGCCTTCGAGAGATGCACACGTGCAACACACCAACGACTCCGCCTCTCCGGTCTAGCGAGATATGGTGGAGTGATAGATGGGATCGACAGCACGACGGCGTGGTGTCTATGGTGGAGAGTTTTCGCCGACAGAGCTTCGCCTGTTTGCGTGGTGGAAGAAGAACGGAGAAAGGAGGCTTCAGAAACCGGCAGCGACTCTGTGCAAAATTTCGGTCCAACCAAAAATGTCGTAGCTCACATCCTTTTATAGGCATCTAGTGCCTTGAAGAAAAAGCTAGGTCAAGCAAGACACGCAGCGCACGGAAGCCAGGCCAGCCGCCGCGAGCTGATCGCTGATCGATCATATCGATCGATGGTCATGCGGGAGCACCTGCAGGAGTGCGGGAGCGCCTGCAGGAGTGCGGTGTGGCCTGGCTCTGCCAGTCCGGCCCACCTACACGGCCCAATTGGCTAAAGCCCAGCCGGCCACCCAGCAGCGAGCAAGGCAGGGAGCCGGGCGTGCCAGGCGCTCGGCCGCTTGACCAGGCATCGAGCGAGCCAGGCATCCTGGCCAAGACCTCGGAAATTTAAGTGGTGCCCAAGACCTCGAACATTCCATGAGCAGAAAATATACGAAATATTACTCATTGATCGACTCAAGTTCACCAAGTACAGACGCTAGGATTACAGATTTTCCAGTGCAAATCAAAACATGACATGGGGGGTGGGGGAAGCATAGTATTTGGCAGCCACATAGATCACGTGGGGAGGGGCGGTAAAATTGGTGGACGAAATCCACCCAGTGATCGCCCTTGCAGGCGCACGTCATGGTGCACCTGCAGGCACCTCATCGACGAATAGTTCTTCCGCGTCTTTGTTGTCGACACCACATTCAGCAGCAACGGCGGCCAGTGGAACGGGATCCACTGCAGGCAGGTCCGGCGCGTCGACAAGGCCAGTTGCGTTCAGAGCGGCAGAGAGAGATACAGGTGCGGCCAAGAGATCGAAATGCGCCACCTTCTTCCTGACTGCCTTCTCGAGCATGTCAAGGAAGTTTGATTCCTCCTTGGCCGCCAAGCGGTGGCTCCGGCGAAGCTTCGCCGCCACATCGTGCGCACACTTGTTCCTTGCCCTGCAACGGCGGATCTCGCGGACATGGAACGGGTCTGGGACATGTGTGTTCACCTCTTGATCAGCGGGCACAGCAGAGAAGGAGAAGTTGCCATCGCGGGAGAGATCCTGGAGGGAGGCAACCAGCGACATTATGTCAGAGATGACAGCATCCGCTGCATTCTAGGCAGCCATGTCGGCGTCCATCGCAGCCTCCAAGTTGGGTGATGCTGAGTTGCCGCCGTCGTCATGCCCTCCCTCATGCTGATGCAGGTCGTCAGAGTCTTGAGGCAAGGAGGGCTCCGGCTCGTCAGTCTAGGTGCCTCGAGAGACGTGGCCAGCGTTGGAGCTGGCCAGGTCCGAAGCCGATTCATGTGACGAGGGCGGGGGAGTTGGGGGAGACGGGGCGTCGTCCCTGTGGCGGTCGGAGGAGAGGCACCACATGTCGATGATGGAGAGCTCGACGACGACGATGTCGTCATTCGGCAGCCACAGGTTAGTGGAAGGAGGCACCATTTTCCCATGCTCGGGCATGATGAACGCACAGAGGACAGTGAAGTCAGTGCCATGAACACAACACTGATCGACACAGCAAAGCTTCCCAAGGCTTCCAAAGAAGAAATTTGCGCCCATGGAATGCCACATACCTAGCGGGAAATTGTCGGCCTTGAGCTCGACAAGGACATCGTAGGTGGTGCGCGATCTGTTCTCAGCTTCCCCGGGCCTGACGAGGGATGTGTTGATGCCATCGTGGAGGAAGGGAGAGTCTGATGGCGCGTTCACGATCGTCAATGTTGCAGAAGATGAGCAGTGCAGACCCAAACACGTATGCGGCGAAGGAGAAAGGTGGGCACCCGTCGACGCGCTCCAGGGAGGCCCTGTAACATCCCAGCGTTTAGGACAAAACGGGGGTAGAATCTGGGTTTGTGCATTGCATTCATGCATCTGAAAACCAGGAAATTTTTTGTGCAAGTTATTTAAAACACAAAGCGACTGGAGTTCCTCTTGTTCTGATGTTTAGTTAAGTACATCGGAGTGAGTGCGATGAATTTCGGCATGACCTTTGTTGAATTATTGAATTGGGGGGAAAGAATTTGAATTCAACATTTAAAATTTGAACTAAAAAACAATTCAAATAAAATTTGAATTAGGTAATTGAATTAATAAACATTACAATAATTGAATTTAGGAGTAAGTTTTGGATAATGTCTTTATTACAAATGAATAGAGTATTATATTACAAATCTCAATAATGAGATTAATTACAAGAAGAAAGGAATATTACAAAATGAATAAGCCAAAAATCCTAACTAATATTTAATCTTTTCATCATCTTCATTCCTGCAAGTAAGAAGCAACAAAGACAAAAGAATTTGGGTGTTATGATTAAATGTTTGCCCCCATATTTTTGGAGGCAATTTAATTTATTAAACTCAGGTGGAGAATTTAGGAAGAACTCCTAAATTCTATATCCTAGAACTAGAGGGCATCATTTTAATAAATAACCAATTCTGGAAAAGGTCCATAAATCATACACTTGAAGTGATAGGCATTTCGAAGGCAGGAAACCAAAAATCAAATCTGAAACAGATAGCAACAGTAGTAGGCCAATTATGATACCCTCTAATCCTAGCTAAGTTTAATTAAGAGAAATCCAAACCAAATAAATATAATAGTCATACTTAGCACTAAATCAGCTAAGCAGAATTACCAAATTATTAAATCCTAATCATTGCAACTCCAGGATCATTAGCCAAACATATCAATGGCAGCCACAAATAATGACCAAAATAGAGATAAACATCACAGCCGTAGCTTGCTCTAGTGGGAAAGAAAGCCAAATTGACCACCTGCATGCAAGCAGCACAGTCACAGTAAGTGCTGTCAACACAGCAGAGTATCATAACCGTGGCAAGGCAGCCGCACCTCACCCACCATCTATCCATTTCACCACTTGCACATCGACCACCAGCAACACCATCTCTTCCCACCTCATCTCAAGAACACCAACAGTTCTCATAAGAACATCACAAACAATCCAGCAAAGCAGATCAGCCACCATGGTCACTTAGAGGAGCACCAGGAGCTGATCAAGAGGAGGAGCAGGGCTGCCAGGAAGCAGGAGCAAGGTGGCCAGCTGAACCAGATCAAGCAGGACAAATCTACCACAAGATCAAGATCAAGAAGGAGTAGAAGGGCACCAGACCAAGCTTGTCACCAACTTCACTTCTTCTAAAATTTCAGCAACAAGGTGAACAAAGAAAGAACAAGCAGTAGTATCTGTTCTTATCATCCATAAAAGAAAATAAGGGGGGCAGTAGGGTTACCCTCAGGCTGGCATAGTGGTGCTATGCTAGACTCGTCACAGGGTAGTAAATCAAATCAAATTAATATCTGTTCTTATCCAATATTTTGCCTCAGACTTTGCATCACTGGCTAAATAAAGCAAACCAGTACATCTCTGTTCTTATCAGTAAATCAATAAGCAGATGCTTATTTTCTACACATCACAGCAACCCAAGGTCACCACCAATATCAGAAAGGCATCACTTATCAGAGCAGCCAGCCAAACATATCAACCCACTATCATGCATACTCTCCCGGAGGCACCACGGGAGCTAGATAAAAAGATAACAGCATCTTACTGAATCAAATTCACAGAAAGCTAACCCAGGAAAACCTCACTGCCAAATGACCCCATAACCATAACGGTTGGGGTGGAGTGATGTTTTTCATCATTTGGTCAAGAACAAAATCTAGCAGGAGCTCAAGCTAGCTTAGCCATCTCCAGTACCTTAGGCTAACTATAATAACCACTCCTCTGTGCATCTTCAACTGGAAGTATCACAGAGCAAGATCTATTTCTTCTAGCTTGTGGCACTGAGTTACTAAGCTAGATAAGCCTAACTAAATTTAGTAAACAACCATCAGATAATTTAGTAAAGCATAAAGGCTTTACTGGTATTGCATTGTACAGAGATATCACTCTATTTCCAAGCCATCAACTTTAATCTCTAGTCTAGAGACTATATCAAGGAAAATCCTAATGTCATCATCACTGAATTTTAGATTCGGTTCAAATTATAAATCAATTCAGTGAAGCACACAACTAAGTACCATATCTGTCAGCATCCAAGTGTATATATTGCGGACTAACAGGCAGACAGTCACCAATGACTAGTACCAGGCAGAGAATGGAGTCAGTAGAATCATCACAACATCCTAACCAGTAGAATATCCCCAACAAAGGCCAGTGACCAGCATCAAACAGCGCATAGAGCCAGAGGGTGAGAGAGTAGTTAGCTCACAGTAGCAGTAGAAGTGTCGCCGGGGTTGCGGGGGCAATGCCATCCCACCGGCATCGGGGGGGGGGGGGGGGTGAGCAGAGCATCACAGCAGTAGCTGCAATGCTGCATCACCCCATCACTTGTAGCCGCATCGGAAGGTGCCGGGTTACAGGCCTAGTCTGCCGCCCCATCAACGTTGACAGGGAGGAGACCGTGGAGTATCCGGAGAGGCGGATGCGAGGTGTAGGAGAGCTTGGCGGCGCTGGGTTACTGTCAGGGATGCTGGTGGAAACGCCAGACCAACCGTAAGAGTCGTACCAGCCGGAGTTGCGCCGGCGACCCTAGGGTTCGCAGGGTCGTGGGCGAGAGCGGGAGAGCACGAAAATCAGATCGAAGAGGAGGGCGAGGTAGAGCATGGCGAGCGGACCAAAACCCCACCTCGCAGACGCTGGAGAGGACTGGGCTGGCCGGGGCTCGCCGGAGCCAGAGCAGGCGGCGGCGGGGGCATCGGGTCGAGCAGGGTGTCGAGTGGAGGAAGACGAGGGCTGGAGCATCGGTCGGTTTGACCGATCGGTCGATCGGACCGATCGGGTCCGATTAAGACCAGCGGGCCGACCAGGCCGAGGTGGGCCGGCCAGGCCAATTGGGCTTTGGCCTATTAGCCAATGAGATCTCAGCCTAGCCCTGAATAAATAAATAAAAAAGTATTTATTAGATTCTAGAAATTCTAGAAAATGTTAATAATACCCTATGAATACTTAAATAAAAATGAACTAAGAATGATTTTTGAATACTACCAATAACATAGTATTTTAAAGAGTGATAATAACCCCAAAAAGTTGAATAAATTTTATTCATGATTTTTTGGCTATTATGTGGAGAATAAAATTGCTATATCTTAAATGACCTAAAATTTGTAACTACAAATTTGAATAGTTGTTATCATGCCTAAATAGTTCCATAACATCATAAATGATAGTTTTACTATTCATATGCATTAGTATGACTTATCATCTAATTGAATTTCCGAGTACTTAAATCTTTATTAAAACTAGAATACAACACACAAAAAGGGGTAAATCACCTAAACCCTAATGCATAGCATCTATATGCATCATAGCATGATTTGCCTCTTTAAACATTGTCTTACAAGACAATGATGCTATTTTTCTAGAACCCGGGGTTCAGGGTTCAACCGAAGCTTTTGATTGCAATACCTTGCAATCTCAAGGCAAGTTCACTCTTGCTCATACCTTTTGATTATCTTTATCAAACTACTTGCAAATATATACCTGTGGTATTACTACTGCATTTGAAAGCAAAAGGTTCTGTTTTCATAATCAATATGAAATATCGATTACTAGCCCAGTATGGATGGTTAATCTTTTGTGGTGGGCAATGGAACCATGGTAAGATGAATAGGTACGGAGGTTCCATTACAAGGGGAAGTATCACCTAGGATTAACAACTAATACCGTCAGTGATTCTTGTGCCGTAAATTATGCGTTAACCATAAGACTTGGAATGGGACGGGAAAGTCAGCTAGTTCTTCTTCCTTTCGCATGTCAACGGACGTACCACACCGGAGCTATCATCCCACAAGGATGTGGCAACATGGGTGGGACCCCTTAGTTTCCCCCGGTACCAGGTGTCTATGATGGATTGTAATGAACTGGCTCGAAGCTTGATCTTTATATCAGCTGGTAGTCCAGGGATTTACAAAAGGGTGGGCATGCGAGGTCACGGAGAAGGGTAGTGATTGGCTTGGATCAATAACTGGGCCCCATACCAAGGTGTATGGACGGGAAAGATCGCCCGGTTGTGCAACAAGACTTTGATCTCTTATAGGTAAAGCAACGCACCTCTGCAGAGTGTATGAATTGTGGCTTGTCACTCCTTGTTCTGGGAAGGAACTGCGAACACGGCAGGAAAGGGACTCCATGAAGTTCTAGTCAACCTGTGAAGGCTGTCGGGCATAGTTTTCAAAATAAAAGCAATCTCTTGAAGAAATGTTTATGAAAACTTGCATGACCTGAGATCATTGATCTATGGTCGTAGCTAGTGCATCAAACACTTATCCCTTTTAAATGAACTTGTTGGGTAACGCTCATTACTCACCCCACTCCCTCTTAACCCTTGCTTAGACTCTGAAGACCAGGAGGAGGAGGCACTCTACGCAAATGTTACCCAGGAGGACATCTACTATGAGGAGCCAGATCTCTCCGGTGGTGTAGAAGGTGAAGATTACAAGATCATCTACGGTGCCGAAGAGGAAGCCGAGCAGTAGACGAGTTAGTACCGTTAGTTTAGCCGAGCAACCTAAAACACTACTAAATAAGTTGCTGAGCTATCTTGGTTCTTAGTTGTACTTTTAGTTAATCTAGAACAAGTATTGTAAGTTGTGAGTCATTGGGGTATCCTCGATGAACCTAAGAGGACCTCGAAGTTGTTGTATATTTGGGCTTGTAATAATAAAAGTTTGTATATGGACCCGCAATGTTTCTGTTGTACCACTCTGAGGGATGTAATATTTGTGGAATGGAGTTCCATATGTGTTATATCAACGACTTGCGTACTACAACATGCAGTGGTATGCTGGGTCACCGCAGGCTCTGATGTGAGGCAACTCCTGGAGAACTGGTGAGTCGAGGATGGCGTATGCGAGATGGACGTGTTGTGGATGAAGGTCATCGGGACGAAAATGTCAGGGCAGTCGCCCCCAACAATGTTGGTCGTGCCCCGCAGCGCGTCATCACGGTGCACATGCCGCGCCACGGGGATGCCGAGGAAGGTTGCTGGCGTCGCCTGGCCATGCGCGCCCCCAAAGTCGTTGGAGGTTGGCGAGGCCCGCTGGGACAATGGAGCGGAGTTGTCGTCATCGTCTGATAAAAGGTTGATCGGGTTATCCTACGATCTTGAGCGCGGCGCTGGGCGCAGGTGCCCCAGAGCGGGAGTGATGCGCTGAGTCCCAATCCAGAGCGGGCCAGTGGGGGATGGACGACAACGTTGCCGTTGTCGCTGAACGGTGCCACATGCGGTGCAATGGAGGCCATGATCTTTGGCTGAGAGGTGAAAGGTGGGAGGGCTAGGGCAAGTGGGGCGAAGGCCGGCGAGCACTGCAAGCTCCGGTGACCGGAAGCACCACAGCGAGCGTAGCGCACTGGATCTCGGCAATGTTTGACCTTGTGTTTCTTGGAGAGGCAACGGTAACAGTGCAGTCTGAGTGAGGCACGGGAGAGGGGGAAGATGGAGGGCGATTTAAGAGCTGATCGTTCGGCCGGGGAGAGGCTGCCGTTGGCATTAGTTTTTTCCATTAAAGGTTCTGAGCAGGGCATCTCGATATGGCGTTGAGGGAGGTTGGTGTCAGGATAAGGGTTAGGGTTCAGTGTAGCCGTCGCACCGGTGGACGTAGGCTGGACGCCGGCAGAGCGTAGCGGCAGGGAATCTGCATGCAGTGTGTCCGTCTCGTGAGGGGAGAGAGGTGGCAATTCGCCAGGGTGAAAGGGTGGGTCGTGGACCGCTGTGGCATCGAGGGACGTAGACAAGCTGGTGCTGGGAGGGCGGTGCACCGGGACTGTGTCCACTGGGGCAATGGCGTCGACAGTGGTCGTGGCGTCAGACGCTAGCAGAGCCGATTTGACACCGCCTTTTTGACCTTGGCTTCCCACTTGCGGAAAGAGTATAGCTTGATCATGCTGTGAAAGCGAGGAGGAGCCCGAGACAAAGTGTTTGTTTACTGGATATGCCAAAGCACCAATGGAGTGCCCTATGTGATCTTCTGCCGGAGCTACGGTGAGTTCTGTCAACGGTAGGCAGTAGGAGGGCGGCGGGCGGTTCCTTTTGTTCGTTGGTCGGCCTAATAGAGACGACCCATTAGATGCAAAGGGTTGGGCCTCTAGGTCTGGCTCTAGGCAGAGATATTTTGAATTTTTTTGTTCTATTCCTTTGGCGCCGGCGAGGCAAGGTGAAAGGTAAAACTTGACTCCTGGCAGGGTTATTGGTGACCTTAGAATTAATTCCCCAATGACATTTTTTGAAAGAGCAAAGGATTTGAATATTGTTCCTTGTTCATGAACCACAGAGAAAGCATCATAGCCAGTGAATAAGTGATCTAGGAGGTTTTTTTTACAAGAAATGCACTTGGTTTGATTGTTGCTGAGATAAAGCGTATCCAAAAAACCTCTTTGGAAAAGAATTTGTTAGTTGGTCTTTGGTTGAATAATGGTAGCACGACTCCAGAGTGATACTTTTGCAGAATTAGCGAACGAAGAATTGCCCCAAGACGGAAAGAACTAACCTTAGGTCCATCTTTAGAGGTCCACTTACGTAACCCTTCCAGTAGCGAGTCATCAGCTTCAGGTACGGCAATGGTGGAGGAGTGGACTTGATGTTCTGCAGCACGTGTCTTCGGAGAGGCCGTGGTGTCATAGGAGGGGATTGTTGTGGCCGAGGATTGTGGTGGTATTTGGTTCGATGCTAGGTGGATGTGGTCAAAATCAAGAGTGAATCTCCTGGCCCTAATGGAGTCTTGGTGGAGGATAGTGTGCATGGCATCAATGAAGTGGAAAAAGAACCTGAAGCAGTATGAGGTGATTTTCTGCACCCGAAACATGGCTGCAGATCCCCCGAGGCACACTTGGAGGAGGACAGCAATAATAAGCTCATCGAAGACGATTTCGGTGTTGTGGATGGAGACAGTAAGGGGAAAGGCAGGCCATGAAACGCTCAGAGGACCAATGGCCAGACCTTGGCTCCAAGCATCGTCGGAGAATTGGAGCCCCATGGCGTTCCCGCACCCAGGAAGTCTTTGATGGCAGTTTGAGTTGGGCAATCATCTTCAATATGATAGGAAGGTGGTGGGAGGACTAATGGCTCAGGGTTGGGGATCGATGTCGTTGTTGGAGAGGTCGCCGACGGTGCACGGGGAGGTGGGAGGGGTGGGCGGGAAGGGAGGAGAGGTGGAGGAAGGGAGAGAGCCATCGTTTTTTCACCGTAAACCATGTTTGATCTTGTTGTGATGGGGAATGGCGATTGCCTCTCCCGATCTGATTCAAGTCAGATCTACAGCTGGGGGCAATTTTGTCTTACAGTTTCGTTCTAAATCCTCAAAAGAAAATAAAAATAATAATTCAAAAGGGCAAATCATAAACTGGTAGGGTAAAGTGGGGCAAAAAAGAAAGCCCAATGTAATAGAGGGCAAATTGTATAGTTCCCAAGTAAAGTGGGGCAAAAAGTAAAAATTCCCCTCGGAGAATTTGGTGTTGTGGACCCATTTTCCTGTTTTTTAAGTCTGCCCAGAGTACTGCTAACCTTGCCTCTTTCTCGGTCATCCGGGCTAGCCCTTGCTGCTACAGTAGTCCTTGCGCCACCGTGTTGTAGATGAGCTTGAACCAGGTGGCCTCGATGATGAGGACTATCAATCTCGCCAGGCTGATGACGCCTTTGTCTTGTTAGGTCTTGTCGCCTGCAAGCTTCGCTTGGTACTATGCCAGAAACCCCACTGCATTGAGAAGGGTGTTTGTGTTGATGTCGTAGTTTGCCAGGTTCCGGTGGCTGCCGACAAGGGAATCAGTCGTGTTTCTTGGGAAGAATGATGGCACCCTCGATTAGTCTCCGGTAACGGGGAAAGGCGAACCACGTTCCCGTTGAGTTGTTGAAGCCGACGATATAGGCATTGTCATTCCTCGCGGCCATGGTCAGCTTCTCTTGGGAGCTCCTCCCAGTGAGGGGGGGGGGGCATGATCCTTGTAAGCTGTGTTGCAGGGGTGGTCCAAATTGGAGTGGAGTCTGAAGTTAGCGAACTCCGTTTCCATCCAGGGATGCCCGAGGGGGGGGGGGGGGGGGGCGAAGCCCCCCGCAGTATGGATCAATCTCCGTTTCCATCCAGGGCATGATCCTTGTAAGCCGCATTCACATCTGTGAAATCTCCGGTGTTTTGTAAACACTTCCGCATATAGTGATCATTTGCTGGCTGGCGCTGCGTGGTTTTTTATTTTCTTTATTAGAGAGGTTTTTCAACGTTGCGTTGTCGATTTTGATCTATTCTCTTTTATTGCATGTCGTATTTGTAACATGGCGGACCATGACCAGGATCGTCTCCACGATCCGGTTGGTCGCCGACACCTGATGAAGCTGGGTCTGAAGCCTATCGTAGCTTCGAGCTAGGTGACATTTTAAGTAATGGAGATGGCCCCAATCGGCGTGAACTTCTTCTCCTGCTCCACTACCTCTAGTGGGACTAGGAGCACCTGCACATTCATGAATTATATGCACTGTACATGGGAGAGCCGAGGATCAAGAAAGAAAGAAAGGAGAGGTAAACCGGAGTGCCTACCGACCAATTCCGCCGGAGGAGGGGCTATGGCTTTGCCCGCCGTGCTGCCGGCAACGCCATGGCTGCGAGGCCAACCGCCACGATCAGTACCATGAGCGTGGTGAGATACGCCATGGTCATCGTGTTGGGCTAGCTAACTAGTAATCTGGAGGTGTCGTAGCTGGTAGCTAGTGCCACGTTTTTATAAGAGTCCAGGCGGATGTTGCACTTTAGAGCATCCCAACGCGCCCCCTCAAATGTTGTCTAGGAGTGGCACCGGATTTGCTCTTTGGGGCCTTCGGCAAAACTGCCGCTAGTTGGGGGCGGACTGCCCACACCAGCGTCTCCCAAATAACCGCCAAATTTAATCTTATCAAGAAAAAGTAAAAAATAGCCAAAGTTTGAAATCAAATTCAAATAGGGCGAGGGCGCCCACATAGTGCGAAGTTCAAATTCATCACCAACAACAAAGCCAGCCAAAACGCCATTAAGTCTGGCCTACAAAGCGGGGATTATTTATTCTCTTCTCACTTTTTTATCTCAAAGGCTATCAAGGATAAAAGCTAACTAGGCCTTCTTTTATTCATAGGATTCCTAAAGAATTTCTGTAGGAATGGAACCCCGTGGGATTTTTTCTTTCCCATCCGTTTGATTCATAGGATTGTAACCTGTAGGAATTGATCCTATAGGAAATTTGTAGTGTAGTTTCATAGGAAAAATAGCATGAGCTCTGACCTCATAGTAAAAATCCTATACACATAAAGGATTTGGTTGGCAGGCAATCTCAATCCTTTGCAATTTCTATTCCTTTAATTTTCCTATCCTATGAATTAAGGCCCCGCTTGGATCGTCTGGTGATTTTACTGGCTCGGAGTATTTGTACCCCTGTTTTCTTGTGCACGTGAGATACGGCCGGATTAGTCGGATGTCAGGAGGTCCGTTGCAATTTCCGGGTCAGACATGCAGCAAACTGACGACAGAAAAAACGGGCCCGACGAAAAATAAGTTGAACCAAGTGCTACATCGGGATAGATTTACGGAGCTGATTATTTCCAGACGTTTTAGCTAATATCCGGTGAACCAAGCAGGCCCTAAAAGAATGCATCCTTATTTATCAGTATAGATCATTTTGCAAATAGACGCACTTTATGTTTAAGACATTGAGGAGTCAAACGTCTAACCATGACCAGCTGTACAGGGAACATGAGGATCCAAGTCGGTTAGAGATCCCCCAATGTATCTGAGCTTCGATATTGCATTAGTCAACGCTGTCAGTATATGACCTGTTAGATGTATATTTGTACATGTATATTTTCCCCACCTATTAGGGGGTTTCCTGCATATTCTCACCTGTACATGTAACTATATGTTGTGGCCTTTGGCCCCCAGGGAATACAACTTGTGTATTCCTAACATGGTATCAGAGCAATAGGTTAGCTCCTCTCCTCGCAGCCGCCGCCGCCGCCCGCCCCGGCCTCCTGCCGCCGCGCCCGGCCGCCCCCGCCGCCTCTCCCTCGCTGCCGGCGAGCTCCGGCCACCGCCCCGGCCGCTCCGGCCGTCCGCCTCCGTCGCCCACGCCTCCGCCGCACTCCGCTCGATCCGGTCCGGTCGCCAGGACCCGCCCCGAGCCTCTGCTGGTCCGCCTCGACCGCCTCGATCCGCCCCGTGGTCCGCCTCGATCCGCCCCGAGCCTCTGCTGGTCCGCCTTGATCTCCCCGCCAGGTCCTCGCTCGCTGCCGTCCCCGACCGCGGCTCCGCCCGCCAGGACCGGCCTGATCGATACCCCACCAGGACTCCGCCGCCGGTCGCCGGAAAAGGTTGCCGCCGGCGGGGATCGGCTTGTGCCGCCGGGAATTGGCCGGCGGTGCCGGCCCTTGGCCGATTTCTGCAGGACATCATCGTCCTGGTTGGTCTGCTGCTTGATTCAGATTCCGTTCTTGTAAAAAAAAAGAGAAAAGAGCTATGTCTTCTTCTTCGTCGTCGTCGGGCTACCTTGCGATTCCTCGCTGCCCGGTGATCTTTGATGGCGCGAATTACCCTGATTTCGCTGCCTTTATGCGCGTCCACATGCGCGGTCTTCGTCTTTGGGGTGTGCTTTTCGGCGAGGTCCCCTGTCCGCCGCGCCCCACTGCTCCTACGGCGCCTCTTCCACCGACGCCCGTTGCCCTTGCCCCCGATGCTACTCAGGAGGCCAAGGATGCAGCCAAGAGTGCTGATGCTACTGCTCTGGCTGAGTATGACCGTCATGTCCAGGAGTATTCTGACACTCTTGCGACCTACCGGCTGGATCTGACTGACTACACTCAGTGGATAGATGAGGATGCTCGTGCTGCTGCTGTTCTTACTTCCAGTGTTCTGCCTCAGTATGCCGCTGAGTTCATGGGTCTTCCCACTGTTGCTGCTCAGTGGGACTTTCTTCGTCAGCGCTATCAGCCGTCTGGGGATGCTCTTTACCTGTCTGTGGTTCGCCAGGAGCATGCTCTTCAGCAGGGTGATTCTTCCATTGATGAGTTCTACACTCAGAGTGCTGCTATCTGGCGCCAGCTTGATTCTCTTTGTACAGCTGTGTGTGCCACTTGTCCCTGCTGTCTGACTGTGCGCGCTGATCTGGAGTTTCAGCGTGAATATGAGTTCTTGTCTCGGCTCCGCAAGGAGTTCGAGCCTCGTCGCGCCCAGCTACTTGCTCGTGGTTGTGTCCCGCTCTCTGAGGTGCTGTCTGAGCTTCGTGCTGAGGAGACTCGTCTTCGTGGTGCTGGTCTTCTTGAGGTTCCCTCTGTACTTGCTGCTCGTGGTCCTCCTGTGCCGTCGGCTCCGTTGCGGTCTCCAGTGCCGCCGATACTCTCTACTCCTCCGGTCCAGGGCCAGAGTCAGTCTCAGTAGCCTCGCGGTCAGAACCGCAATCCTCGTCCTCCCTGCTCCTACTGTGGCAAGACTGGCCACGATTTCTCTAGCTGCTGGAGGAGGGATCCCAGTTTACGTCAGCAGTTCCACGCTCGTCAGCAGGCTGGTTCTTCAGGATCTTCTGCAGTTGCACTCTCTGAGCAGGACATTCTTCGGGGTATTCGTAGTCTGCTCGCTACTACAGGCTCTTCCTCGCCAGGCACTGCTGGTCCTGTGTCTACCTCTTCTGGCACCGCGCGACCACCACCTTCTGCACAGTCAGGTATGTCCCCGTGGTATCTGGATTCTGGAGCTTCTTTTCATATGACCTCTGCGTCTTCTATTCTTTCTGCTCTTCGTTCTCTCGTTTCTCTTGTCCGTGTTATCACGGCTGATGGTACATCTCTTCCTGTTTCCAGTCGAGGCACCCTCTCTACTTCCTCTTTCTCTGTTCCTGATGTTTCTCATGTTCCTAGCCTTAAGATGAATCTTTTTCTGCTAGTCAGCTTACTGATTCTGGTTGTCGCGTCATTCTTGATGCTGATTCTTGTGCTGTTCACGACCGCCGCACACAGGCCCTGGTTGGAGCTGGCCCTCGCAGCCGTGAGTCTCCAGGGCTCTGGGAGTTAGACTGGCTTCGTGTTCCATCCGCTGCCTCTTCATCGGCCAGTTCTCCCGCGGTTGATGCTTCCGTCACTGGCTCTTTTCAGCAGTGGCATCATCGGCTGGGTCACCTTTGTGGCTCCCGTTTATCGTCTTTAGTCCGCCGTAGTCTTCTGGGGTCTGTCTCAGGAGATGTGTCTTTGAACTGTCAGGGTTGTAGGTTAGGCAAACAGATTCAGCTTCCCTATCCTACCAGTGTGTCTGTATCTCAACGACCTTTTGATTTAGTTCATTCAGATGTTTAGGGTCCGGCTCCCTTTGGTTCAAAAGGGGGCCATCGCTACTATATTTTATTCATTGATGATTTTTCACGGTACACCTGGTTGTTTTTTATGCGCTCTCGCAGTGAGGTGCTCTCTATTTATCAGCGCTTTGCGGCCATGGTCCGCACCCAGTATTCCTCGCCCATTCGTGTGTTCTATGATGATTCTGCTGGTGAGTATATCTCTCAGCACCTGCGTGGTGTTCTTGCTGAGCAGGGCACTCTTGCTCAGTTTTCTTGTCCCGGTGCGCATGCTCAAAATGGTGTCGCCGAGCGTAAGCATCGTCATATTCTTGAGACCACCCATGCTATGATGATTGCTTCTTCTCTTCCGCCGCATTTTTGGGCTGAGGCTGTTGCTACGTCGACTTACCTCATTAACATCCAGCCTTCTGCTGCCCTCCAAGGTGGCATCCCTCTCGAGCGTCTCTCTGGTGGTTCTCCAGACTACTCGACTCTTCGTTCGTTTGGTTGCGTTTGCTATGTTCTTCTCCCTCCTCGTGAACGCACCAAACTGACCGCTCAGTATGTTGAGTGTGTATTTCTCGGCTACAGTGATGAGCATAAGGGCTATCGCTGTTGGGACCCTGTTGGTCGTCGGATGCGCATCTCTCGTGACGTCACATTTGATGAGACGCGTCCCTTCTACCCTCGCCCCACCTCTGGTACCTACCCGGTGGATGATATCTCCTTTCTTCTGTTTCCTGATGCACCTCCTTCTGTCCCTATTGTCCCTCCTCCTGGACCTCGTTCTGATGCGCCCTCTTCGTCCCCGGCGCCATCCTCTTCGACTCCGTTGTCCTCCTCCCCACCTAGTTCTCCTCTTTCCTCTTCTGATCCTCCGCCCACCTCACCGTTGTCTCCTTTTCCCTTTCATTATTCTCGTCGCACTCATGTTCCAGATCCTCCTCCTGATGTCCCTTCTTCTTCTTCTTCTGATATGTCTTCTTCTTCTGACGAGCTTCCCTTTCCTCTTCCGGCGACTCGTCCGCGTCGTGCTCCAGACCGTTACTCTCCTAGTCAGTACGGTCTTTCTGTTGCCTCCGAGCCGACTTCTTATCGGGATGCTGAGCGTCATCCTGAATGGCAGCTTGCTATGGCCGAGGAGATTGCTGCGCTTGAGCGCACTGGCACCTGGGATCTTGTCTCTCCCCCTCCCGGTGTTCGTCCTATCACGTGTAAGTGGGTCTATAAAATTAAGACCCGCTCTGATGGATCTCTTGAGCGCTACAAAGCGCGTCTTGTGGCTCGTGGCTTTCAGCAGGAGCACGGCCGTGACTATGATGAGACTTTTGCCCCTGTGGCTCATATGACCACTGTGCGTACTCTTCTTGCTGTCGCTTCTGTTCGACACTGGTCTGTGTCTCAGCTTGATGTTCAGAACGCTTTTCTTAATGGCGAGTTGAGTGAGGAGGTTTACATGCAGCCTCCTCCCGGGTATTCTGTCCCTGATGGGATGGTCTGTCGCCTTCGGCGTTCTCTTTATGGCTTGAAACAGGCCCCTCGTGCCTGGTTTGAGCGTTTTGCCTCTGTGGTGACTGCTGCTGGTTTCTCTCCCAGCGCTTATGATCCAGCGCTGTTCGTTCACACTTCTCCTCGTGGACGCACTCTTCTCCTTCTCTATGTTGATGATATGATCATTACTGGTGATGATCCTGAGTATATTGCCTTTGTTAAGGCTCGTCTTCGTGAGCAGTTTCTTATGACCGATCTTGGTCCTCTCCGCTATTTTCTTGGGATCGAGGTCTCTTCCACCTCTGATGGCTTTTCTATCTCTCAGGAAAAGTATATTCAGGATCTTCTTGCTCGTGCTGCTCTTGGGGATGAGCGCACTGTTGAGACTCCTATGGAGCTTAATGTTAAGCTTCGTCCTACTGATGGTGATCCTCTTCCTGATCCGACGCGATATCGCCATCTTGTTGGGAGTCTTGTTTATCTTGCTGTCACTCGTCCTGATATATCTTATCCTGTTCATATTCTGAGTCAGTTTGTCTCAGCTCCTACCACTGTCCACTATAGTCATCTCCTTCGTGTTCTTCGTTATCTTCGTGGCACGATTACTCGTCGCCTTTTCTTTCCTCGTTCCAGCTCTCTCCAGCTCCAGTGCTACTCGGATGCTACGTGGGCGAGTGATCCTTCGGATCGTCGTTCACTTTCTGCTTACTGTGTGTTTCTTGGTGGTTCGCTTGTTGCTTGAAAGACGAAGAAACAGGTTGCAGTTTCCCGTTCGAGTGTAGAGGCTGAGTTGCGAGCTATGACCTTGTTGATTGCTGAGGTGACATGGTTACGGTGGTTGCTTGCAGATTTTGGGGTCTCTGTTACGACACCCACTCCACTTTTGTCTGACAGTACAGGTGCTATCAGTATTGCACGTGATCCGGTCAAGCATGAGCTTACCAAGCATATTGGTGTTGATGCTTTTTATACACGTGCTCAGGTGCAGGCTCAGGTTGTTGCGCTTCACTATGTTAAACAGTTAGGATATTACCTGAATCTAACGCCAATGATAAGGTTGTTAGACTAGATAGATTAGCCAGCTGTAGATACTAACCGTAGATTGTGCTTATCAAGTACTTGCCTTGTACGATACGTTGTAACCTCAGATGTCTATATAAAGAGATCGTAGATGAGCCGATTGGCCATCTCGCCCTTCCCATCTTTTCATCTCTCGTACATGGTATCAGAGCCGTCACGGCACATGTCTTCCTCATCTACACCTTCCATGGCACCGCCGGTTTCCTCCTCGGTGACCGTCAAGCTGAACCGCACCAACTTCATGCTGTGGCAGGCCCAGATGCTCACCCATCTCCGTGGGCATTCGCTGCTGGGCTACATCGACGGATCCGTCGAAGCTCCCGAGGAGATGATCAGCTCCACCGACGACGCCGGCGCACGCTGCATGATCGTCAACCCTGAGTACGCGACGTGGTACGTTCGCGACCAGACTGTGCTCGGTGGTTTTCTCTCCACCGTCACAGAGGAGGTGCTGGCGCACATCATGAGTGCGCCGACGGCGCGCGTCGCCTGGCTCATCCTGGAGCGCATGTTCGCTTCAAGGTCGCGCGCTCGGGTCATCCAGATCCGTTCCCAGCTCACCTCCGCCAAGAAGAAGGGCACGTCTGCTGCCGATTATTTTCGGCAGATGAAGACCCTGGCGGACACGCTCGCCGCCATCGGGCAGCCACTCCGCGAGGATGAAATCATCACCTACATCCTCGCCGGGCTCGGGCCGCACTACGACTCCCTCGTCACGTCGCTCAGCATCAAGGACGACCTCACCCTCGACGAGGTATACTCACATCTGCTTGCTTATGAGCATCGTCATGATGTCCAGGATTCTGAGTACGGGATCGGCGGCGGCTCTTCGGCGAATTTCACTCGCCGCAATCAAGGCCGTGGTGGCGGCCAAGGAGGACAGCAAGGTGGCCAGCAGGTCGGCCACCCAGGAGGACGCGGCAACGGCGATGGAGGCCGTGGCCGTGGAGGACGCGGCGGCTTCGGCCGTGGCAAGCCCCAGGGACGCGGCGGCGGCAACAACTCGGGCAACGGTGCACCTCGCCCCGTTTGCCAGATCTGCAACAAGGTTGGGCACATCGCCCTCCGCTGCTACAGCCGCTTCGACCATGCCTACGGCGGAGAGGAGGAGCACCACTCCGCCAATCACGCCTACACCAACCATGGCTCCACCTCGTACCAAGTTGATCCCAACTGGTACATGGACTCCGGCGCGACGGACCACATCACCGGCGACCTAGAGCGCCTCCACTTCCGTGATAACTACCACGGCAACGATCGCGTCCAAGTCGGCAACGGAGCAGGTTTGCAAATTACTCATACTGGTCATAGTACAATTAATACTGCTGCCAAACCTCTTGTCCTCCGCAATATCCTCCATGTTCCTCATATTTCCAAAGATTTACTCTCGATTCATAAACTTGCCTTAGACAATGGTGTGTTCATTGAATTCCACCCTCATTATTTTCTTATCAAGGATCTGGTGTCGAAGAAAACCTTGGTTCGCGGCAAGTGTAGAGGTGGTCTCTACCCCATCGAGTCTTCAGAAATAAGCGCCCTCAAGTGTGCCATGTTCTCCTCCCGCGTCAGCAAAGAGCAATGGCATCGGCGCCTAGGTCATCCGTCGTCACAAGTAGTCCAATCTATATTGAGGCTAAATAAACTTTATTTTTGTAATTCCGAGCATGCAAATGTTTGCAATGCGTGTCAACTTGGCAAGAGTCATCAATTGCCTTATTCAATTTCTAGACATGTTTCAACAGCTCCTCTTGAGTTGATTTATACCGATGTTTGGGGTCCCGCTATACCTTCTGTTGGTGGTTTCAAATATTATGTGAGTTTCATCGACGATTTCACCAATTTTACTTGGCTTTACCTTCTCCATGCAAAATCTGATGTTGAGGATATCTTTCTCAAATTCCAAAAACGTGTTGAACTTTTGCTTAATCATAAAATTAAGGGGGTTCAATCTGATTGGGGAGGGGAATATCGTCGTCTCCACAAATACTTTGATTCCACTGGAATTATTCACACCATTTCTTGTCCTCACACGCACCAACAGAATGGTTCTGCAGAGAGAAAGCACAGGCATATCGTTGAAACCGGCCTGGCTCTTTTAGCTCAAGCCTCCATGCCTGTTAAATTCTGGGACGAAGCCTTTTCCACTGCCACTTATCTCATAAATCGTCTTCCAACACGTGTCATCGATAATGCAACACCACTTGAACGTCTCCTTGGTGACAAAGCCAAACCAAACTATTCTATGCTGAAAACCTTCGGGTGTGCTTGTTGGCCCCTTCTTAGACCTTACAATGCACGAAAATTGTCTTTTAGATCCAAGGAGTGTGTCTTTATTGGATATAGTGGTGATCACAAAGGCTATAAGTGTCTTGATGTTTCAACCGGTCGGGTTTACATCTCACGCGACGTCATATTTGACGAACGTGTTTTCCCTTTCTCTCGGACCAAAACACCTCAAAATACCCCTACATATACCTATAAAACACTCTTAGATCTTGGCAGTATTATTACTTGTGCTAATGATAGGCACGAGTTGCAATCTCCTCTGTTTCCGTGTGCAGGTGCGACGGATCAAGCCGATCGACGTACTCACGTCGATCAAAACCCTGCTAGTGCAGGTTCTCATACTGGGCCCGAAGCTGGGCCACCATCTCCTGATGGGTCTTCAGCGGCCCATGACACGCCAGAGAACGATGCAGCGGACTCCCCGTCACCTGGCTCCTCTTCGACATCTCCAGCCACCGGCGCTGCATCGCCGATCGCTCCTGGTGTGGTTCGCGTCACTCCTGCACCAGATCGCGCACACACCATGCGCACCCGTCTCCGTGACGGGAAAGCTGTGCCCAAGACACGCACGGATGGCACGGTGACATACACCGCTGTGCGTG
The DNA here is from genome assembly GCA_007115705.1 of Dactylis glomerata. Classification (NCBI taxonomy): domain Eukaryota; kingdom Viridiplantae; phylum Streptophyta; class Magnoliopsida; order Poales; family Poaceae; genus Dactylis; species Dactylis glomerata. Next base: position 737,218 of record QXEO01001291.1, read on the forward strand.
CTGATAACGTTGAGCCTGCTTCCGTCGCTTCAGCTCTTGAGCAGCCTCTGTGGAAGGCAGCAATGGATGCAGAGTTCTCTGCACTGCAACGGAATCAGACCTGGCGACTAGTTCCTCCTCGACCCGGCATCAACCTGATTGACAGTCGTTGGGTGTACAAGATCAAACGCAAGCCAGATGGGTCGGTTGATCGTTTCAAGGCCCGTCTCGTCGCCAAAGGGTTCAAGCAGCGTCATGGCATCGACTATGATGACACCTACAGTCGAGTCGTCAAGCCGACAACAATCCGTGTTATTTTGTCCCTCGCCGTGATGCAGGGGTGGACAATGAGGCAACTCGACATGGACAATGCTTTCCTGCACGGCTTCCTCGAGGAGGAGGTGTATATGGTACAACCTCCTGGCTATGCTGATAAAAATCATCCTCATTATATCTGCAAATTGGAGAAATCTTTATACGGATTAAAACAGGCTCCCAGGGCATGGTTTGCTCGGCTGAGTAGCAAGTTGCAGTCGCTTGGTTTTACTCCCTCCAAGGCAGATGTTTCGCTGTTCATCTACAAACATGGGTCTGTCACTATCTATATTCTGGTGTATGTCGACGATATAATTGTTGTTGCCTCATCTGCTCAAGCTGCTGATCAACTTCTGGTTCAGCTCCGTCAGACCTTTCCTGTTAAAGACTTGGGCAGACTTGGTTTCTTTTTGGGTATAGAAGTCAAGCATCAGCAAGATGGACTCCATCTTTCACAGCAGAAGTACATCACTGATTTGCTAGCAAAGACCAATATGACTCAGGCCAAGACAGTGAGCACTCCTATGGCGTCAAGTGAGAAACTGTCAAGACATGTTGGAGTACCTCTTTCAGCAGAGGAGATGACACGATACAGAAGCACAGTTGGTGCTCTTCAATACCTTACATTGACCAGGCCGGATATTTCCTTCAGTGTCAACAAGGTGTGTCAATTCTTATCAGCTCCAACAGACGTGCACTGGTCCGCAGTCAAGCGAATTCTTCGATACCTCAAGTTCACAATGTCATATGGTCTTCTTCTTCAGAAATCTTCTACCACACTGCTGAGTGGGTTTGCTGATGCTGACTGGGCAGGGTGCCCTGATGATCGTCGTTCTACTGGTGGTCATGCAATATTTCTTGGAGGAAACCTTGTTGCATGGAGCTCCAGAAAGCAGCCAACCGTGTCACGTTCGAGTACTGAGGCAGAGTACAAATCAGTTGCAAATGCAACGGCAGAGATCATTTGGATTCAAGGGCTTTTAAAGGAATTGGGAGTTTACATGAGTCGTGCACCTATTCTGTGGTGTGACAACCTCGGTGCAACGTACCTGTCTGTCAACCCAATCTTCCACGCCCGAACCAAGCACATTGAGGTGGATTACCATTTCGTTCGTGAGCGTGTTGCATACAAGGCTCTCGACATTCGGTTTATTTCTACGCATGATCAGCTGGCAGATGTCCTGACAAAACCTCTCGCTACACCTTTGTTCATCAAATTCAGAAACAATCTCAACATGGGACTACCTCGTCGAGATTGCGGGAGGGTGTTAAACAGTTAGGATATTACCTGAATCTAACGCCAATGATAAGGTTGTTAGACTAGATAGATTAGCCAGCTGTAGATACTAACCGTAGATTGTGCTTATCAAGTACTTGCCTTGTACGATACGTTGTAACCTCAGATGTCTATATAAAGAGATCGTAGATGAGCCGATTGGCCATCTCGCCCTTCCCATCTTTTCATCTCTCGTACACACTATGTGCCTTCAGATTTGCAGTTGGCAAATTTCTTTACAAAGGCACAAACTAGAGCGCAGCATGACTTCTTACTCTCCAAACTCAGTGTTGTTGATCCACTATAAGTTTGAGGGGGGTGTTAGATGTATATTTGTACATGTATATTTTCTTCCCCACCTGTTAGGGGATTTCCTGCATATTCTCACCTGTACATGTAACTATATGTTGTGACATTTGGCCCCCAGGGAATACAACTTGTCTATTCCTAACATGAGCAATGTTGTTTTGCCAGTAAGACTAATTTGGACATGATCCTCTGGAACTCAAAGAACTTCCAAAACATACATCGCTTAGCCTAGCGCCTGAGCAGCTAGGGAAAAACTATTTTGCTCCTTTCGCAGCACAAGGAGCCAGGACCAATGACATCCTATACTGATATGACACCCTTTATACCTCCCAGATGCATGGAAACACGGAAAAAATAAGATACCAGGAATTCGGGAATATAAACAAGGGCGTCTGGCGATCCAGTTGACACGGAAAATCAAGGAGATATATACAACAAAGATGCCATTACATAAACAAGACCCCTTTGCAAGCTGGTGAAACGGATAAACCGAATGGAAAGTTTTAATAAACAGTAATGGCTTGCAGGAAAAAAAAACAGCGAGATTCTACGGCCAATCAAGAACTTGGTATATAATTCTCGTGCTCAATTAGCTCTCACATCTTGTTATGAAATAGGTTCCTACTCTATGGTTTATTTCCCTAGAAGAATAGGGCTGTCGTCCGGAACTAATTTTACCCATGTGAAGATCTGACAGGTAATGATAGTACAATAAGCATGGTCTTTTATGAAATTGATGCCCTTGCTGAATCCGAGTTTTGTTCAGTTGCTGCTGACTTGCGTGCTCTGGGCAACTTGCTTGCTGCAAGGTGCAAATGGGGGCACAGAGGCCTTGGCGCCTTAGTTTCCATGTCAAATCCTCGCACGCAGACAAATCCTGCATTGCATTTACTCTTTGTAAAGGAAATTACAGATAAATTATGGAAAGATCATGAGCGGTACATCCTCTTTTACCTAAATAAGCATGGAAGTATCACTAATAGTATTAATTCAGGAATAAGAGCTTTTTTTATAGTGGCAGTGATTTTTGCAAAACTGGGGCATACGGATATCATGTGTAGAATTGTACAGAAAAGTTATCGTACTCCAGCCATTCTGGCACCAGTCTAAGGGATGTGATGATACAGGCTACCAAACACGCACTAGAGCAAGCGAGGTATCATGATGTGCATGCTACTGTATTACAGCGTAAATACCACGGCTCGATTTGATATCGCAGTAGATTATTACAATTCCATTTGCGTCACCTTTTTCTGTGCCTATTTTACTATCTGGCTAACCAACTTTAATCTATTCTTACACCACTCTTTCTCAGAGCTAATTATGAAACAAGTTCTCTTAAATTAGCAACCACAAACTGAGCCTACATTGCAGAAGTAGAACTATGCCTTCAATAGTGACAAGTTGAGGACGAGCGGACCCAGAACTAATGCTAGAGAGCACCTTGTCCCGTAAAGTTTTCAACATCATATTGCAAAGTTCATCTCTTACATCTCACATCTCATGGACATAGAAATCATTTGTTGCATCTCCACACTAGTGCTTATTCTGAATGATTGGGAGGTCGCAAAGCAGGATTCTCGGTTGATAGATGTAACAAAGGAGTTTGGTGACTTCGTGTACCTCCTATGAAAATACCTGGGATATTTTGTTCCACTTACAGCAGGAAAGAGTGGTCAGATGCAAATTGGTGCTTAAGATGAAGCAACATGGTTTTTAAAGCGTCGCCTAGGCGACGCCTAGGCGTCAAAGCGCCCTCCCTCCGCTTTGGAAAAACAGCCGCTTTGGGCACCTAGGCGTCGCCTAGGCGTCAAAGCGCCCCTGTTTCGCCTTAGGACGCCTTACCGCTTTAAAAACCATGTGAAGCAAACTTCCGAAGGTAAGGTGGGCAGTTACAGGAAGAGGTTGGTTGCAGAGGTTCTTTTTGGATGGGTTGGTTGCAAAGGTTATGGTCAGATGTACAGGATAGACTATGATGGGACATTTGTGCCGCTGACTCAGATGTGTGCAACTGCATAGTGAGTGTTGATTTTCTGTGCAGTTAAATTTGGATGGGCCTCTTCTAAATTAGTTGAATGTGAAGAATTAATTTCCTATGGTGAATAATAGGATGTATATATTGAAATCCATCTTGGTTTTCCCTGAGGCAGCACTCAGTAGAAGAAGCCAGTAACATTTATCGTAAAGGATTACGGCACAGAAATTACACGACTCTGGTCTTTGCTGTACAGAAGACCTTCATTGACAGATTAAGAACACAATCAGGTCTTGCGGTGCCTACCATGGCCGAGACGGCATCGCCGCTGCCAGCAATAGAAACCACCTTGCCTAATTCGCCTAGAACTAGGCTCTACAGGCTCACCACGGTATCCTCCATGGCCAACAAATGGTAAAACGAATTTTCTGTGTCAGTGATGTGTTGCAGATGCCCAAGATACACACTGTCCGAAGACCTGTTGAGCCTACCTCTGCTGGTTCAGATTTCCTTATTTGTGGTCTAACTCGATGATATGGTGAACAATGGAAATGATGATATTTTTTTAGATAAATGGAGGTGTCATCCTCCCGCTGCTGCGTCATTGAAATGAGCGCACAACTAAATTTTATACAAGCGACGAGACGGCGATGCAAAAATTGGATTAGGAAATGGTAAAAAATGCCACTCGCTGCCAGCATGCTAAACATACAGCCAGTAAAAGCACATAAACGGCACTTGAACATATAAAGAACAAGTCTCCAACATGACAATATCCCCACACTAATAGGACGCGACGCTTGGACGCCATCGTTGCAGGATCCATACAGCAAAGGGCATTTTCTATCACGCTGATTGAACTCTGTATCCACTCTTTGCAGTTTGTAAGTCTCTTGGATGATAATTCTGCAACAGATATGGCTGTGCGCATCGATTGATGCAGAGGCAGAGGATACCCATTTTCGAAACTAATCCAGCAAAGGACGTATCAATAGTTTTCACCCTGGAGAACCTGAACTTGCGCCATTGCTTCGAAGACAGCACGTTTCAGGAGACCATGCTCATGTGCCGCCATTTTCAGGTTTTCACCCCAAAGCTCCATTGTTGGCCACCTGCACCATTGCCGCCGACCACCACAATCCCAACCAAATCCCCAGTTCAGCCATTACAGATTGTCACAGTCATCGGCCATCCACAACATGGAGTCTAGGATGCTAGAGGGGATGTGCTGACACACCAAGAGGGACTCGTCTACATAGGGATACTGAAATCTTATGTAGTCCCTGTTGAAGTATATAAGTGGATTGCGCTAGCTCTTTCCATCGGTTCGGACTTTTGGTTGCATTGGCTAGTGCATGAAACTTGACATGAGATCAAAGCTCATTGTCCCGAGTTTGAGTCCTGGCTTTTGCAATTTATCCTAAAATTGTTGTTGCCCCTCTTGAGCCATACCTCTAGGTGATCGGTCCAGTACAAGGCCTGTTGAGTCTACCTCTGAGTCTCTACATGTGTTGAGTTGTTTTCCCCGTCAAACGTGAGTGGAGGGGTGTTGAAGTGTATGTGGATTGCACTAGCTCTTTCCATGAGTTCAGACTTTTGGTTGCGTTGGCTAGTGCATGTCCCCACGGCTGTTGGTCAAGCGGCTTGACCAACAGCAATGGAGAGCCACTCAAGCCAAACAAGACGTCTATAGGCCATGCCGCCGCCACAGCCCACAACCACCTAATTTTGTTACGGTAGAACACAGACCGGCACACATGACACCGACCGCTGCCCTTGCACCACCTGTCCTCTTTGGTCTTCTCTGACTCAATCACCTCCGAAACAAGCAAGCAGAGAGATGTCCTGCCATCACTACACAAAACTTCGTACAGGAGCATTACAGGACCTTCTGAGGATGAAGTTGTCATGTTTAGAGGCATTCCCGATGAGGCGAAAACTGGACGTCGGTCTAGTGGAGGGATCCGGGCGCAACCAAATACCGATGCGCCGCAATTGGAGCAGGTTATGCATCTTGCAGAGCGTCGAGACTCATCTACTTTGTCAGGTACTAATTTAATTTTGAAGTTCTCTATTTTAGATATTCCCGATGATGATATTATTGATAGTCTCGCTGGGTAGTACTTCTTTACAGGCAGCTAGTTCGGTGAGTTTAATTAAGAAACTAGAGAGTGAAAGGAATCTTGTTATTCTGAATAAATCCTTGTCTAGCGAATTAGATAAAGATGTAGCTTCGTTTTGTCTAAAGCTTCAAACTTGTGTGAAGATTAAGATAATGATGAGGTGGGGGTGCCTAAGGATCAGATGGATCCTTTGCCCGGGATTTTTAAAACGGTATGTCACAATAAGAAAACATTTGTGATTTCTGTGGACCGGTTGAGTGTCCGGCGTAGCACAAGAAATTAAGAAAAAATTCTTCCCAATGAAAGGTTGGGTTTGGAATAGTGACGGGTTCCGGGATCCCGCAAAGCATTGTGTTATTCATGAGGCTGTTAGGGAGCATAAATTGGATTTTGTCGTTTTGTCGGAGAGACGGAAGATCTAACTTTGCTGCCCCTTTTCTTAAACATTTATCTGCAGGATTAGATTACCTGTAAAGAGAGGTCAGGGTAGACCAAGCTTGACATGGGAGGAGTCCGTAAAGAGAGATCTGAAGGACTAACCATGAGTTGGTTGCGAGATCTTATGGGTTTCACCTCTAGCCAACCCCAACTTGTTTGGGACTAAAGGCTTTGTTGTTGTTGATTAGATTACATGTAGTATTGTCCACCCTCTTGTGGTCGTTCTGGGGGATCCTTGTAGGTATTAATATAGCTACTCTCTCCATTCAGAATTTGGAGACGGGAGATTTTTGTGTTAAATTTCATGTAAAGTTAAAGAGATATGGTTTTCTGTGGGCATTAATGGCGGTATATGGGGCAGTCCAAGATGCACAAAAACCGGATCCACGAAGTCATCCTCGGCAACGGGGTGGAACTTGATTGAATCCAAGACACCACCTTGTACCATATCGTCCTGGCGAAGGAGCAACCAATGAGGATGTGCGCCATTGTCTCATTAGAGTGGTCGCCCAACGGGCAGCTCGCCCCGAAGCTCAAGCCACTCCTTGAACATTTGTCCTAGTATTCTGGGGGTTGCCCACGACTTCCATTAAGCTTCCAAGATCTTGAAACAAGCGCTCCCTCGAAAGGATGTTGTCACAAGACTTGGAGGAATAATGGGCTCCAGTCATCCACCACCAAGCACGCGTGTACCAGGATCCCTAGCTGAACATATTGCCAATGTGCTCGTCCAACGCCTCATGCACCGTGTGGCGCTTGTATCTGGATGAGCGCAAAAAGGTGAGGCGCTATACCCTGGAGAGACTGCCATCGAGCCACCTATCCACCCAAAAGAGGGCGAAGAAACCGTCTCAAAGCACCAATTTGGTGGATGCATCGAAGACCTGCCGCTCATCCATGGAGAATTGCATGTCAAGCCCGTACCAAGGTCGCAAGGGGTCGTCATGCATTCTCCACAAATAATAGACCGTAAGGCTTATCGCCGTGTGGGCTAGGTCGAGCATGACCAGTTGACATGGTAATGGCCGCCATTGGCCGCCGCCCTGCCCACCCAAAGGAAGCCCCTGAAGATCTTCTCCACCTTCTTGACGGTCTTCTTGTCAAGGCTCGACACCATGAGCTGGTGAAGAGGGGTCGCGGGGAGGACCGACAGTACCAGCCTGGCCTAAGGCGTCAAGTGGGATCCCACCAAAATCCCACTTCTAGTTCATTTTGAGATTTCTAGTGTAAAATTTTGACAAAACTTCACATAGAAATCTTAAAATGAACTAGAAGTGGGACTTAGGTGGGATCACACTTGTATCTCTAGCCTTGTAGCCGCATGCATCATGGAAGCCTTCTAGGTAGGAAGCTTGTCGGCGATGATGTATTGCCATGACCCTCAAAGGGTATATAAAGGAGTACACAGGGTAGGTAGAGACTTGGAGTACAAGATGATGTAAAATCATGGGATATGTTGGTTTGGACCGAAGGTCCATGGAACCTAACATCTCATCCATTCGCTCATTTATTGAAGATCTGCGCTGCAGTTATTACGGGGCAGTGGCGGGGCCGCACTGATGTGTGCTGATACGTTTGTACCCAGCAGGACTAAGTTAGTTACATTTATGTTTCTTTATAAAAAATCTTGTTGCATAACACGTTAGCCTAGGTGTTAGGGTACGGAGGATTTGTCACAGGCGACGCGGTAGCCTCGACTAGTGACGAATCCTCCGTACCCTAACACCCTTCAAGGCTTTGTCTCCCGTACGACGCGGTAGCGGCGAACGGAGACAAAGCCGAGCCGCAATATCCAATAAAGGTTTGATTTATGCATCATTTGTCTTAGGTGGTAGGGTAGGGAGGATTTAAGTTAACCCAAATTTATATCGTACTGCAAGAGAGCTTAGGTCTAAATCTAAATATCTACACAATCGTTGTTTAACAAGTTACGAACTTTGTAACTTACTGCGCGGAGTACGTATTTTTGTTTTTTTGTACAGGCCACAAATAAAAGTATTTTAGTTTCAAATTACGTATACCCACAGGCGTTCCCATTACGTACGTGCTAATATTTTTTTCAGAATTTTTTGAGCTTAAAAATACATTTTCTAAAACGTACATTGACTTTTCTCCACTGCTACAGAGCTCGATTTCTATTGGCTGATAAATCCGGTTCATTGGAACATCGGTTCTGAAAATTCCTCCCCTAAAGTCCTAGTCTATAGCTAGTTAGCTACACATATGCATACATATCTAACAAATATGGAAAATTGCATTTTGCGGGTGGCAAAAGATGGCCAGGTCATCTGCATACAGCGAGACAAAAGTTGTCAGCTCCCTGCGCGCTAGGCACCGGAGGATCCCAAACTCGATAGCCTTCGTCAGCAACCTGAGTGTGTTGATAACTAACAAGGATAACATTAGCGACAAGGGGTCCCCTTGTCTTAGGCCCCGCAGTGCTGATGAGTTGTTTGGTGAGAGTGGGAAGCTTTCCCCTTCTTTTTTCTCAAAAACGCCAGGAAACTGATTTTCTACATAGATGGCGTATATAGAAGAACAATTTATAAATAAGCTCCCTTCCATTTTAACAGTTCAGTGCCATACTCTTATGGATATTCTACCAGTTTTCTGTTGTACAATTCCTAGATGTCTTCTGCATGCGTGCATACATGGTTGCTTGAGGTTTATGTGTTTGTGTGCATGCACACTCAGGTCAACCATAAATTTATACTGTTATATCATGTGATCTGCATTCTGCAAATTCTTTGAAGAAGAGGAAGCAAGATTTTTCATGGTAAAATGCGTTGACCTGAATGAAATCTATTGTTTCTTACCTCTCCAGAAGCACTGTTGTACTTCTTCAGTTGTTAGACCTACAGAAGGAAAATAAGAGCTGTTGGTACTATTACGAATGAATTTCTCTGAAGAGGTGATATGTATGTTGGTCATAACCTTTGAATATGGAAGGCACTGATGTCCCAAAATATACCATTCGTCTTTCCAAGTTCCATAACTGTTCTCTTACAACATGTATGGGATCGTGGCTAGATTTGTGGTCAGCAAATACCTGCATGAGTAATTCAGAAAAGCCTGAAAGTCAACTCTGTAGAGAGAGGAGACACATGGCTGATAGCTTTTTACTACCCTATTCTTGAGAAAAGAACATGTGGCATACCTCGTTAACTTGAAAATAAGTGCCGTTAAGTGGGAAACTACCCTTCATAGCTGTTCGACATGGAACCTGTGATGTTCAGTAACTCATCATTAGTGGAGACTGGAGAAGCACATGCAACTTTTCAGACCAACAATGAACTGTTAATATTATTACTACACGGTTGGTATTTACTAGCTCACTAACAATATTCTTTTGCATGTATGGAATGGCTCAGAAACTCAAAACATGAATTCTACTCTCCTTCAGAGCTAAGAATATAGATCATCTTCATGTAATAAATACAGGTTGCATAAAGAACATAAGTTCATTTGATCGACCTGCGATGAGTTATTCATATTTCTTTAACTGTTGGTATGCAATATGTAGCTTACCAATAATAATTTAGTACACGCAGATTGCCCCAGAAGCCCAAAATACACATTGATGTTCTTCTTTTGAGCAAAGATAACAGACTATGCTACAAATAAAGGTACATACAGCACAGATGTTTGTATGATATAGAATTTACACACACTACGTTTATATGTTAAACTTCACTTTTTCCTTGAATTCAGAATGTTTTATGAGTAAAGAGGTTAATTACAACTGTGCTAATATTATTTTCTGTACTATTTCATTAATTCAGTGATGTAGATGTAGCCTTCTATGATGGCTTCGCTTTTGTTGACCAAAAACAACTTTGTTCGTCTATGAAACTATGCACTGTGTTCACCTAAACTAACATCTCTACTCTAATCAGTATTCAAAGTTGCCAGGTAACTTGTTGCTTTACCAGAATCGTGCCTCTGACATATCTAGATTGGTTTTCTCGCTCTGGCACACAATACTGGCAGTTCTCATTATTACAAAATCCAGCTTCCATTTGAGAGTCACAGCATGGTTTTGCTGTCTGGCTCATTTCCTTTATGTCATCTGCACAGAGCTACAATATTCAGTGGATATCAACTTACAAGTGCAGTCATGTATTCTCAAAGAACAAGCTTGCCTTGCATCCATATGGTCAATAGGTAAGGACTTGGATCATCAGGTTCCCGTTGGTCAAGTCCTAGCTGTTAATCATTTTCTGAATCAGGAACAATGTTTTGAAATGCTTAAAAGAAGATGACAGTAACTAACCTGTTGCACGAGCGAGTGTGAATCTGGAAGTTCGTAACTGCAAACAGAATCTAACTTCAGTAATTGGCAATTAAAAAACTTAACTATTTTCTGGGTAAATAACATGATAATACATGGGAAAGCAATAGCTGTACATTGAGTGTAATGCCATGCATGTTTAACCTAAAGCAAAGTCACTTCACTGCTTACACATAGTGTTCTGTCCGAAGCCTGCGAACGTTCTTCAGTTTAGGGACTGGAATTGAAGCTGCTTCAGTGCTAATAGCAACAAGTGCTTTCGCAATATCATCGGATTGGATGTCCTTATTGCTTTCTTTAATGCAATTCTCCAAGTTCTGTGCAAAAGCTTCTAAGTTAAGCTTTATTATTGGTATTTCACCAGTATCTGCATCGTAGTCTTCGATATCATTTTCCAAGGTTTCTGGACGTTCTTCCAAGCTTGGACTTGCTGGCTCCTCAATTATTGGCTCCGAGTTGTTCACGAGAAAATCCCTTACATGGGTACTTCCCTCAAGCTGAGGCAGCACAGTTGGTTTGGGCATGCCACCATTCTGGTAATTAAATTGATTGCTCGAGTACACCAAGCTTTTCTCCTCGGGTGCGGGAAGTGCAAGCCGTGAACTTCATTACAAAGAATCATGTAAAGAAGAGGATTCAGAAGGAAAAAATGTAAATATGTACACAAAAGTGTACATCACAGGTGAGAGCAAGCAAAGTGCGACCTATGTGTATATTAGAACGAATAGAAACATCTGACTGGCAGCAGGTTATATTGTGAAAATGAAATTAATACATGTCTCAAGTCTCAACCAACAAAAGGCCAATTGGTGCAAGGATCGATTATGTGTCAAATAGATGCTAATTGTTTTCAAGTCTCCTGACTGCTCCATAAGATGCCTGTTTTCTATGCATCGAACATAAGCTACTATCTCCCAAAGAGTAGAAGAAAAAAGTACCTTGCGAAGGCACTTGCAAAATGCCTACATTCACTTCTCATTGGACATGCATTGCAATTTGGCTTGCTTTTTGTACAAAACACCTGCATTGATTGTGGAAAGGAATGCATTTACTGTTTTTCATGAAAAATGTAGTTTCTGGTTGCAAAAGAAAACAAATCCTTCTGTAGATCCTAATAAAGTACCTTTCCAAAAGTAATCATGTGGTAGTGTAGCTCATACCTGTGAAATTGTGATAATTCTGTTAAATATTTTACATCTTATTCGTACATGATCTATAGAGATTGCAGTTTGCTTGGAAAGAATAACCTTTGATATCCCAACATAAAACAAGTACAAAAAATAGGGCACAACTCCAGAGTAAACATCTACTAGTTTGTAAACACTCTCTAAGAGTGAGCGCTCCCACACGTCAACACGCGATGCAGTAGAAACAATGTAGTTGAAACTTCTGATTCCGTTGATACAGTGGAAACAATGCAGTTGAAACATGCCATACAGTTGAAAACCGTTTACTACAGTCTTACGGGGTAAATGTGCACTCGGTAGCAAATGCAAACATTAAGCTGATATTATTATAACTCACAGTGTCTGTTGATCAAGTTTACACAGACGAGGCCAGAGGTACTTTTGTATGGTCTCCAAGACAGGATATCTTTGACAAGCAAGAAAAATCGCATGAGAAAATTTTAACTGAAAATACATAATGAAAGAAATGTTTAGACAATGCAGGATGCTTACAGCTCGAGGAGATGTAATTGTAGAGATTCAGGAAGAGGTTGAATGGGCACCCATCCCAGTCTTACACATATCCGGCCAACATTGGTGTCAACCTGAGTGGCCAAAGCATTGGTGTGTAAATATGAAAATGACTGCAGGTGAATCAAAACTACTCCAGCAGCAACTTACAGGGAAGGCAAGATGATGTAATGTTAGTAAACGGACACATTCAACACTTTTCAGCCCCAGTCCACGTATGCTAAGCAAGTAGTCCCTGGAAAACAAATTAAATCAATTTTAATAAACTAAACAAGTACTTCACTGTTTTAGCAACTGCATCACATATTACAACCTTTTGTTGATATGCTCATCCCACTCATGCAACTTTTTAATTAGCACGCAGTACTAGATACTAAATACAACATCCACCTACTGTACATCTTGATCCATATTATTCAACATCCACGGTGGCTACAGTTCACTTGTCATTTCAAGCACCAGAAAAGGTTAAGAGATATACTGGGGCATCTTACTTTGCTGAGTCAGGGGCGATATCCCTTAACCATTCAAGATCAATGCTCCCATGATCTCTGACCAAACGATTTAGGAAACTCTGTGAAAACAGCAATTAAAGTGAGCATAACTTGGGGCCATCAGATATCTTAGTGCTACAGAAGAATTTATCCCTGAGCTTTATGAGGAAACCATATGTTTTCTTTTAGTTTTTTGCCACGAGAAAAACAGATGTCTATATTTCAATAAAGCATCAAACAGTGCATATAAACCTAGTAAATCCTTCACTCCGGATTGAGCTGCAAGGTTAATACAACCTTCTCAAAAAGAAAATAGTCTCTCAACAAAACTTCAAGCAGTTGAAACACACTTATTGATTAACAAAGCCCCATTGTTCGGTTCATACCTGGATTCGCTGTGCTAAAACATTATTCATTCCTCGTTCCCGGATGGCATGAGAAATTCTGTGTACATCTGCACACCGTACTGCTTCCCAATCAACAGAGTCACTTCTTCCAAATATTGTTTCTTTCATGTAGCCGTCCTCACAAGCCTGCCTTCGAAATTTATCCCAGTCAAAATTATCTGTATTTTTTTTACTTGTCGTTCTTGTTTTCTTTGGTCTTGATGCTTGTGCTGCTTTATCCAGCACTTCACTGCAGGAAGTAAAACCAGATTCTGGAGTAAAGCCGTCCACCCGGTTTGCTGTTTCTGCTATCATTCCACCAGTGGTAGACAGTGATTCATGCTCCTGCAAATCTGATTCTTCAAACCTAGTACTTGTGTCGCAGTGCAACTCGACTGCAAGGTTATCAACCATTTGTCAAACAACTAATAAAATTGCATGTCAACATACAGTGATAGAAGAGATGCTTGCTAACCTGGAGAATTTTGTGTTGAAATAACAGCCTCGCTACAATTCCTTTGAGCTGTATGATTATCAGATGGCATGAAAAGAGGAAGTTTCTTCCCAGTTGTGGCATTTTTTAGGAGTGATGATGCAGAGCCCGAGGAACTAATAGAAGACGAAGACGGAACATATGGTTCATTTGTCACATCGGCTTGTTGAGGGACAACTGACATAAATGGATAATACATCATGGAAGTAGAGGGAATCCCATGTTCACTCACAGCATCATCATTTACTGCTGTTGTTTTGGTTCTTTTACATTCAAGTTCCTTGGTCGTGGCATCATTTTCTGCTAATGAATTTCCTCCATCAAAGTTGCTTCCCAGCTGCTGAGAAGCTGCACCAACGCTATCTCCAACACAATTTCTAGGGGGATAACTTTTCTCAGGACTCAAAGATAATACCGACTGAAGAATAGTTTCTGAAACTATAACACTCTGAGAAGATGACATTTCATTCTGCAAATGTATGTCTGGTGGGCTTCTCATTGATGCTGTTAATCCTATGGACAAATCTGGACATTTCTGTGATTTGTGGTCTATTACTGTCTCTTGGTGATCGCAAAAACCTACATTTGGTTCTTTGGAATAAAAGGAATAATTTTCACCTTTAGTCAACTCATAAGTACTATTACTGTTCCTTGTTTCCACATGTATCTTCTTATAGGTGACTGACTGCTCCTCAAAATTCTCTCCAACGTCTGGTCTTGGATTCTTATAAGAAAAATCAAACATGCTTATCCCTCCTACCGCACTCGTCTTGATTATTTCTTCATTGTCTTGACTTGTAATATCATCCTTACAACTGGTATTGATTGACACTGGAGGGAAACTCGCAGCAAGCGCCATATAGGCAGAGCTGTATTTTGGAAAAAGAGCAATCATTAAAAGAGTTTCTAAACAAGATCAATTAATCATGTATTTTTAAGAACAGTGAGTATCAGAGATCTGTTAAAACATTAGGGTTGTGACCATCATACCTTGAAAGATGGTCAGATACATTCTGAGTGAGGAAAACTCCTACTACGGAGTCAACTACTGATCCTTTCCAAGGAGAGAAGTGCCTGTCACCTGATACGCATGCGATTTGAAATAAGCTATAAATTTCAACCATGGGTTCATGGAAACTCAGATTTTGAACAACCATGTATAATTAATATATCACACTTATCTTTCCTGTATTCTGCAATGGTCATATTTAGAACATGATACATGAGTCCCAGAGGTTAATATCATATTCTTGCACCGGTGTTAATGGAACATTAAAGGCTTTTGCATTGTACCATTTATGAAAAATAGGATCCAGATTTGGAAACAAGATAGCTTCCCCAATTGCAAGCTTAAACACTACCTATTAAGTTGGTACAATAGAGACCTCAAGTTTTAATCACTTGCTACAGATGATCTCGAAAGTTCTCATAAGTGCGTTATCCATCACATTGAGCTGTGGGATTACTTCAGCAGTAGAGATGAAAGGTAAAAAAATCTCCTTCAAGCTCTAAAATATATAGAGCCTGCAGAACATTTCTTTAGAATTTTATTTAACTGGTATGTCAGATAACCGGTAGCGTGAATATTTCTACAAATTTATCAACGACATACTCTATGGTTGGCGAACCCTTGAGATAGGTGTCAACAGTAGAAAGGGGTAACAATAATGTTTAAGGAAAATCAAATTCAGCATGCCATGGATGTTACAATTGATTTAAGATCTTAATGAACTTGCACCTTCACCAACATACCTTGAACTAGTCTCATGCGTGCTATAAATGAATTAGCACGACCTTGAAAAACTTCTCTTTCTTGTTGCCACCACCTCTCTTTGTCAACATCAGTCCCATCTATAGGCTCAGTTGCTTTCCCCATCAAAAGGTTCCAAACTCTCATTGTTTCAAAATCCAAGTTAACTTTAGCTCGAGGGCGCTGTTTCTTGACTAAATTCAATGGCCTCTCATATGGAACGATCATCTGACCACCAAATGGTACAAGAGAGTTTGACAGGTCATCTGTTGCTCCAAAAGAAACAACAGTGGACGTGGACAGAGGCGGATGCATATCATTTGTATGCACATTCTCGGTGTTCAAATTAAGATATGCCATCCTTGATGCAACCTTTTGCAGAAAGTTCATGTATGGTGCACTTGACGTAATTTCTGAGCTTTTTTCTGGTGCTTCACAATAGAAATCAAGGTTGGGCTTTCTATTATGCAGAGCCTGCAGTACAGTCTGCTGAGATTTTCCATCTGATCCTGTTGATCCATTTAAACCACAAATAAAAGAGTTTCCAGATGGAAGCATGTTTTTCTTGTCCACATTTGGTTGAATGGAACTGCGTGAACGAACACGTCCCCTTTGCGAACGTTTCTTGGTCATAAATCTAATGCAGGAACTTTCATACAGGGCCTCCAAGCATGACTGAGGTAATCTTGTCAATGTGTGTGCATTATTCTTCGCAATATCCATAACAGGAACAAATGAATTCTTGCGGACTCGGACCGACCGCTTCTTTTTTAGCCCACCAGCTTGACAAAATGCTATCATCTGAGCGGCAGTCTTCATGATGATGGAGTCCTGTAAGCCAGTCAGGGAGAACTCCATCTCTCTATGCTGTCGGCATTCCTTTTTCTCTGCTTTTGACACCATAATCACCTGGCTTTCTGTGGATTGTGTATCAGGTATAGACGTAGCTGAGCGATGCATATCAAAACCATCTTTGTTAGAGTAATTCACCTCCAAGTCCTTGTTGTTCCCTTCCATTATGGTCACCCCAATACTTGTGGCATTAAGATCATAAGTGCTTCCTACATTGTATTGTTCTCTTGTTGGTTCCCTGCTACAACACATTTCTTGTGTAGTTTCTGGTGTGATCTCTGGCAAATGTTTGTACTCATCTAATGGTTTGTTCAGTTTGCAACTCATGCCAAAAGCTAATCCTCCCGGTGAATTTTCCATGTCTAAATTCAGCCCATATCCACTCTGTGCAGTTGACAATATAGTTGTGGCTGAAAACGAAGAACTTTTAGCATGAATGAGTTTCTCCTTAACAAGGTGACGTGAGTTGCCAGTTGATGACTGGTCTCCCCGCACTCCTAGTTCACCAAGTTCGAACTGCAGCCTTCTCCGAACTGCTGCAGTTCTGCTTCTAGTAGCATCTTCTGCTCCCCCAGAAATTGATTGGTCGTTAACAGGTCCTGAGCACTTCTCTAGAGAGCTCAGGTTTCTTTTCTTCCGGACATAACTTCTCTTGGCTTTTTGATTGGGAGACTTCACTTCTGGCGTTGTAACAGCAGGTTTTTGCTTCTTGCCTTGCTTATCTTCACGTATTACCTTTGCTCTATGTTTCTTCCTCCGAGGCTTTGCTTTTGGTGCAGGGGTCTCCTCATTTTGCAACGTTTCAATTTTTTCAGAACATGTATCTATCTGAGTGAGTGTCTGTTCCTTCAAAGCAGCTGGTGTTGACAAAACTGAGTGATCATTCAGTTGGCACTTATGCATGTTGTAATCACTTGCACCTTCAACAAGCAGAGAAGTCAACTCTTCAATGTGTTGACCATGTATTTCATCAGTGTTTGCAGGGAAAACTGATCCTAATTTACTGTGGCTATCTAAACCATTCGGTTGGAAATGGGTTGGTGGATGTACTGAATCGCCATTAACAGAAGGATTCATCGCAGCAGCATTTGACGCCCTTCCAAGTGACAGAAAATCAGTTGGAGCAAGCTGAATAGAAGCTGCATCTTCAGAATCTGTAGAGGAAATACAGAAAAAATAACGCATTCAGATTCAGCCATTATAATACGACGACCCAGACCAAAGCTTCCTGGAAACTATCACATGAATCACTGAAAGGAGATATTACAACGAAATTTACCTTCAGAAACACCAAGTATGGCAGGCGGCCGGGACCTTGATCCCCTTCCGGTCAGACGCCTTTGGAACACCAAGATACTAATCGGCACCTGTGTGCATCCCCTAGGCAGGTTATAGGGCGACCGGATGGAGGGCCCAGCATCTTGTTCAGCAGCGCCGCTCATCGAACCCGGCAGAGCGGCTCGTGGAGTCGAATCCTCGATCATGGCATTTATCGTCGCCGTGGAGCATCCTGGGAGCAAAGTTGGCGGCTTGATTGGGCTCATCCCGGCTGCTATGGCCGTACCAGCAGGATTTTGCCAGCCGGTGTTGGGCGCCCCATCGCCCTGCAGGAAGAGGGGCATGCTACCAGGAATGGCCGGAGCGCCCCTCCCCGCCGACATGCCCGGGGTCAAATTTTCTTGGTTCACGGCAGGATTTGCCTGCGGGTTGAGCCCCGAGGGCTCCATCCTTGCTTGTCCTACACCCTGCGCAAAGTAGAAGATCAAATAGGGGGAAAAGGAACAAATTGCGCCGTAGGGAGAAAAAGTAAGGGGATGAAAAACCTCCACAAACCCCTAGAAACAAGGGGATTTTGGGGTAGCACAACGCCGTCCGCGCTGCCGGGGAAGAGATTGATCGGGCCGAGAGAGATGGGCGGAAGAGCAGGAGGAACAAGCAGGGCTCTAGAAAGGGGCGGAGCGGCAGAAGAAATGCCGCGAGCTCGTCGCCGGGCGAGAGGGGCGGCGATGTAGGGAAAATGGAAAGAGGGATGACTCTCCTATGATATATGCTCACTGATGCAGTTAGATATGATATATGCTCACTGATGCAGTTAGACATGCGCGGTAAGCCGTTAAGCATTTTGAGTCGACCTCTCCCGCGTAGCGTTCGTTGCGCGATGGAGAAGTCGACTATATTTGAATATGTGCGCGAATGGTAAGTCGCATCTTCTTTAAACAGATTTTTAAGATATAAAAATTGATGTTTGAATTTTTTTTGGACAACGTGCGTAGTGGTTGGCATGCTGCTAATAGCACCTTTGGGCCAGGCTCGGTCGGTCGATATGTTTGAGTCGGCCATTTCCATGTATGCAGGTGTTAGCTGTGCGAAAAGTGGAAACAACATGCACACGGAAGGCCGACGCGAGATGGCGGGAGAAACTGAAATCGTCGGCTGATATCGCTGCGTAGCTACTGTCACCTCCTCTTTTCAGTTACCTCCCAGTAAAAAACCCCATTTTTCCCTCTCGACACCGACGACGGCGTAGGTTCCGCAGATCTATCCCACCCTTTGGTTCCGATGACTCCGGCATGGGATCCATAGGCGATCTCTTCTTCTCCACTAGTCTTGTTTGTCACAGCAGCTGGTCTCCTCCTTCTTCGGCCAGGGATCAGCGGGAGAGATCTCTTTTCTTCTTCGACCCCGACAACTCTCTCTCGTGTACAATGGCGGAGGTAAATCACCGTGCCCTCCAATTTATTGTGTCCCTATAGTTACTGGTTAGCCTGGGCGGTAGATTTAGCAAACACTCATGTTAGATCAATGTGCTTAGGGCAACCAAATAACCCTGATCCACCAGGCAGCAACATTGGTAGCTATGATTCAGGCTTGGATCCTCCTCCACAAAAGATCAGGTATGCAAGCTACCTATCTACGAGTAACTTACAGCCCGATGCTTCATCGAGATCAGGAGAGGATTGCCAATCTGAACTTCATCTACAACATGAATGATATAGAAGTTGTTTAGATGCTGAGGATGAGAAGAGCCCCCTTCTATAAACTAGTTAGGAGGTTTAAGGAGAGAGGATTGTTGTAGGATAGCATCCACATATGTGTGGAAGAACAAGTTGCTATGTTTGTTCATGTTGTTGGCCATAATCAGAGGTTTAGAGTTATGCACAACACATTCAGGAGATCCACAGAGAGTATATCCTGCCATTTCAACCAAGTCCTCAGAGCTCAAGCAAGAGATGATCAAGCCATCTTCTAATGAAACACCAAGCAAGATACGAAACAGCAAAAGATGGTGTCTATACTTCAAGGTGAGCACAAATACTACTTTGCATATTGTTTGAGAACGGCACAATGCACAAAAGCTTGATGTTTGTTGTTATCATCGTAGGACTATATTGGAGCAATTGATGGTACTCATGTGGCTGTTAGAGTGCCTAAATTCTAACCAGCAGCATACAGAGGCGGGAAGCACTACACCACCCAAAATGCGCTTGTTGA
Organism: Dactylis glomerata; assembly: GCA_007115705.1. Classification (NCBI taxonomy): domain Eukaryota; kingdom Viridiplantae; phylum Streptophyta; class Magnoliopsida; order Poales; family Poaceae; genus Dactylis; species Dactylis glomerata. The sequence goes on from QXEO01001291.1 coordinate 757,088, forward strand.
TGTAGATGTTTATCTTAAGTTCACTTATGTGTTAGCTGGTTGGGAAGGATTAGCCCATGATGCAAGCATTCTAACAGATAGCCTAAACATACCAGATGGCATACATCTCCCTGATGGTAAGTTCTACTTTTGAGATGCGGGTTATGCGTGTCGACTAGGAATCCTACCACCCTTCAGGAAAACCAGGTATCATCTGAATGAGTTCTCTCCAAGAAACAGACCATAGAATGCAGATGAATTGTTCACTCTTACACACTCTATCCTCAGGGTGACAATCGAGAGGGCACTTGTTGCATTGAAAAATACGTTAAAATCCTTGACCATCCACACTTTCTCACTTAAGTAAAGCTTGTTCTTGCATATTGCATCCTTCACAACGAGATTGATGTTACTTCTAATGATGTGGAGGGTGGCCATGGTGTCGAGCAGGGCGACATCCAGGCTTGGAAGAACAAGGGGAAGGAATGAGCTCAGTCAATATGGATGCACAAAAATAATGTCTACGGTTGAGAAGGAAGCAAGAAGAAGAAGGCGTGCACCCCTTGGTCGCCATCGTTGAGCCATCCCCCGCTCTATAATGTTAAACTATTATTCGTAGATAGATGTGGCTCGGTTTATATGCTCATAGTGGTGGTGAATAGATAAACTACTAGTCCATGTGTGTGGTTAACTGAATAACGGCTATTTTTACGTAGCCAATGCTAGATTTATATGGCCATAGTACATTTGTTTTATCACTATGTGTCATGATGATGTGCTTTGTGTCACGGTGATTGATGGCGCGGTGATGAATGGTGCCAAAAAACTTGATTGCGTTTGATGGCGTGTAGTTGATGAAGTAGATGATCGGCCAGTTGGAAACCCCAAAAGAAGGTTTGATGAATACAGCAGCAAGTTTTCCCTCAGTTATGAAACCAAGGTTATCAATCCAGTAGGAAAAAGCCAAACTCAAGAAGGTGATGCTTGCTAGCCTAGTGACACTCCAACAAGGGCGCTGTTAACGATATCTTGTTAGCGCGTCTTCAACTAGTAGCAACGTGGAACCTGCACACAACACAACCAAATACTTTGTTCCCAACTTACGATGAGGTTGTTAATCTCACCGGTTTGTTGTAAACAAAAGAATGAGCGTATCGAGTGGAAAGCAATAGTAGTATGTGAGTAAAGTAAACAGTGCGAGTAAAGTAAACAGGTGATAGCAATATAATGGAAATAGGACCGGGGTCCACAGTTCACTAGTGGTGTCTCTCCATACGATAAAATAACACATGCTGGGTAAACAAATTACAGTTGGGCAATTGATAGAATAAAGATAACGTGCATATGTCGAGAGGATCACTATGAAATTTTCTATGGGCATTACAATAAGATACATAGACTGCCATCCAACTACATCTATGACTAATAATCCACTTGTGGCGAATCAATCCGAGAACTCCACAAGTATTAAGTTGCGAACAACAGATAACTGCATTAAGCAAACTGTGTAATGTAAACAAAGCATATGCCCTTGAGCATATGAATGTTGTTTTCTCCCTAGTGGCAACAGCACATCTACAACCTTAGAGGTTTTTGTCACTCCCCCAGATTAAATAGAGGCATGAACCCAACTATCGAGCATAAATACCCCCTCTTGGAGTCACTAGCATCTACTCGGCCAAGATAGCTACTAACAACGGAGAGCATGCAAGATCATAAACAACATAGAGATAACATAAGATAATATTCAGCACATCAACTCAATCATAACACCAATATTCATCGGATCCCAACAAACACAACATGTAGAATTACATAACGGTGATCTCGATTATGTAAGGCAGCTCACGAGATCTAAACATGAAGCACATGGTGGAGAAGACAACCATCTAGCTACTGCTATGGACCCATAGTCCAAGGTAGACTACTCACTCATCGCGCCGGAGGCAAGCATGGCGATGAAGAAGACCTCCGGTGGCGATTCCCCTCTCCGACAGGGTGCTGGGAAGAGCTTCTATACCCTCCCGATCTCGGGTCGACGGCGGCGGCGGATCGCGATGTATTCTGAAAAAGTGATCGGGTCTTTAGGTTTTTCCCGTCGGGGGGTCTTTATAGGCGAAGGGGCATCGTCAGAAGTGGACCGAGGCGGCCACACACATAGGGGGCGCGGCCTAGCCCTAGGCCGCGCCGCCCTGTTGTGTGGGCCCCTCGTGGCTCCACTCTGTCTCCTATTCGGTTCTCTGGAAGCTTCGGTGAATTTCTGGATGTTTGGCTTTTGTTTCGTCCAATTCCGAGAATATTTTCTGTGTAACTTTTCTGAAACACAAAAACAGCAGAAAACAGGGAACTGGCACTGTGGCATCTCGTTAATAGGTTAGTTCTGGAAAATGCATAAAAATGCCACGAAATGTAACAAAACACTAAGTAAATGGTGTAAAAACAAGCATGAAGCATCAAAAATTATAGATACGTTTGAGACGTATCAGTGATATGCTATGTTAAGGTCGCCACTTAAGAGAAGAGATGATCATAAACCTGGGCTGCGTAGAACCAAACACACAATCGTGCATGGGCACAACCATTTCTACATTCTCGCAGGCCACCAATCAACAGACCCAAAGTACATTCAGTGGTGTGACATGAAACACCAAACAAAATGTATAATATGGCTTTTGGCCTTTTCCCAGCCGTCATAGTACCCCAACGCCTGCCATGGGAGCCTCAAAAGACCTATGACCTACCAATCACGCTCTATATGTATAGATTTTGCGTCAATTAATTCATACATATATATATTATGTATTATCATCTTTATTTTAAAATAGGTGACTCGGTTTTATCTAGATAGAGGTTTATTTAAACGTATTTTAATAAAAATGCTATTTGACTCTCATGATGTAGATTTATTATTTTGCATCCAACGTAATTTTATGTTATTTTAACAAATAATTTTATAATTATATACTAATAATTACGTTCATACTTACTCGCAAAGAAAATTGACATAAAGAATATAGTGTATGAGTTGTTATAGTGTAAAATAATAAAAATATGTATTTTATGTCATATTTTTGTACGTCATGTTTACAAAATAGATTATGTCCCTTATGTTCTTCTCAACTTTTAAAGTAAGTCAAAATTTACATGACATAAAAATTATATACAATTATAAAGAAACAATATAGTCAAATAGCGTTATTTCGTAATTTGTGTATAGATACGTCTATATCGAAAAAAGTTAAGTCACTTATTTTAATATGGGAAAAGTATTTAACTTTAAAACATCATCATGACTCGGAACTTCATCAATCTACAAATCATATGCCAAGTGATCAAAACAAGCAAAAATGCACAAGTCTTAGGCAATTATGAATGTGTCAATGATAATGAGCGGATCGATTTCTATATTTTCATCCCAAAGACGGACTTTCAAACACCACCTTCAATAGGGGCACAACAGCTGATAACCCATAAATCTAGAGATATTTTGTAACACATATTAGTATGAAATAAAAGTATTGATCCGTAGGTATAAAAGATTATTACTTATTCTCTCAAAATAGAGTGTCATAGTTCTAGTTTTTTATGGAGTCAACAGACCAATGAAACTAAGATGACTTCTGCAGGTATCCGGAATGGAAAATAAACTAACGAATGAAACAAATTGTAACAAAGCAATGCAAAAGAGATTACAAATATGGAGAAGCGGGATCGGTATTTTAGGGGCTCACTTAGTCTCTCATAAATATGGTGGCATAAAATAAAGCATGGATAGAACATTGTAAATAAAAGATGCAAGCTTACATTTATCAAGTCATCGATAGCATTCATATGAGCATCACATACTAATGATGAAATAATATGGTATTCTATCATATAACTAACACTCCCTAAACAAGTGGGTCGTATGCATGCTTAGAACTAAGTATAAGACAAAGTGTTGCATAAATCTAGCTTTGTGATAAAGTGTGACATGATGTTGGAAGATCAAATGCATTGGTAAACCCAGAATTTTTTTAATCGAGCATAATAGCGCATGCATTATCATTCGGGCACCGCTAGGGATCGGGATCCGATATTTGCTTCACATCGGACCAGCCTTTCGCCGTAGGATTTGAAACAGCTCCACCGTAGGATTCTCAACAAAGTCTGCGGGGCGCTTCCCGTGGTTACAGGGATCTGATTGCATGCTTGCTTCATAAAGACCGACCCAAGTAACTGCTCGCAATAACTGCTCCGTAATATACGCCCGGATATATCGCTAGCCTCACCCTCACCTGCCTTTGGTAGGTTTCACGGTTGCTTCTTCTCTAGAAGAAGGGAAAATGGACACGTGAGATTGAGTTTCATGAAAAAATTGTGTGAAGCACACCATTTTATGTAAGAAGCATAAAATTATTGCGTCAGTAGCTCTATAATTTAGGATGATGCAGCGATTTAGTTTTTGGCTATAGGAAGCAACGATGGATTTCTTGAAGCACATCCCTTGATTGAAGAAGCATACAGATGACTGGTCGGACGCACTATTATTTACTCTACAATGTCTTTCCACGGAGGAAGCAAACAAGATATGAGATAGGAAGCATCGTGACTCAGCAGTCAGCAGTATAGGCAGCGGCGGTCGGCGCCACACCACGGGAAGACTCGGTGGAGAAAGTGGCGTCCCTACGCTCGACGCGTCCGCAGAGATCGAGCCCAACCGACCTCGCAGAGGAGAACCATGCCGACCGTGGGATGTGCTTCCTCGCCGTGATGCAACACACACTAGGCTGCTCCGCTGCCGCGTCGGTCGCTGCACTCGATGCGTCCGTCGAGGTCGGGGCATCGGGCACCACCAAGCTTGCGGAGAACTATGAAACACGGCGACCACGCGCTGTGTTTCCTCGCAGTGGTGCGACACACCATGCTGCTCCCCCGCCGTCTGTCGATGCGGCGTCCTTACGCTCGACGCCTCGGCCGAGGCCGAGCCCCACACCATGCTCGCGGAGGAGAACCATGAACCGCGCCGAGCGCGCTCTGTGCTTCCTGCTCTGATGCGAAACGCTCCAGGCTGCTCCGTGCCATCTGCCGATCGTTGGGGAACGACGCCACGAGGGGCGGTGTTGACCGTATGTTGCAGGTCATTATATAGCCCAACCGTGCATCGTTGGATGCGTCGCTCAGAATGAACGATGAGATGCTAGTCCGGTGATCTGTTTGACATCGGACTGCGATATGTAGTACTCCCTCCGTTTGGAAATATAAGATGTTATAGCTTTGTTAATCGAATGTATCTAGACATCTTTTAGTGTATAGGTTCGCTCGAATCTATACACTAAAAGATGTCTACATACATTATCTTCACAAAGCTAAAACATCTTATATTTCTAAACGGAGGAAGCATTTACCTTATCATTACCCCTACTGAGGTAGCACAACAAGGCAACATACTTACTTTGGCCCGTTTTCTCGTTGTACTACTTTGATCATTGCTGGATACAGTTATATGTTTTTTTAAGCCATAAATTTCTTGGCTGTGAGTTACATGACTATTGATTTTCGCCTTCCACATCTAGTATTATTTTTCCACCACACACCTCGTATAGTTATGTCCAATGCATGTGTGTTTGGTTCGTCCTAAACTATGACATCACTTGCTCGCTATTTTTTCATGCATACTATCGTCACACTGCTTTGTATAGGTATGTTCTTATGCAGTTCAGGTCTTCCTATATTGCATTACTAACCTGCACGTGTTATTTTTTGCGTGCGATCGCTTGGATCATCGAATCTTTTAGAGCCATCAACACTAGCAATGTGTGACGCCAAGTAAAGTTGAAACTGAGGTCTTGTTAATTATGACCAGTTACTTACGTTATATAATCTATAGCAAAATAGCCAGCTGTTCACGGGGATAGTTGTGCATAGACATCCAACCATTCAATTATGATATATAGAGCATAGTTAGCTACTAATTAGACAGAAGTTACAAGTTTTGGTTTAGGCTTTCCGTCCATCCGAGGACATAAATGGCCGCATGCAATCATCTAAACTACGTAGTTGACGACAAGCGCAATAAATTCTTTTAGTTGTGATTATGTGCCAAGCTCAGCAAGTTCATGTTGTTGTGATGATTTGCCAAGCTCCTCAAGCGGTCACATCCATGGAAACAGTACTTGCTATAGTTGTGGTAGTCGATGGATTACAACCTCAACTTTGGGTAGTTGAGTTATGTTTTCACCCCACAACTTGTAGATGATGTTGATGTGGTGCTTTTTTTGCTCAAGTTGTGGTAGTTGGTGGGTGCCGTCTCAACCATAAACCCTTAGGTGTTGTAGAACTCATCGCATCTTGTTCACAACGTCGGCCTTATCTTTAGAATACTAAGCAAGCAAAAAAAGACCCCTCTCCGGCGAGCCAAGTTTATCACATGTAGTCAAGCAAAGCTCCAATTCGATCGCCAAGGCAGACCTTCTTTTGATCTCTGAGGTGTTTTTACTTAGTGTTTCCACTGAAGACTTCATTTAGATATTCAGGTAAGAGGTTGTTTGTATTTAAAAAAACACACGCACAGATCTTCTGCATTTCATCCAGTTTTTCGAGATTTTGATGTCTTGCCGAGCCCCTCATCATTCTTACATTCTCATTTTGTAGAACACGAAGCATGAACAGCGTCACCGGAACATGGGTTGGACGTAGGGGTCGGAGCATCAAATGCACTCCTGAAGGGTGTCGTGGTTTCGTCAACAGATCTGTCATAGGGGTAGGTGTATGGCGGTTTGTGGAAGGGGGTGAACACGGCGGAGCGATCCGGGACGGTGGTAGCATGAGTTTACCCAGCTTCAGATCCCGCAACGGTGGCGAGACCCTACATGCTGCTATAATTCACTATATGGCAACAAGTGCTCGGTTACAATGATGAGGTTGGCTGTTTCGCTATGCGATTAGCCGTATCTAAGTCTCGATGATTCTTGCCTCAAGGGCTCCTCCACGCCGGCTTATAAAGGCGCCTGGCGTGGGCATCACGATGGTACCGGAGCGGATATAACATGGAGTCCTAGACTAAGTCCTATACGTGTACTACAAAGCAACCTGCCATGGGCCTGTCTTCGGATCCGCCATAAGCTCCTGCGTCCAGTATCCGCCATGGGCTTATCAGCAACTGGGCCGCCCGGTAGACAATCCGCCATACCACCTCCATGGGCCACCCTGGCTTGCTGATTTAGGACTACGTCGCTGGTATACCCATTTGATATATCCCCAACAGTAGCCCCCGGGGAACTTCAAGATCGCCACCTTCATCCGCTATGCTTAATTTTTGGTGAAGTCCATCCGCCATAGCTCGTCTTATTTTTGCGTCTGGATGGCAGTTCTTGGCGTTCCTCCTTTCTTCATGTCTCAATCTGCTGTAGATAGCGGATTGTGCGACGTAGTTTCAGCTCAGCGAGATTTCTGGGATCCGTTGGATCTTACCACAAAATCCGCCATAACTTTTGCCACGTAGTTCCTTCTAGGGTAAGATTCGTGGTATAAGCACCGTTGGTACAGATTACCGTTTTACCCTTGGACACGTGTCATTGATCTAGGGTTTGCGAGATTGGGATGAATGGTTCAGATGGCGGGCACGAATCTCAAGGCTCGAGGCCTATATATACCCCGGCCGGTGACCCCCTGCCATTTCACACCTCATTCCATCGCACACCTTCTCTCTCCTCAGCGCCGCTGCGAGAGCTTCGCGATCTCCGGTTGAAAGGACACAGATGTCGCCTAGAGGGGGGGTGAATAGGCGATATCAAATTTTACGAATGGCTTGAACAAAAGCGGAATTAAACTAGCGTTTATTTTGTCAAGCACATAAAACCTAAATAAACTAGGCTCACCTATGTGCACCAACAACTTATGCTAAGCAATACAAGTAACAAGGTGATAGCAAGATATATGACTTCAAGCACAAAGGCTATCACAATGTAAAGTGCATAAGTAAAGAGCTCGGGTATAGAAATAACCGAGGCACGCGGAGACGATGATGTATTCCCGAGTTCCTCCCTTGAAAGGGAGTACGTCTCGTTGGAGGGGTGTGGTATCGCCACAAAGTCCTAACCAACGCCACAAAGGCCTCACCCTATTCTCCGGTGTGAGCTTGCGCCACAAAGGCCTAGCTCACTCTTCCACTAAGGGGTTCCTCAAGGCGGAACCGGGCCTTTACACAAAGCTTGGGGCACGCATCCACAACTTAATTGGAGGCTCCCAAGAATAGCCACAAAGGCACCACAAAGCCACAAAGCCGTCTAGGGTTCCAAGAACCCAAGAGTAATAAGCTCACAAACTTTCACTTACTCGAATCTCCGGGGAGAACTCAAACCGATGCAACTTATGCAATGGCAAGAGCACACAAAGTGCTCAAATCCTTCTCACCCAAATTTCACCAAAGCAACTAATGCTATGGAGATATATGAGAAGAAGAACAAAGGAAATCCACAAAGAACTCCAAGATCTAAATCCACAAGAGGTTCCCCTCACTAAGAGGAGATTTTGATTGGTGGAAAGGTAGATCTAGATCTCCTCTCTCTTTTCCCTCAAAAATATGCAAGAATCATGGGAGGAATGGAGGAGGAAGGGCAAGCTTGCAAAGTCAACAATGGAGGAGAGAGAAGCCCAAAACATGCTCAGCCCAAGGAGGAAGAAGGGGTATTTATACCCCCCACGAAATATGGCCGTTGCAGGACTTGGAGGGGCGGATAATCCGGCCCCCTGGCCGGAATATCCGGCCCCATATCTGGGTGACGCCGAGCAAAGTCCTTAGCAGAAATTGCAATACGAAATCTTCGAGGGGGGGGGGCGGATTATCCGGCCCCCCGGCCGGAATTTCCGGCCCCGTATCTGGGTGACGCCGAGCAGAAATTGCAATACGAAAACGGTGATAATTTTTTCATCCGGACTCCGTTTTCGATGATCTTGGGCTCGTTGGAATCACCACAACGAGCTCTACAACTTAATCCATAGAAACATCATAGTACAAAAAGGGAGTATAAAACCAAATGATGAAAGGTTTGACCTCTCTTTGAAGGCAAACCGGTAAAACCTCCAAACATCAAAAACGCAATAAGAGCTTCATGCGAAATCCGTTTTTGATGAGCTAGAGCTTGTCATGGAAATAACCACAAGCTCTAGAACCTCACATGGACAAAACCCAAATAAGAACCAAGAAAGATGATGCCAAGTATGCAAAGGTTTGAGCTCTCTCTTAACGATACAATTAAGTTACTCACTCGAGAGCCCCTCTTGATAGTACGGCTACCGATCCTATAACCCAGTCTCACAACTAACACCATGATACCGGTAAGAAAGAAACCCTAACACTATCATACCTTTGCCTTGAGCATTCCACTTGAGGTGGATAATAACGATCTCGATCTTCTCAAGTTGGACCACCTTTCTTGATTGAGCTTGCTTGGTGAAGTCTTGCGGATTGCTCCCCCATACTCTACTATGGAAGAGACTCTCTTTAAGCATATCTTCACATATCCATGACCAAAATATAGATGGCAAGCTTCAAGCATATGTTCTCTTCTTGTTGCTCATCTTGAGCTTGCGCTTTGACTTGATCAATCCTCGAATCAATTCTTCTTTCTCCATAATGATGGTGTCTTGAGGATACACATGAGAGCTCACTCAATCTTATTCTTCAAGACACACTTGATATAAGCTCAACTCCCTTAAGACCAATCTTTGGATCACTCCTTGAATAACACCTTGGTCAACACATAATCTTCTTCTTACAACCTTGACTCCAACAAATGGTTCAAGCATTGTCTATGGACAAGTCCTACACATATAACTCAATGCAACCATTAGTCCATAGGGATTGTCATTAATTACCAAAACCACACATGGGGCTCGATATGATCTTTCACCGGTGAGCCACCGCCCGGAATTCCTCGACGCCGGCCACCCTTTCTTTTTCCGCCACAAGCTGGCTTCATCCTCTTTGTCTCTCGAGATTCTGGACATTATTTCCGCCACTCCTCTTGCCGCCATGGATCCAGAGACATCCCACCAGGCTGTGATGTCTGAAGCCGCTGGGAACTCAGCAAGGTCATCAGACATGGAATCCGCTATATCCGAAACTTCAGGAGGCAGCTAGGATCCTTGCAACCTGGACGAGGAAATTTTGTCCTCTTTGGAGCAAGAAGGACTGATAGCGGCCAAGGAAATCTCGAGATGGCGAGTGGATTCTAGCACCGCTGCGCCGGCCCCTTCAAAAAAGGAGATCGTGATGCTCAAATCCCACATCGATCGGGGCCTCAGTCTTTTGCCATCATACTTCCTGAAGAGCATGCTTCGGCATTATAGGTTACAGCTACACCAAATCGCTCCAAATAGCTTCACTATCATAGCGGGGTTCGTAGCGCTGTGCGAGGGATTTCTGGGTATTTATCCCCGCAGAGACTTATTCCGCTTGTATTTCAATATCCGCCATAACCGAGATTCAAATGGAGACCTTCGCAACTACGGATCCGTCTCATTTGTTCCTCGCAGTGGAAAATCATACCCTTATATCAAGCCTCACGATTCTGCAAAGGGATGGCGGGGATCTTTCTTCTAACAGGCTGACCAGGCCCCTCCTGAAAAGAAGTATGGCCTGCGGTCTTTTGTTGATGGCCCCGCCGAGGAGCAGGATAGCTAGGGCGTTATGGACAATTTTACCATGGATGACAAATGTCAGCTTTGCTCACGACGGATTTCCAAACTTGTATTTTCTGGCCTGATAGGTGCAGACACCATACATTGCTGGGTCTCAAGGCGGATTTAGCCTCTCTAGTACCGCTCAGCTCTGATGTGCGAGTATAGCGGAATGGACGATCCCCAACACTACACTAAGTAGGAATTATCTTCCGAGGAAATTGAGCGTCGAATCCGCAACATCATCAAAGTTGGGCGAGATGAAAAGTTGGAGCTGAAGATTCCTATGTACGAGAACGGCAACTGTCCAGAGGTGAGTGCCTTCTTGTTCCACCAAGACTGCTTATTTCTTTTGACTGACTCGCATTCCTTTGCAGCTTTCCTTCCTTCCCCCTTCCGAGCTAAGCCATCTTGTCCGCTATCCCTGGTCAAAGGAACTTACTGACGATGAGGAGGAGACATCCTCTTCCCCAAAAAGACGCAAGTCTTCGCCAGAAGCGGAAGAGGCTAAGCCTTCTCGTGAGGAACCTGTGGCGGAAGAGCTTATGGCAACTGTACACCGTGGTGTTCGTGGCTCAGGCGGACGCATGCGCGGTTTGGGCAAGAGAGTTATTTCTCGCCATCCGTCCCCGGCACTGCGCGGCCACCTGGAGACCATTCCCAAATCTACCGCCACCATCAAGTTGCCAGAGCGGAAGTAAGTACGTCAATCTCTTAGATTTCTGCCATCTCTATCTTGACCAGCTCTAATATGGATTTTATGCGTAGGAGGAGGAAAACTGCTGGTCAGAAGCCTTCAAGAGCAAAACCATCTCCTGCAATTATTCCACTGACACTTGACGCTCCCATCCGCCCGTCTGCACCTTCAACTTCTGCCCAAAAAGCTAGCAAGATGGCTGAAGCTTCGGCTAAGGATGCCATGCCTACCATTAATTCTTCTAAGGGTCCTAAGAAGGTGAGCTTTGACAGAAAAGCAGTCGAGATGGCCGCAGGAGCCGGAGGTGCTGCGAGATGGAAAAAGAAGGCAGATCCTCTTTTCCGTCTTGATAGCTTGCAGGAGGAGGCCAGCAACCATGTTTCATTCGCTATGTCTTCTTTTGTCCAGAGAACTAGTGTTGTGAAAGGGGTATGTATTCCCAGTAGCCCCCGAGCATCATGGCGGATTTTTATAGATGTTCCGTAATGGTGCTCTAAGAGAAACTACCTTTGAAGTTTTCACCATATAGCCCCCGAGCGCCGCCATATATTAACTGCAGCGGTGCTCTTAGAGAACTTAAGTTTTTATGCGATGAGTAGCCCCCGAGCGTTATGGCGGATTGTTCCGTCATAAAGATCTAAGAAGACATTAAAAAATCATTATGAGTAGCCCCCGAGCGTTATGGCAGATTTCTATTCAGCATAAAGCTCTAGGAAGACTAAGTTAAAAAAATCATCATGAGTAGCCCCCGAGCGTTATGGCGGATTTCTGTCCGGCATAAAGCTCTAAGAGTGACTAACATATAATAATGTTTTAACAGAATTAGAAGAAAGTTATGGAGGACCTGGTCCAAGTTGTCAGCTCATAAGAGAAGGAGCTGGCAGACAAGAGTTTGCTCGTGGCGGATCTACAGAAGTAGCTCGCGAATAGCGGTAACTTTCTTTTGCCTTTGGCAAGTGTAGTTCCTTTGCGCTAGCTGACCAACTCTGTAATTGCTTCCGCCATGCAGATGCTGCCAAGCTGAAGTCCACTCTCGAGGGGGTGAAAAAGGGTCACGCCATTGTGATGGAGGGGTTGCAAACGCAGCTCAAAAAATCCTTGACCGAAAACACCCTCCTCGAGGAGAAACTCAAGGACCAGGAGCGCCAGAACCTGATGGGTTTTGCAGCATAGTAAATAAAAAAAATTCCTACGGATGCGAATGAGAAAGCCAAGATCTAATCTAGGAGATGTAATCAACGAGAGAGATAGATGAGATCTTTATACGCTTGAAGAAATCGCACAGCGGAAATATTCAACAGAATGTGGATGATGTAGTCGTACTAGCCTTCTCCTCCTTGCGATCCGATCCGATCCAACGCCGCAAGTGGCGACGCCTCTGAGAGATGCACACGTACGGTGCAGCGATGTCTCCTCCTTCCTTGGTCCAGCAAGTATGGTGGAGAGATAGATTGGATCAGCAGCACAATGGCGTGGTGCTTATGGTGGAGAATTTCTGCAGCAGAGCTTCGCCTACGTGCAGTCGCACGAGAGAGAGAGGTGGAGGGCAGCAGTTAAGCCGGCGGCTAGGGTTGGGAGAGGGGGAGGCTGCGCCCCAGCCCTCCCTTATATAGGGGGCTGGGCGGCCAGCTTGGCCCCTCCTCCAAGCCCTAGGGTGGTGGCCCAAGGGGAAGAGTGGGGGGCAAGTTCCCCTCCCCCTTCTAGAACATTTGCCCTAGGGTTTCCCCTTGGGCTTGGCCGGCTGGGCCCTATGGGGCATGGTGCGCCTGGCCCAAGAGGCCAGGACACTTCCCCTCAGGCCCACGCAGGCCTCCATCAAGTGGGCCCACTTTGGCCCTACTCCAGAACCTTCTAGAACACTCCGGTACAATACCGATAAACTCCAAAACTTTTTCCGAAATCCAAAAACTGCTTTCCTTTATATGAATCTTATTCTCCGGACCATTCCGGAACCTCTCATGATGTCCGGTATCTCATCCAAGACTCCGAACAAAAAACTCAATAACCAATTATCCATTCTATCCTAGCATCGATGCACGTTAAGTGTGTGACCCTACGGGTTCGAGAATATGCAGGCATGATCTTCTATCAATAATCAATAGCGGGATATGGAAACCCATATTGACTCCCACATATTCATCGATGATCATATCGGATGAACCACGATGTCAGGATTCAATTAATCCCGTATATGTATTCCCTTCGTCTCGCGATATTTTACTTGCCCGAGATTTGATCGTCGGTATCGACATACCTAGTTCAATCTCGTTCACAGCAAGTACTTTACTCGTTCCATTATCCAATATCACTTTGTGATTAACTCCTTAACCACATGCTTGCAAGCGGTGTTGATATCGATTACCGAGTGGGCCGGAAGTATATCTATCCGACTTGGGAGGGACAAATTCCATCTCGATACATACGACCCAACAAGTACTTCTCGATCACCTGAGAGACACCTTTATGATCACCCTTTCATAGGATGACGTTTGATAACCTCAAAGCTCTCTTCCGGCACTAGGGAGTTGCATTATCTCATGGTCTAAGGAATACAATACTTGACATAGAAAAAAGCTTTGCAAAGATGAACACAATGACAGGATCTAATTGCTGTGCTTTATTTGGGTCTGTCCACCACATCATTCTCCTAATGGCATGATCTCATTATTAATTGACAACTCATGTCTATGGTTAGGAAACCTTAACCATCATTAATCAATGAGCTAGTCCATAGAGGCGTACTAGGGACACAGTGTTGTTCATAAACCACACAAGTATTAAGGTTTCCGCTTAATACAATTCTAGCATGGAATATAAACATTATCATGAACAAGAATTATAATAATAACATCTTTATTATTGCCTCTAGGGCATAATTCCAAGAGAACCGCCAGAAACAGAAAGAGGTGGAGGATCTCCGCCAGGCCGCCGCCGAATTTGAACAGCGGCAGAGGGGCTTCAACGAGGTCCTCGACCATTTTCAGAAGACACTGCTGGGTAACCTTAGTTCTCCGCTCTTTGCAGCTTGTAGCAATACGTTGAGTTGATTATGACGCTTTGCTTATTCCCGCTATACAGTAACTCTAGAGCAAGGAGAGGTGGATTCCGCCACAGGCTTGCGCATTGCCATGGACGCCACAAAGAAGGAGCTGGATGGCCTTCTCAACGCTGGTCGTCAGGCATGTGGCAGCTTGCAGATAGCGGGTTCATCCAACCTTACTGCCATTGGGCTCACCAAGAAGCTCATGCTTGTGCCTGGGCTGGTGGCGGATTGGAAGCAGTCTTCCGCTCGGGGTGGTGCCAGAACTGCACTAACTTTGGCTAAGGCCCACTACCCCGAGCTGGACCTGGATCTAATCACCTCCGGCATCCCGGAGAGTGGCGAAGACGGAGCGCCAGTGGATGAAGCCGCCATCCAGCAGAGCGTGCTAGGATACGATCAGCTCTGTGCCCTGGGCACTCAGCTGAATGTATATTATGAAGCATACGATCTGCCAGGGTCTCCAAGCCAAGCTTCGGTGTCGGTCTCCGCAGCTACTGCAGGTGCTGATGGCGGTGATGATGTTACTTCCGCTGTTCCGCTGTCCTGAGTCATACCTTGCATTGTGGCAGGAAGAAACAATGCATTAATTCGGCCCCTGAGTGGGTCTGTAAGTTTAAACTTTTAAATTATGTGTGTGCTTGTACTATGCCTGATCTGCCTGTGGCGGATCAGAAAATGCTTTTGAATTTATGGCACAGTTTGTTATCAAGTCTTTGAAGTGGTTATGCGCGAGAAAACTGCCAGGCCTATTTTTATGCAACTTGCAGCAGTTCAACATGCCCAAAAAACAACACTTTAAAAAAAAATCATGCGTAGGACTATGCAATCCGCCATCCGGCTCTTTGTGCTTGACTTTTCATGAGATGGCGGAATCTTTGCACGAACAATCCGCCAGGGCGACGATACTTAATAGCAACCGTCCAAAACCCCAGCAGATAGCGGCTTAGATCGTCAAAAAGTCACTACTCGGGAATCCACACAAAGAACATCAGGTGGAGACTGAAACATAGATATGCTACGCGGACCGCTTATGGCAGATTTAAAAGACACAAGTGCATAGCACAATTGTGCAAAGGTTCCATACGATCTAAATGAACAATAAAGGAGGTAAAAGACTCAGAAAAAATCAAGAGTGAACCAGATGCTTTATTTCATTGATCATATAGAGGTGCCTATTACATAGCCTAGATAAGTGCTAAGTGTAGAAAGGACGTACCTGTGCGATGTTCCATGGACAATCTGTTTCGTCGTAGATATCATTAGGGTCTCTTCGTTTGCGCTTCTTACTGGGTCACTTATCTAGCTCACGAATATCGACGAGATAGTAGGAACCGTTCAGTAGAGCTTTGCTGATGACGAAGGGTCCTTCCCAAGGCGGTGATAACTTGTGTGACTTCTGCTGTTTGAGGCGTAGCACCAGGTCTCCTTCCTTAAACGAGCGTTTGCGAACTCGGCGGCTATGATAGCGGCGGAGATTCTGCTGGTAGATGGCGGATCTCTGGGCTGCTAGGTCTCGTTCTTCTTCCAGCAGGTCCACAGATAGTTGTCTAGACTTCTCTGCATCTTCCTCCTCATAGGCCTCGACTCTTGGGGAATCATACTGGACATCACTTGGCAGGATTGCCTCTGCTCCGTAGACTAAGAAGAAAGGGGTGAGGCCCGTTGATCTGTTTGGTGTGGTCCGTAGACTCCATAGTACAGATGGCAACTCTTCTGCCCAGGCTCCAGCTGCGCGATGTAGCGGTGCTTCTAGGCGTGGCTTGATCCCTGACATGATTAGTCCATTGGTCCTTTCAACTTGGCCATTGGACTGTGGATGTTCCACAGATGCAAGGTCAAGCCGGATTCCATTGTGATGGCAGTATTCTTCAACTTCTCCCTGAGACAAGTTAGTGCCATTGTCAGTGATGATGCTATGTGGGATGCCGAATCTTATCACAATGTCCTTGACAAATTTTAGGGCAGTTTTGCCATCAAGTTTTCTGATGGGCTTAGCTTCTACCCACTTCGTGAATTTGTCTACCGCTACCAAGAGGTGCGTAAATCCCGAAGGTGCTGTTTTTAGTGGACCCACCATGTCCCGCCCCCAGACCGCGAAAGGCCAAGTTATGGGGATCGTATGTAGTGTTGTGGCGGGCATGTGGGTTTGCTTGGAATACATCTAGCAACCTTGGCAGAGCTCCACAATGCGGTCTGCATCTGCCTTGGCTGTAGGCCAGTAGAACCCATGGCGGAATGCCTTAGCTACAAGGGATCTAGCGGCGGTGTGATGCCCACATTCGCCTTCGTGGATCTCTCTTAGTATCTCAATTCCGTCCACTTGGGATATGCATTTCATGAACACTCCCGAAGTACTTCGCTTGTAGAGCTGGCCATCGATGATGGTATACACTTTTGCTCTACGTTCGACTTGTCTCTTTTGGACTTTGTTTTCGGGTAGCTTCTTGGTTGTCAGATACTCCAGGTAGGGCTCAGCCCATGGCGGGTTGCTTGGCAAAACCGCCATAACAGGGGAGCTCGCTAGTTCCGGGTTTTCTGGGTCTACCATCTTGACCGATGGTACGTGCAGATGCTCTAGGAATACGCTTGGCGGGACTGCCTTTCGGCTGGACCCTAGCTTGGACAGGGTGTCAGCCGCCATGTTATCTTCTCGTCGTACGTGCTTTATGTCGTAGCCGAGGAAACTTTTGGCCATCTCGTCCACTTCGTCCCTGTAGGCCGCCATGACTTCATTCCGAGCCTTGTATGTGCCAGCCACCTGCTGGGCGACAAGGTCAGAGTCTCCACAACACATGATGTGTTGTACGCCGATCTCCTTTGTGACGCGTAGCCCGTGCAGTAGTGCTTCATACTCCGCGATGTTGTTGGTGGTGGGGAAGTGAATTTGGAGAATGTAGCTAAGCTCATCTCCCTTAGGAGATTTGAGTGTCACTCTAGCCCCTGAGCCGTGTAGCAACTTCGAGCCTTCAAAGTGCATCACCCAGTGCTCTGGTTCTGGGACAGGCGTAGTCTCCTGCGCTTCCTTCCAATCCGCCATGAATTCCGCCAAAGCTTGAGACTTGATGGCGGTGCGAGGCTTGTAGTCGATGTCGAAGGAGGCTAGTTCGATGCCCCACTTTGCAACTTGTCCTGTTGCATCGCTATTATTGATGATGTCCTTCAGTGGAGTCTTGCTCACCACTGCGATCTTATGGTCATAGAAGTAATGCCGTAACTTGCGGGAAGCTAGGAAAAATCTGTATGCCAACTTCTGGTAGTGAGGGTAGCGCTGCTTGGATTCCGTCAGGACCTCGCTGACATAGTAGACTGGTCTCTGTACGCCGTACTCCTGCGCTTCTTCCTTGCGTTCTACCACGATGACGATGCTGACGACCCTATTAGTTGCCGCCATGTATAGTAACATGGGCTCCTGGTCTTCGGGAGCTACTAGGACTGGTGCAGTGGATAGCACTCTCTTCAGATCCTTAAGTGCAGCGTCTGCCTCGTCGGTCCAGACAAATTCGTCTGATTTCTTCATCAGCTTGTAGAGTGGCAAAGCCTTCTTGCCAAGTCGACTAATGAATCTGCTCACTGCTGCCATGTAGCCTGTGAGTCGTTGTACGTCCTTCAGGTCATTAGGCCGGGAGATCTCAAGGATAGCCTTGATCTTCTCCGGGTTGACTTCAGTACCGCGGTGGGAGACGATGAATCCTAGGAGTTGTCCAGCTGGTACCCCGAAGACGCACTTTGTGGGGTTGAGCATCATGTTGTACTTGCTGAGGTTGTTGAAGGTCTCTTGTAAATCCGCTATAAGGTCGTCCTGCTTCTTGGACATGACGGCGATATCATCCACATATGCGTGGATGTTGCGTCCGATTTGATCCGCCGGGCACTTTTGCATAGTGCGCTGGTACGTTGCTCCTGCGTTCTTCAGACCGAACGACATTGTCACATAGCAATATGTGCTATAAGGTGTGACAAACGAGGTAGCAAGCTGATCCAATTCCTTCATCTTGATCTGGTGGTAACCCGAGTAGGCATCTAAGAAACATAGCAGCTCCGATCCCGCCGTCGAGTCAATGACTTGGTCAATGTGAGGCAAGGGAAAAGGGTCTTTGGGACACGCTTTGTTCAGGCCGGTGTAGTCTACACACATGCGCAGAACCTTTGTGTTTTTCTTAGGAACTAGCACGGGATTTGCCACCCACTTTGTATGGATCACTTCCTTGATGAAGCCTGCTTTCAGTAGCTTGGAAATTTCCTTTGCTATGGCGCGGCGTTTTATCATCTCCGAAGCGTCTCATTGCTTGTCTTACTAGTTTAGAACCAGGAATAATCTGCAGGGCATGCTCGGCGAGTTCCCTGTGTACACCTGTCATGTCAGATGGCTGCCATGCAAAGATGTCCCGGTTCTCACAGAGGAACTCGACGAGCGCGCTTTCCTATTTGGGGGATAAGTTTGTCTCTATTGAGGTGGTCTTGGCAGCATCGCCAGCGACAAGTTCCACCTGCTTTGTATCAACTGTAGGCTTGAAGGTGGGGGGAGGCGGAAACTTCCTGCTTGGATGCTGGCATCTCTGCGGGGTCTGTGGCGGCATGGATTTCCTTGAACTCCTTGCCAAAGAATACTGCCTCCGCGAAGGCGGCTTCTCCATCCTCGCACTCCTTTGCCTTCTTGAAGCTGCCATAAACGGTGATGATGCCATCAAGTCTGGCATTTTCAGCTGGTTATAGATGGAGCACGGCCTGGCGTGGAAACTGTGGAAGGCGGGGCGGCCAAAGATCACGTGGTATGTACTCTTGAAGGGAACCACCTCAAAGGTTATGGGCTCTTCACGGTAATTATTTTCATCGCCGAAGGCGACCTTGAGGGTGATGGACCCGAGGGACTTTGCTTGGCGGCCAGGAACCACTCCATAGAAAGTGACAACACTATGGCGGAGTTGGGTCTTGGTGAGGCCTAGCTTTGTCAGGGTTTCCACATACATGATGTTCAGGCTGCTGCCGCCATCCATCAGACACTTGGAGAACTCATAGCCTTGGATCAGGAGGTTAACCACCATGGCGTAGTATCCGTCCGGGATGTGTTCTAGATGATCGTCGCGGCTCCATTTCCGGCATCTCGGACCATCGGATGTACTGGCGGACTTTAGGCACGGTGGATTTAGGGAGCGCATGGCGGCTCGCTGTACCTTAGCCGTGGGGGGTCCGAGGAACGTGTGAAAGGCTCCCTTTTTGGTGCTCTTGTATGGGTTACCCGTGGCAGCTCCACCCTCTGCCTTTTCGGCGGGTTTGGGCGCAGGGTCTTTGTCCATATCGCTGCTATCCTTGGACTCCTTTTCCTTGTCCGCTTTCCCTTTGCCACGAGGTCATTGTCGCTGGGTGCGTTTGCAGCCGGCTTCTTGGTCCGCTTTGATGTCATTGACGAACTTGCAGTTCCGGTTGGTATGATTGCACTTTCCTGAAGCGTCCCGATGGGCAAAGCATGGCATGTCACGGTACTCATCGTAGGACATGGGTGCAGCTGGCGCCGTAGCGGAAGCTGGGGAGCTTCGCGGCTGGCCGCTGCTGGAACCTCGTCCCCGACCGCGTTGGCTGCTTTGTCCTTTATCTGAGAAGGTTGTGGCCACCATGTCCGGAGTTTGCTGCTCTTCTGGCGGATTTTTCCGTTTGTTGCTATTGTTCCGCTTTCCAGTATTATGGATGGCGAAAGCCTTCAATGATTCGCGGGCGTCGTCATCGGCGGCCGCGTAGTTGCTTGCAATGGTGATCATGGAATTTAGGGTTAATTTCCCTTCGTTCTGTTCTCGTAATAGGCGATGGCGGAGTAGCTGGCCTCTCTCCAAACTATCGATGAACGCGAGGATGGCGAATTCGTCAGTAACCCCTTCACAGGAGTTCTTCATATCCAGCCAACGTGCTAGGAAAGTTCGAGAGGTCTCGTCGTCTGCTCGCCGACACCGTTGGAGGTCACCTATATTGTGAGGTCGCTTATAGGTACCCTCAAAGTTTTCAGTGAACGCAGTCTGCATGTCAAACCAAGTTTGGATGCAATTTTCCGCCAAGTCATCGATCCACTGCCGCGCTGTGCCGGATAGCATCAGGGGCAGATAGCGGACAACAACATTGGGTGATCCTCCTGCAAACTACACTGCGTTGAAGTAATCTTGTAGCCAAGTTAAGGGCCTATCGACTCCATTGTACTGGCGGATGTTTTTCTCGATCTTGAACCCATGTGGGATGGGCTCATCACGGATCGACTGTCCAAAGCACTTTGGGCCGAGGAAGAAGGCTGTTTGAGACTTGGCAATCTCGTTTAAGTGGGTACGCACGTCGTATGGCTTCTTGTCCTGTGGATCTTTTCGAGAGGCGCGTGACCTGGCTGGGCCGCCACCACCACCACCGCCGCCATGAGGGCTGCTTGGTGGGGATGGTGAAGGGTCACGCCTTTTACTCTCGACATCCTGCGACAGATCTCTGTAACTGCGACGGCTTCCCTCTGCTCTTCGTGGAGCTGGATCATCATCATGGCGGCGGGAGCCTTGCCCTTTGTCATCGCGGCAGCGTGAAGAGCGATGCTTATCCTTGTCTCCGCTGTGGTGCACGCCATCGTCATGGCGAGATTGTTCCCTGTGCTTGGACCTGCCATCTCGACTGGTTTCTCATCGTGGCGGCTTGTCTCTTCGGCCAGCGTCATGACTCCTTCCCCGCTTGCCATCGTTGTCGCGTATGACGATTCCTCCCTGTGGGATTTCGAACGTCTTATACTTTGGTGGCAGCATATTGGATTTATGGCGGGGTGGGGCCTTGTCTTGGTGGTATCCATAAGCCGGGTGGTTCTTCTGGGTGGCGATGGATTTGTTTGATGGCCTTTGCCATGTGGTTTATCATCGGAGGAAATTGGGATGGCATCTGCCCTGTTACGAGCTTCTCTTCTTCGGGCCTCTGAGGATCCGGTATGAGATTCGTTATCAGGGCGGGTACCATAATTGCTGTTACCCCGGGCTTTGGAGGCAGTACTGGACCGGCATAGCGCAGGATCAGATTCAAGCCTTCGTGAAGACGTAGCCTTCTCCTGCTGCAGCAATGCTTTGGTCATTAGTTTTACTGCCGTCTCTAGGGCTGCCGGGCTTTGGTTATGTTCCAATAGCTCCTTTGCGGCCACGATGTTCTCAATGGGCGTAGCCCTGACTTCATTGCGGTTCTTGTCCACATATGGCGGATTCTTGATGTACATCCTAGCCAGAGTTTCCGCGGTTGGCACGGTGAACTCAAGGTTTCGTGCCAGCTGCGGGTCGCTGCGGTGACCCTGCATACCACTGCATGATGTAGTATGCAAGTTGTTGATATAACACTTGTAGAACATCGCTCTGCGAGTATTACATCCCTCAGAGTGGTACAACAGAAACATAGCGGGGCCAAATACAAACATTCACTTATTAATACAAACCAAAGTCATGATGATAAGGAAATGCTCTCGTAAGAGAACATCCCAGTGCTAAGTGTTATTACAACAAAACGATAAAAGATCCAAATAATTAAACAACTGAGGAACTCAACAGCTTATTTTATGACTACCGCTGCTCGGTTCCTTGATCTCTAGGCTAAAACTACTAGTTAGGGTATTCTTCAATCTGACTCCTCGTCTGATGCGGCTCCGTAGCGGATGACATAATCTACGCCTTCAACTCCACAAGACAAATCAGGCTCCTCAAAGAAGATATCCTTCTGACTTCCGATGGCATTCAGTGCTGCTTCACCTAAGTCTTCACAATCTAGCAAGGGTTTAAGAGAGTGGGGTGAGTAACGAGCGTTACCCAGCAAGTTTCTATAGAAAGAAGTTGTGTGATATGCACTAACTACAGCCATGGACCCAAAAGAGTCATAGGCTAATGCAAGGTTTTCACAAAGGTTTCTTGAAAGATTGTTTTTACTTTTGAAAACTATGCCCAATAGCCAACACAGGGTATTAGTGCCTTGAGAGCACCTTTCCTGCCGCGTTCGCAGTTCCTTCCCGGAACAAGGGGTAACATGTCACATCTTTTTACACTCTGCAGAGGTGTGTCCTTCCAAAAGAGATCAAAGCCTTACTGCACAACCGGGCGAATCTTTCCCGTCCACACTTCCTTGGTGTGGGGCCCAGTCATTGATCCAAGCCATTCACTGCCTTCTCCGCACAACGCATGCCCACCCCAACTCTGCCAAGAGGGTCAAACCCCGATATTCACTACTCACGATGAAGTACCCAGGGCCTCTTGCAGACCATCCTAGACACCAGTACCGTGGGAACTAAGGGGTCCCACCCATGTGCACGTATTCTCGTGAGATATACAGGGTACGGTAACTAAAAAATACCCGTTGACATGCGAACGAGAGAAGATACAGATGACTTTCCTGTCCCATTCCAAGTCTTCTGGACGACACGGTTTTACGGCACAAGAATAATTGTGGCATTGGTAGTTAGTCCTAGGTTTACTTTCCCGTGCAAGTGGAACCTCCACCACTACAATCTTACCGTGGTTCCACCTGCCAGCCTTCCTAGGTTATCACAACTGGTCGATAACCACTAGTCATATTACTTAATAAAATAGGTTTTCCATCCTTTTTGAAATGTTAGAGTTAAAAGTCAACACTTTGCAAATAGTTTCAAAACCAGTGCAACCAAGAGATATGAGCAAGATAAACTTGCCTTGTAACTAAAAAGTAGTAGAGTCGGAAGCTTTGTGGTGCTCTTGGTCTCCTTGTTCTATAAAACACCATCATTGTCCGGTAAGGACAATGTTTAAAGAAGCAAATGGATGCTATGATGCAATGATATGCAATGCATAATGGTTTAGATAATGTTATTTACCTATTGGTGTGTTTTACCCAAGACTTTGCATGTTTAGTGTGTTTTATTCCAGACTTGGTCTTATTTGTGTGTTTTACTCAGAACTTGATAGTATTTGTGTGTTTTACCCAAGACTTGGTAATTAAAGGACTCAACTTAAGTATCAAAGTAATTTGAAATCATAAAGTATTCATGGAATTATATTTATAACAATAAAGGTTGATTTAATATTTAAAAGACTTAATTTTTATTTTTAATTATTATTATTAAGAATTAGGATTTTTGAAAATAGAAATTAAAGAATATCAAAGTTTGAATTCATTTTGAAAAGCAAATAAGAAATACATTTTTAATCAAGTAGGCAATTCTTTTATGAAAAGGAAATTTACTTTAGGAAGTTTAAATCAAACAATTTTGATTTAGTTTAGAATTTGAATTATTTTGAAAACAGAATTTTGTAGTTTTAAATTTGATTTCAATTTAAAATTGGGCCTTGGCCCATTGGCCAGCCCAGCCCACCTGGCTGGGTCTAACCCAATCGACTGGGTCCTGGGTCGGTCAAACCAACCCAGTCCAGTCCCCCCTCGCTCTCACTTCTCTCTCCCTCACCCGAGCTCTCCCCTGCGACCCTAATCGCCGCCACCGTCTGATGACCCACAAGTATAGGGGATCGCAACAGTCTTCGAGGGAAGTAAAGCCCAAATTTATTGATTCGACACAAGGGGTGCCAAAGAATATTTATAAGCCGTAACAGATGAGTTGTCAATTCAGCTGCACCTGGAAACAGTCTTGCTCGCAGTGGTTTATCAGTAGCAACAGTTTTATAGTGGTGATAGTAGTGAAACAGTAACAGCAGTAGTAAAATAACAGCGGTAATAGTAGCAATAGTAAACAGTAGGAACAAATACTGTAGGCATAGGGATGGATGTACGGGCGTTGCATGGATAAGATAATTCATGAAATCAATGAGACATGGGCAATTGCAGATAAATAATGATAAAGCATCCTAGTACTAAACAATCATAGGCATGTGTTCCGTAAATAGTCGTGCGTGCTCACAAGGAGAAACTTGCATGACATCTTTTGTCCTACCAGCCTGTTGCAGCAGGGCCTCAAGGGAAACTACTGGTAATTAAGGTACTCCTTTTAATAAAGTACCGGAGCAAAGCATTAACACTCGGTGAACACATGTGATCCTCACATCATAGCCATCCCCTCTGGTTATCCCAATTTCTGTCACTTTGGGGCCTCAGGTTCCGGACAACAATATGTGTAAACAACTTGCAGGTATGACCATAAACAACAATTATCATAATGAAACAATAACATGTTCAGATCTGAAATTATGGCACTCGGGCCCAAAGTGACAAGCATTAAGCATAACAAGTCATAAGCACTAATAGTAGATACTAGGCACCATGCCCTAACAATCTCATATCAAATTACATGAACAATCTCATCAAATCCCTACCATCCCCTCACCTACAGCGGGGGAATTACTCACACATGGATGGGGGAATCATGGATGGTCGATGGAGGGACGTCGATGATGATGGTGATGAAGATCTCCTCCAAATCCCCGTCCCGGCAAGGTGCCAGAACGGAGTTTCTGGTTTCGAATCGCGGTTTCTCATGGCGGTGGTGCAGCGGAACTCTATGTGGGAAAAATGTCGTGCCCTCGATATTTTCAGGTCAGAGGGTATATGTAGGCAGAAGGAGAGGTCGAGGAGACGGCCGAGCCGTCCTCACAACAGGTGGGCGCGACCAAGGCTGGGCCGCGCCCCCTGTGTGTGTGGTGGCCTCGTGCCTCCCCTCCGTCTCGTCTTCTGGCTCCGTGGATCTTCTGGTGAAATAGGATTTTTTGCCAATTTTTCCTGAATTTTTACTGAAAGTTGGATTTCTGCACAAAAACGAGACACCAGAGCAATTCTGCTGAAAACAGCGTTAGTCCGTGTTAGTTGTATTCAAAACAAACAAATTAGAGGAGAAACAACAGCAAAAGTGTTTGGGAAAGTGGATACGTTTTGGACGTATCAACTCCCCCCAAGCTTAGCTTATTGCTTGTCCTCAAGCAATTCAGTTAACAACTGAGTTCGATAAAAGAAACTTTTACGAACACATTTGCTTCAAAGATGTAAATATTCTCACTATATGATCAAATGCTTAAGCAATTCATAATAAGAAATATGCAGCCAATGTTATCTCATAGTCATGCAAGCTATGAAAGAGTGCCAATAGACTAATAGGAAGTATCATGAACCATAAGAAGTTATAAGATTGTAATGTTCATAATAAGATATGAAAGAGTGGTATCCCGCTTGCCTTTATTTGTGGAGCAAAACATAAATGCTGAGGCACTTCTGAAGTTCAAAAGAAGACTAGAAGTAGAAATATCAAAGATAAAAGCATCAAAGTTATACCATAATTAACCGTGTTCTGGGACAAGCACATTACACTAAGAATAACAGCTATGCTCTCAAGAAGTGCTTTAAAGTTAGAAAATGATGACTCAACAGAAAAGTAAAAGAATGGCCCTTCGCAGAGGGAAGCAGGGATTGAACATGTGCTAGAGCTTTTCATTTGTAAAATAGAGATAAAAATTTATTTTGAGAGGTGGTTGTTTCATGTCAACGACTAGCAATGGGGTCTTGCTATCTTCCATAATAAACAAGTGAGAGCGGTTCCGAGTTCTTTGAAATTTTGGCACATTGGTGCTCTTTTTATAAAACTTTGGCACTCCTCCCCACCTTTTTTCCTTCCTCAAACCATGGCTAGCCGATTCCATCGGGTGCCCACCAACTTTCACATTCCATGGAGGAGTGCTCTTTTCTTTACTTTTCAGAATTAGATTATAATGGTCTGACCAGCTCTCTTGCAAGATTAATGACGAGCAGATGAAGCTGCCTAGTCGAGGGGTACTCAATTTAATGGAAGATAGCAATTCCGACCACTACGTCCTCATGAGCTAAAAACAGTGGCACAAAATGAGAAGTATTTGAAAGGTTTTGAAAGGTAGCACATGAAAATTTACTTGGAATGGCTTACAAATACCATGCATAGGAATTTATAGTGGACTCTTTGAAAGACTTGGTTTTTGGTAATTAGATGCACGAGTAGAGCTCATAATCAGTACCAGTGAAGGCTAGCAAAAGACTGGGAAGCGATAATCGAGAGAGCAATAAATGTTATAATCATGCTTGCGACAAAACAAAATTAATATAGGCATAAAATGATACAAAAACTCCGAGGCAATTTAGATCATCGAGGCTTAATTGACTTTTTATTTAGTCATATGCATGCTTGAGCATGTGCCAAGTCGATTCAAATGAAACTTTTCAGAGGAGGATACCACAATGTCATACTGTTTTTATGAATAAAACAATGCAAGCAAACAACTACATGACATGCTACAAAATATTAGTAAATTGAAACTAATCATATGAAAGCAAGAACTACAAAGCATCCATCAGATAACATATACCTTACATGAACCGACTAAGCATGTCCACATAGATGAGTATATGTACAAAAATGAAAACAAATAGAGTCCATACCAGCCTCTTACCACATCTCGGATTGTCATATGTCGTCATTATTGCTCTTCACTTGTGGCTTGAATATTATAAAGTGAATACCAAGCTCCAATGGAGTAACGGGAGACTGAACTCTGCAACAAACTTTACAAAACCGAAGAAGAACAACAAATATTTTTGGGTTTTCGATTTTTGAAACAAGAACGAAAGGAAAATTCAAACAAAGCAAAATATTTTTGGATTTTTCAAATACCAAACCGAAAATAGCAAGTAAAGCAAACCAAAGGTAGAAAGCTAAAGAAACAAATAGAAAGAAACAACGGAAATATTTTTGGTCTTTTTGTGTTTTGGAAAGCAGAAATAAAAGCAAGAAGCAACAAAGTAAAAAGAAAGTGAAACATGGATATACAAAGGACCAACAAAATATGATATGTAGATGAGTGAATTGTTGGCGTACCTCCCCCCAAGCTTAGGCTTTTGGCCTAAGTGGAGATCAATCCCAGCTCGGCCATGAAGTGGCGTCCCCAAAATATGACGAAGAAGCACCTTCGTCCTGATATGAGCTCGAGGGCGCCCCGGAGTGGTACGTGGTGTAGTGATAGGCTGGCTCCTCCTCTTCCTCCTGGTCCACAACGCCATGCTGTACGTTGAAGCCGAGCACCCTAAGCCACTCGTCCAACTCCTCCTTCATGCGTGACCATGGCCTGTTATCAATACTGAACAAACTGGGTTGTGGCAAGGGCACTTCCCTTTCCTCTCCATCCGTAAATAACATTCTATAAACTAATTTCCCTGCACATAAGTTAGCAGTAACAAAATGATGGAGCTTCATGGCAGCAAGATCAAGCCTCTGTGGAGTCAACAATATATCATGAGGAGCAATAGGAAGTTCAAGAGCAGCAATAATGAGTGCAGCAATAATACCCCCATAAATAGGTCCCCTAGCGGCTAGGCGACGAGCAATAATAGCACCGAGGTTATACTTCCTACTAACATCAAGAGCGGTAGCTAGAAAAGCTAAATGATAGTTGGAGATATTGCTAGTGTTTCCTCTACCAAGTACACTAGTAGCAAGATAGTAAGTAAAATATCTAATAGCTGGGAGTTGAATGTTTCTTATCTTGCCACGCTGTGCTGTGCGGTCATCATCGTTAGTCACTCCTCGGTAGAGCTCCAACAAATCAGTGGGCTGATGAAGCATCTTCTTCGCTGTCCCAAACATGGGTATACCTAGAATATTACAAAACCTCTCCAAAGACATGGTGATAGACTTGTCATAAATCTTAAATGCAACGGAAGGATTGAAATGAGAGTTAGCGAATTTAAAGCTTTCAACAAAAATCTTAGTGAGAATAGCATATTGATTACTCTCATCCATCATGTATGTAGTTAATCCAACCCTGTTAATAAGGAGCAAGAAGTCATCAAGAATCCCTGCATCACTCAAGAAGTTAACACAAGGGAAGGTGGATGGATGCGCATCTCCATCGTCCCCCTCAAGGTTTGGTGACATGAGATCTTCATTATAGGACATCCTATATTGAGCAGTGGATCTTGAAGGCCTTGATGACCTTGGTGCATCACTTTCAAACACTTCTCCATATGTGAAGTTGTCCATTTCCTTCTCGGAGAACAATTGCTCCAAATCTCAGCAGAAATGATGCGCTGAGCAAGGAGATCAAAAAATTGCGATGAAGAATAGCACGAACTTGAGTTTGAGCTGGTGTGTCGTTGTTTTCGGGAGAGAGAAAGAGCTGGGGAGGAAGAGATAAGTGAGAGGCCAGCCCCCCCCCCCCTCACAGCAGGTGGGCGCGGCCAGGGCTAGGCCGTGCCCCCTGTGTGTGTGGTGGCGTGGCAGCCCCTCCTGGTGTCTCCCAGGTGCCTCTCTGTCCCATTTTTGACATAAAAATTTATAAAGATTTTTTGGAATTTTTCGAGAAACTTTATTTTCGAGGATTTTTCAGAAATTGGCAAATCGATAAAAACTCGGAAAAATGAAGGTGAAACGATTTCAAGCAAATCAAAACCAAGTATGCAGCAGCTCTGAGATACTCTTAATCATGTAACTAAACTAAAGGAATAAAATTGGTGAAAGTAAATATAAGTGAGGTGGAGTGGATGCGGTGAAAACGAAGTTTAGTTCATATAAAATCACTTTGTTAACAAGGTTGATCAACTCTTATTACCAAACTAACTTTATATGAGGCAAAACTTTGCATTTCACTAAATGCTTATGTTACCTCAACTTTGATAGGCACAGTCCCAATCATAACAATTTTATATTCTTCCTTGGGCTTCCGCTCTGAACAAATAATTTGACCAACTCTGATGGTCTCAACATTCTTGACGGAGTTTAGAGCATTCTTTCTATCAATCTTCTTGGGAAAATAAACCATGTACTCTTTGTCATTGACATTAAAAGTTACTTTTCCTTGATTGCAATTAATAACAGCACCTGCGGTGTTTAGAAAAGGTCTCCCAAGAATAATAGACATATTATCATCTTCAGGCATTTCCAACACAACAAAGTCAGTTAATATCAATCAACTGTTAGCAACTTGAACAGGAACATTCTCACATATACCAATAGGAATAGTAGTAGATTTATCGGCCATTTGCAAAGATATATCAGTTGATACCAATTTTTCTAGATCAAGTCTCTTAGAAAGAGAAAAAGGCATGACACTAACTCCGGCTCCCAAATCACATAAAGGAGTTCTAACATAGTTATTTTTAATGGAGCAAGGAATAGTTGGTATACCTGGATCTCCAAGCTTCTCTGGTACTTTACCATCAAAAGAATAATTAGCAAGTAAAGTGGAAATTTCCTCATTAGGAATCTTCCTTTTGTTAGTAACAATATCTTTCATATATTTTGAATAAGGAGGCATTTTAATAGCATCAGTCAAAGGAATTTGCAAAAATAAAGGTTTCATCCATTCACAAAACCTGTTGTAGTGTTCTTCTTCCTTTGATTTATGTTTCTTACTAGGAAAAGGCATTGGTTTCTGCACCCATGGTTCTCTTTCATTACCATGCTTGTTGGCAATGAAGTCTTCTTTGGTGTACTTTGCATTCTTATCAATCTTTTCTGGTTCCTCTTCAACTTCTTCTTTATTTGAAGCATCACCTGGTTCAGTTTCAGCATCAGAAATAGAAACACTGTTAGGATCTTTACCTGCTTCAGAGGATTCTGCAGTTGTTTTATGCTTCTTCTTCTTCTTCTTGGAAGGAATATCATCTCTTGAAGTGCGTTGAGAATCTTGCTCGATCCTCTTAGGATGTCCTTCAGGATATAAGGGGTCTTGAGTAGTAGCACCTCCTCTTGTGCGAATTTCACACGCTTGTTTTTCTCTTGAAGCATTTACTAGCAAATCTTTTTGCACCTTGGTAAGCTGATCAATTTGAGTCTGAACCATTTGAAAATGTTTAACAAGTATCTTCACATCATTGGAGGTTCTCTCCACAATATCCTGCAACTTGTTAATAGCTCTAGAATTTTCCAACAAATGATTCTGCACTTTTTTATTAAAATTATCTTGCTTAACAATAAAATTATCAAATTCATCTAAGCATTGATCAGGAGGTTTAGAATAAGGAATATCTCTATCATCAAAGCGTTGGAGAGAGTGTACCTCAATTGTAGATGAGTGAGGGATTGGCTTACATAATTCTTCAATAGGAGGTAAATTCTTAACATCTTCGGCTTTAATACCTTTCTCCTTTAGAGATTTCTTGGCTTCCCTCATCACTTCATCATTTAATTCAATCATCCCTCTCTTCTTCGGTGTTGGCTCAGGGGTTGGTGCTGGTGTTGGCTCAACTAGAGTCCAATCATCATGATTCTGGCTTATTTTAACCATTAATTCTTCAGCTTCTACCGGAGTTCTTTGCCTGAAAACACAACCAACACAACTATCCAAATATGTCTTCGATTCATCAGTTAGTCCATTATATAATATATCAAGGAGTTCATTTTTTGGCAATGGCTCTTTAGGCAAAGCTCTAATTAAAGAACAAAACCTCGTCCAAGATTCAGGTAGTATCTCTCCTTTTCCCTGTTCAAAATCAAAGATTTTTTGCACAGCAGCATGTTGAGCACTAGCAGGAAAATATTTCTGAAAGAAAGCATTAACCAAAGCAATAGGACTATTAATGGATCCAAGAGACAAGTTATTAAACCAAGTTTTAGCTGCACCTTTCAACGAGAAAGGAAAAATCTTAGCAACAAAGTAAGTGCGGAGCTTAATATCATTAGAAAACAAATTACTCAAAGTAGAAAGCTCATTCATGTGCTCCATAGCACTTTCATTCTCAGTACCACAAAAAGGCTCTTTCTCAACAATAGATATGTAAGATAAATCTAAAGAGAAATCATAATCCTTGTCTCTAATATCTATGGGCGAAGCAGCAAACTTAGGATCAGGAGACAATTTATATCTAACAGCACGTCTTGCTAGAAGTTCCTTAACAGCTTTAGCATCACGAGTAGCACGAGCTTCAACAATAAAATCATCGTCAAGCTCAATATAAGCATCATCAAAATCATCACTAGGACATTCCCTAGACTCAGGTGAACTAACAGGTGTAACAGTGGTGTTTCCCAACTTAGCTCTAGCAATTGTAGCATCTAAAAAGGAACCTAGCGAACCACTCTCATCAAGCACAGTAGAAGCATCATCTAAATTATCAGTGGCATTTTCAAACTCAGCAGAAGTATTAGCAGTAGCGTGCGTGTGTGGTGGTGTAAGCAACTTACTCATAACAGATGGTGAATCAAGAGCAACAGAGGTGTTCAAAGTCGTACCTCTTCTTGTAGTGGATGGCAATATAGGAACTTTTCCATCATGAGGTTTACCCATGATGAAAGGATTGCAGTGAACAATATGAATACCAAGTGAACTTACAACTAAAGCTATGCTCCCCGGCAATGGCGCCAAAAAATAGTCTTGATGACCCATAAGTATAGGGGATCGCAACAGTCTTCGAGGGAAGTAAAGCCCAAATTTATTGATTTGACACGAGGGGAGCCAAAGAATATTTATAAGCCTTAACAGATGAGTTGTCAATTCAGCTGCAACTGGAAACAGTCTTGCTCGTAGTGGTTTATCAGTAGCAACAGTTTTATAGTGGTGATAGTAGTGAAACAGTAACAGCAGTAGTAAAATAACAGCGGTAATAGTAGCAATAGTAAACAGTAGGAACAAATACTGTAGGCATAGGGATGGATGTACGGGCGTTGCATGGATAATATAATTCATGAAATCAATGAGACATGGGCAATTGCAGATAAATAATGATAAAGCATCCTAGTACTAAACAATCATAGGCATGTGTTCCGTAAATAGTCGTGCGTGCTCACAAGGAGAAACTTGCATGACATCTTTTGTCCTACCAGCCTGTTGCAGCAGGGCCTCAAGGGAAACTACTGGTAATTAAGGTACTCCTTTTAATAAAGTACCGGAGCAAAGCATTAACACTCGGTGAACACATGTGATCCTCACATCATAGCCATCCCCTCCGGTTATCCCAATTTCTGTCACTTTGGGGCCTCGGGTTCCGGACAACAATATGTGTAAACAACTTGTAGGTATGACCATAAACAACAATTATCATAATGAAACAATAACATGTTCAGATCTGAAATCATGGCACTCGGGCCCAAAGTGACAAGCATTAAGCATAACAAGTTGCAACAATGTCATAAGCACTAATAGTAGATACTAGGCACCATGCCCTAACAATCTCATATCAAATTATATGAACAATCTCATCCAATCCCTACCATCCCCTCACCTACAGTGGGGGAATTACTCACACATGGATGGGGGAATCATGGATGGTCGATGGAGGGACGTCGATGATGATGGTGATGAAGATCTCCTCCAAATCCCCGTCCCGACAAGGTGCCAGAACGGAGTTTCTGGTTCTGAATCGTGGTTTTTGATGGCGGCGGCGCAGCAGAACTCTATCTGGGAAAAACGCCGTGCCCCCGATATTTTCAGGTCAGAGGGTATATGTAGGCGGAAGGAGAGGTCGAGGAGACGGCCGAGCCGTCCTCACAACAGGTGGGCGCGGCCAGGGCTGGGCTGCGCCCCCTATGTGTGTGGTGGCCTCGTGCCTCCCCTCTGTCTCATCTTCTGGCTCCGTGGGTCTTCTGGTGAAATAGGATTTTTGCCAATTTTTCCCGAATTTTTACTGAAAGTTGGATTTCTGCACAAAAACGAGACACCAGAGCAATTCTGCTGAAAACAGCATTAGTCCGTGTTAGTTGTATTCAAAAAACACAAATTAGAGGAGAAACAACAGCAAAAGTGTTCAGGAAAGTGGATACGTTTTGGACATATCACCATCGCCTGTCGATTCCGGCCGACTCCGGTGGACCCTGTCGCCGCCCTTTGAAGCAAAAGACCGCCTCCACGCCGACTACCTCTCATCCAACTGGATTCAGAATCCAATGCCTGTGCAAGGAGATCCTCTCCCCGGAGTGATTAGGGTTTTGGCATCTTGGCAGAGCTTGAGCCTCGCCACGGCGGCGCTGGCTCGCTCCGGTGTGCTGCGCTGCTGTGATGCTGCTGGTGGCCGAGTAGGTGCGGGTCGAAGCAGCCCAGGTGGGGTTGCTCCCTGTGCCGCCGTTGCCGCCGCCGGTGAAGTCTTCCCCAGGCCGCGCCTGGTTGGCCGCGCG
This sequence comes from Dactylis glomerata, assembly GCA_007115705.1. Taxonomy (NCBI): domain Eukaryota; kingdom Viridiplantae; phylum Streptophyta; class Magnoliopsida; order Poales; family Poaceae; genus Dactylis; species Dactylis glomerata. Next base: position 790,496 of record QXEO01001291.1, read on the forward strand.
AGCACTGCCTCGCCATGCCAGCCAGGTAAGCACCTAGGCGATTGGTGAGCAATTCCTACTCCCCTCTGCTACCTTCTACCCCTCCATGGCCGCAGTCACTGGCCATACTAGCCATGACTTGCTGTGCTAGGCACACTGGCCTTTCTCTGTGGTGTTGTTAGTCAGTGCTTGTTTGATGATGGATTCAGTTAAGCTTGTATCCCTCTGTCAGAATAGTTTACTGACAGAGATGTTATTTCTGTACCTGATGGCTATGTGGATTTCAGAGTTGTGTTCTCTGTATTCCTCTAGCAGTGACATAATCTGGAGGGTGCACCATATTTGATTTATCTGCTATGTGATGATTGAGCTTGGTTAGCTGCTACTTGTGCTTGAGCAAACTGAATTCATTTACCTGCATTTCTCTGTCAGTGAGTTAACTGACAGAGTTGTTATTCTGAATCCTGCCTGGTTGAAAAGTTCAGTGAAACCTGTTTTAGAATATGATTCCTAGCTGGTTTGCTTAGGAAAGTGATTTGGTACAAAATCTTCTTGTTAAGATTTGTGTACAAGAAAAGCTAGGTTCTACTCGCTATTGTTTCAACATGTGATGCTTTGGTAACAGGGATACCTATGTGTGCAACATCTTGGTTCAGTAAAATTGCTATTATGCTGTAGATGATTCCTAGCTGACTAGCTTAGGAAGATGATCTATACTACTAGTTACTGTGAAAACTAGATTGTTGGTATGGAGTTGTGTTGAGGTGCATGCCCACTTTGGGCATGTGCCCAACAACTCCTTTTATGCTGCTGAAGTATATTGGTGAAACTTGCCCTTTTTTTAAAGAATTGCCTGTGATGCTGGTCTGAGGCTTAGGGTTTGTAGTAGGTGCAAGCAGAAGGTTTTTTTGTGCCCATTATCAAGACTTGATGCTGGAATCTTGCAGTGGCTGTGTGCCTGAGGTGCATGTCCATGTTGGACATGTGCCCAGCACAGTTCTGCCAGGTGATGGCTGTTTTCTTGATTATTTGTTCAAGCTTGCCAGTGAAGTTTTACACTGAGGCCAAATTTTATGGATCTTGATGCCTTTCTGAATTAACTACCCTATGATGATTTTGCAAGGCACCTCCTTGCAAAACTGAGGGAAATCTATTTCCCAACCAACCATGCATGCAAATCACAAGTCAGCAAGAATTGCTAATATTTTTAGCAAGAATAACCACCTATTGGTTGAAGATGGCTTCTGTGATCTTGCTCTTGGTATGGTTTGCTGCTGCTGGTTGTTGGTGTAGTGGTGGCTGCTCTTGGTGATCTGCCCTTCTCCTCCTTGGTCAGTTCCTAGCTACTTGCCCTTCTCCTCCTGGGTAGCTCCTGGCTGTTTGCCCTTCTCCTCCTTGATCAGATGCTTGAGCTTCAGACTTCCATCACCTTAGTTTTGCTGGTGGTGTGTTGGTATGGGTGAGAGAACCGTGGTGTTCTCTTGGTGGTCTTGTGAAAGTTTTCTGCTGTGGTGTGCAGAATTGTGATTTGTGTGGTGAAGCTTGTGTGCTAGTGATGTGAGCCGTGAGACTTTCCCTCCCCTTCCTTGGCTGTGCTGCTGGCTGATAGCCCGTGTCGACAACACAGAGGTGCATGCAGTGACTAAGATGCTGACCTATGGGTCCCTCTGGTTCAGTTCCCCACTGAGTGGATGCTTGCCCTCAAAGGATGAGCTTCGGCTGTGATGTTATCTTCTGAATTTTTCTACCCTTGACTTAGCAAAGTGAGATATTTGTATAGCTAAACCTTTCTGACTGTTTTATCTATATTCTTCTAGTTGATAAATGGATACTAATCCAATTGTCAGATAACTCAATGATGAGCTGGCAATTTATTTTGCCAAGATCTGAGAGTAATCACCCCTGACAATTTACTTTTATTTTTTTCTATTTGCTTAATTTGTTTTGCAGGTTAGAGAGTGGAATCACTTGGATAGTGAAGAACTTCAAGACTTAGTTTAGGAATAGTTTACCTTTTCATAGTTTTTAATTTGTAATCTTTTTTCTTTTTATCAAAGGATCATGTAAAGACATTGTATTATTGTATTCAATTAATAAAATATGATTTCAGTTTATTTCATATTCTTTTACAAGTTTTATTTCCAACTCAGTTAAGTTGAGTTGATTAACTATTTTTGTTTATTTTGATTATTAATTCAATAATTACAATTATGCAATATTATCCAAAACTCTTGAACAAATAACATCAGAAGATCATCACTAAGCCCATAGCAATCCAGATAACATCTACCTCTACATGTTATCGAGATAGAGACTTTGCTCACTCTGGTTTTAGAATTTGCGAAAAAATTATCCAGATTTTAGGATGCATGAATGCACATAAACCCTAATTCTACCCTTCGTTGTACATAAACGCTGGGACATTACAGTCGCCTCCCTCGTTAATTTGATTCTGGATGAGAGTGGCATACTTCTCCTCCATGTTTCTTGCGCGTTTCAGCGTGTCTTGAGCTTTAGCAATGTCGCTATCCAGCTTTTCGCCCATCTTCTCGACTCGCTTTGCTTCCTTGAGGATTGCTCGCCTCTTCTGCTCGAGATCGTTCATGTCTCTGACGTAGTCAGGGGTAATTGGATCTCCTAGAGTCCCGTAGACGACCTTGTCCATTGGAGTCGTGAAGTCTTCTGGGTGATGCACCACGGGGATGGCGGGTTGCAGAGGCCTAGGTTCGCCCTAAATCTCGGGCAGTTGTTCCGTGGCGGGATCAGCAGCTGGTGGCGGGTTACCCTGCTCTTTGCCGGCATCTCCGTCATGGGCTGCCTGAGATGGCGGATCACCGGTTGTCTGCCCAGCGTCATCTCCTTTGTTGGTCATGAACACCTGCTTGGCGGCTGCTTGCTTCTCTTCTAGTTCTTGCTGAGCTAACTCTGCCTCGATTCTTCTCATGGCGGCATCATAGTGATCAGAGTCATAGCCTTTGCTATCCCAGTCATCCGATTCACCACTTTTGTTAAGTGCCTCTAGGATGGATTCACCTGGGCTTTCATCTCCATTGGAGGCAGATCCCGAAGTGGTTCCTGTGAAAGCAACAAGGTAGTACCGCGGTGTCTCTAACACCAGATTATTGCTCATGGTGGATTCATAGCGGTCATCCACCACTTCCTCTACCTCTAGGGCGGGTTGGGTGGGATTGGTTTTTAGATCCGATCTAGATAACTTGGAAAGTTCCAGATCGGATGATTCCTCCTCCGTATCCAGCTCGAAAGCGGTCCGTTTGGGGATTTCAGCCATACCAATCCGCCGGAAATTGGTTTCCGCGGCGGAGGTAAGGTCCGTCTCTCCGATGAAGATGTGGATGTCTCCGATCAGAACGACGGTAAGTCGAGTAGGGTCTTCTCTAGCCGGCACCCAGAGGTTATCCACTGGGACGATGGGGAAGCCGAAATCATAGAGGACACGCCCGATGGCGACGGTGTCGCCGATGCCTGCGAAGGCGGATCCTGCCTGGATCCGCGCTCCTAACGCGTTTTGCCCCATGGTGGGCGCCAACTGTCATGGTTTCGTCAACAGATCTGCCATAGGGGTAGGTGTATGGCATTTTGTGGAAGGGGGTGAACACGGCGGAGCGATCCAGAATGGTGGTAGCACGAGTTTACCCAGCTTCAGATCCCGCAATGGTGGCGAGAACCTACGTGCTGCTATAATTCACTATATGGCAACAAGTGCTCGGTTACAATGATGAGGTTGGCTGTTTCGCTATGAGATTAGCCGTATCTAAGTCTCGGTGATACTTGCCTCAAGGGCTCCTCCACGTCGGCTTATAAAGGCGCCTGGCGTGGGCATCACGATGGTACCGGAGCGGATATAACATGGAGTCCTAGACTAAGTCCTATACGTGTACTACAAGGAAACCCGCCATGGGCCTGTCTTCGGATCTGCCATAAGCTCCTGCGTCCAGTATCCGCCATGGGCTTATCAGCAACTGGGCCGCCCGGTAGGCAATCCGCCATACCACCTCCATGGGCCACCCTGGCTTGCTGATTTAGGACTACGTCACTGGTATACCCATTTGGTATATCCCCAATAAAGGGATAGCCGGCAATGGCTTTCATTTTCTTGTAATAACAGTACTTGTAATTTTTTTACAAGTCTTCACCCTTTTTTGTTTTAACTCGTAATATAAATAGGGATAGGATGAAGTGAATTTTATTCGTTTTGAACAACGGACACATATATTGATGAACGGCCAAAATGAAAAATTATAATCTAAATTGGGTTGCTACGAGAGACTTAATCCGTTAGGTTGTAGTACGTGCTGCAATAAGCTTTTACAAAATGAAAAAAAGGATGGAAGCAAATAAAATTGTATTTCGGCAATGTAAACAGCTAAAATTCTATTGGGGATATACTAATGACATCGGTAGTAATAAATAGCTTACATCTAGCATTTTCTAAGAACATTGTATATTTTAAACACTTCTCATTTTAAACAATTACCGTTCGGTCATTCTTTTTTTCTTTACCGATCCAAAAGAGTCGTTCATGTTGGATGGATCGGTTAGTAGTTAGGTGGTACCATTAATAACATTTCCCTCCTACTGATACGTCTCAAACGTATCTATAATTTTTGATGCTCCATGTTTGTTCTTACACCATTTGCTTAGTGTTTTGTTACACTTCGTGGCACTTTATGCATTTTTCGGAACTAACCTATTAACAAGATGCCACAGTGCTAGTTCCCTGTTTTCTGCTATTTTGTGTTTCAGAAAAGTTACACAGGAAATATTCTCAAAATTGGACGAAACAAAAGCCGAACCTCCTATTTTTACCAAAGCTTCGCAAAGACCGAAGATGACACGGAGAGGGGCCAGGGGCCAGCCTCACCACCAGGGGGCGCAGCCCAGCCCCTGGCCGCGCCCACCTATGGTGAGGGCGCCCTGGTCCACTCCTGATGCCACCCCTTCGCCTACAAAGTCCCCTCGACGGGAAAAACCTAAGGACCCGATCAATTTTCCAGAAACACATCGCGATCCACCGCCATCGTCGACCCGAGATCGGGAGGGTCCATAAGCTCTTCCCGGCACCCTGCCGGAGAGGGGAATCGCCACCGGAGGTCTTCTTGATCGCCATGCTTGCCTCCGGCGCGATGAGTATGTACTCTACCTTGGACTATGGGTCTATAGCAGTAGCTAGATGGTTGTCTTCTCCACCATGTGCTTCATGTTTAGATCTCATGAGCTACCCTACATGATCGAGATCATCTTTATGTAATTCTACATGTTGTGTTTGTTGGGATCCGATGAATATTGGTGTTATGTTAAGTTGATGTTCTGAAATTTATCTTATGTTATCTCTATGTTGTTTATGATCTTGCATGCTCTCCGTTGTTAGTAGCTATCTTGGCCAAGTAGATACTAGTGACTCCAAGAGGGGGTATTTATGCTCGATAGTTAGGTTCATGCCTCTATTTAATCTAGGGGAGTGACAGAAACCTCTAAGGTTGTAGATGTGCTGTTGCCACTAGGGAGAAAACAACAATCTTGTGTCCAAGGACATTCGTTTTGTTTACATTACACACTTTGCTTAATGCAGTTATCTGTTGTTCGCAACTTAATACTCAAGGGGTCCTCGGATGATTCCCCGTGAGTGGATTATTAGTCATAAATGCAGTTGGATGGCGGTCTATGTATTTTGTTGTAATGCCGAAAGTAAATCTCATAATGATCCTCGTGACATATGCATGTTATCTTTATTCTATCAATTGCCCAACTGTAATTTGTTTACCCAACATGTCGTTATTTATCTTATGGAGAGACACCACTAGTGAACTGTGGACCCCGGTCCAATTTCCTTTACATTGCTATTACTGTTTACTTTTACTCGCACTATTTACTTTCTCGCATACTACTATTGCTTTCCACTTGATACGCTCAATCTTTTGTTTACAGCAAACCGGTGAGTTTGACAACCTCATTGTAAGTTGGGAGCAAAGTTCTTGGTTGTGTTGTGTGCAGGTTCCACGTTGCTGCTGGTGCAAAGCAAAGCCCTCGACGAGGCGCCTTATAAATTGTCCAGAGCTGTCGCGAAGCTAGCAGGCATCACCTTCTGAAGTTTAGCTTTTTCCTAGTGGTTCGATAAACCTCAGTTTCTTACTAAGGGAAGACTTGCTACTGTGCTCATCATACTTTCCTCTTGGGGTTCCCAACTGGGTGGTTATCTGCCCGCATCAAGCATTTTTTCTGGCGCCATTGCCGGGGAAAAAGAAGATTTCTGTAAGGGGAGTCTCGCACGCACATCCTTTACTTTGTTTATTGTTTTGCTTTACTTTATTTTTGCTTGCATCTTTTTATCAAAAACACAAAAAAATTAGTTTCCTTATAGTTGTTATTTTTACTTGTCTGCTTTTAGCTTTGCTAGAATTGGTACTAATAAGAACAACAAGTTGTGTGATTTTACTAGCACTAATAATAGTGATTTTATCTACACTCCTATTGCGCCACCTGCTCCTGCTGCAAATTTTTATGAGATTAAACCTGCTTTATTGAACCTTGTTATGAAAGAGTAATTTTCTGGTGCTAGTACTGATGATGCTGCAACTCATCTCAATAATTTTGTTGAGCTATGTGAGATGCAAAAATATAAGGATGTAGAAGGTGATATTATTAAGCTTAAGCTGTTTCCTTTTTCTTTAAGAGGAAAAGCTAAGGATTGGTTGCTATCTTTGCTTAAAAATAGTATTGATTCATGGGCTAAGTGTAAGGATGCTTTTATTACAAAATACTATCCTCCTGCTAAGATTATAGCTTTGCGTAGTGATATTATGAAGTTTAGATAGTTTGATAATGAACATGTTGCTCAGTCTTGGGAAAGAATGAAATCTATAATAAAGAATTGTCCCACTCATGGACTGACTACTTGGATGATTGTCCAAACTTTTTATGCAGGACTGAATTTTTCTTCAAGCAATCTATTGGATTCAGCTGCGGGAGGCACTTTTATGTCCCTTACCTTGGGCGCCGCAACAAAGCTTCTCGACAACATGATGGTAAATTATTCTAAATGGCACACCGAGAGAGCTCCACAAGGTAAGAAGGTAAATTCTGTTGAGGAAACCTCTTTCTTGAGTGATAAGATTGATGCTATTATGCTTATGCTTTCTAATGATAGAGCTCATGTTGATCCTAATAATGTTACTTTGGCCTCTTTGGTTGCTCAAGAAGAGCATGTTGATGTAAACTTCATTAGAAATAATAATTTTAACAACAATGCTTATAGGAACAATTTTGCTAGTAATAATTATAGGTCGTATCCTTCTACCGATGGTAATGGTTATGGTAACTCGTATGGTAATTCCTCCAACAACACTAGGGGTGCGCCCTCCGATCTTGAGGTAATGCTCAAGGACTTCATCGGTAAGCAAACTGCTTTTAACAAGTCTGTTGAGGAAAAGTTAGGCAAAATTGATATTCTTGCTTCTAAAGTTGATAGCCTTGCTCTTGATGTTGAACTTTTGAAACTAAAAGTGTTGCCTAATGAGGTGAAAGAAAGCAATACTTTTGCCGCTACTAATGATATCCAAGTTAAAATTGATGAAAATGTTAGGATATTAGCAGAATTGCATGCCAGGTGGGAAAGAGAAGATGAGATGGCTAGGAATATGAAGGTATGTACTATTACTACCTCTAATGATGTTGTTCCAAATGCTAGCAATCCTCTTACTTTGATTGGTGTAGAGAAAACTCCCACTCCTTGTACTAAAAAGCCTAAAACTGCTAAAACTTTTTCTTAAAAGAGTGCTGCAATTTTTTGAAGTGTGGGAGATGATAGCTCTATTTCTTCTAATGATTTTGATGTTGATGGCAGCAATATATCTGAAGTTATTTTGTTCTTGCAAAATCTTGCTTTGAGTCCCAATGCTAGTTCTATAAATGTTGCTTTTACTAAGCATATTACCAATGCTCTCATGAAAATTAGGGATGAAAAGTTCAAGCAAAAAGCTTCTATTCCCAAGAAGTTAGAAGATGGTTGGGAACCCATCATTGATATGCATGTTAATGGTTTTGATTGCCGTGCTTTATGTGATCTAGGTGCTAGTATTTCTATTATGCCTGGAAAAATTTATGATATGCTTGATTTACCACCGCTTAAAAAGTGTTATTTTGATGTTCCTCCTGCTGATGTTGCTAAGAAGAAACCTTTGGGAAGGATTAATGATGTTCTTATTATGGTTAACAATAACCTTGTTCCCGTTGATTTCCTTGTTATGGATGTTGAATGCAATGCTTCATGTCCTATTATTTTGGGAAGACCCTTTCTTCGAACTGTAGGTGCCATCATTGATATGAAGGAAGGCACCATCAAATATCAATTCCCACTCAAGAAAGGTATGGAACACTTCCCTAGAAAGAGGAATAAATTACTTTTTGACTCTATTCTTAGAGCAAATTATGAGCTTGATGCTTCATCGTTCGATATTACTTGATTTCCACTTTCTGCGCCTAGCTCAAAGGCGTTAAAGAAAAGCACTCTTGGGAGATAACCCATTGTTTTACTTTCAGTTCCTTTTCTTTTTATTTGAGTCTTGGAAGTTATTACTACTGTAATAACCTCTCCTTATCCTTTTTACTTCGTTTTTGTGCCAAGAGAAACCTCTAATTTGAGTGAGGTAAGATTTGGGGAAGTTGCTGTCCTGAAACAGATTTCAGTGCTGCACCGTACAAATTCGTGAAAATTCTCAGAATATCTTTTTGACCTGCGATTTCTTATGCATATGCCCCAGGTTATATCCAAACTTTCATTAGTTTTGCACTTTTTGATTTGAGCAACAGAAGGTCCTCGAAAAAATCAACCTTTGTCAGTTGTTCCGTTTTGACAGATTTCTGCCACTATTTGTGTTTGCCTCTCGATCGCTTTCTTTTTGAGTTCTTTTGATCACGGAACTTTTGGGGAAGTTGCTACAGTAGTATATACTTTATATGTGGTGGTTTTGAGTTGAAATCTAAGCCAAAAAGGGTTGATTCATTATTATGCTTATACTAATGTTGCTAATAGAATTGTGTTGAGTTTTGTATGAAGGAAGGTTTCAAGTGTAGGGATTGGAGAATGATGAGATGAGGTGAAGAATGGACAAAAGATCCAGCTTGGGGATGCACGTGCAACCCCCAAGAAATATCCAAGAGGTACAAGCGTCAAAGCTTGGGGATGCCCCCGAGGCACCCCTTCTTCATCGGCAAAAATCAGGTCACCTTTCAAAACACTATATTTTTATTGCTTCATGCACTATGCGTTTTTCTTGGAGCGTCTTTACTTTAGTTTTCAGTTTTCTTTTGTTTTGTTTGCTGCAATAAATGGTTGGACCCAACAAATTACTTTTGGAGGAGATTTACTTTGTTTTTCATTTGCCAAGAACACTCTGTTTTTCACTATTATCATTCAACGAGTGTTCTCTTTTTCTACTACTGCGTTTAGCTTTCGTTTTTCGCCTTGATTTTTGTTCAGATTTTGTTAAATCTTTGCATCAAGGTGTATTTTGACCTCTGGTCCATGTTGGTTTTCATCAAAAGAGTTGTTTTAAAAAGGTTCGAATAGTGTTTGAAAAGAGAAAAAGTTTCATGCAAAAAAGTGGTACAAAAAGGAGCTTGTTTAGACTACGGCTTAGGCTTTTGCATGTCATGCTTGATGTCATTTTGATAGTATGCTTAGTGATTTTTGTTGTAGCATGACTTGTCTCAAATGACTGGGATTCCTTAATGAGCCTTTGAAAAAATCATGCGTTGTTTTTTATTATATGGGAGCATTATTGTGGTTTTCTCCTTTGATGCTTTAATTGGGTGGACTTGGCACATTCTTACACATGTTGACTACAAAATAAGTAGCCTATAGCCTCTATGATCATTTGGTTTTTGACTTGTGATACCACTTTATGCTTCTCTTAATGATGTTTTGTCGCTATGCATGATTATGGCCGTTATTGCTCTCTTAGTTGGTCGCTCCCAGTCTTTTGCTAGCCCTCATTTTGTACTGAGTATGAGCTCTACTCATGCATCCAACTCCTAAAAACCAAGTTATTCCAATGTGTCCACCATATATACCTATTAGCAATTTGCTATTCCAAAGTACATTTGACTTGCTTTTATCTATCCTTCGAATTAAACTTTTACCGGTGTTATGTGAAAATTAGTCAGTAAAGCTCTCATGAACCTGATGGCACACTTTACTTTTCTCGCTTCTAAAATTTTGACATTGTGGCTCTCTTATGTTGAGTTGTTATGCTTGCAAGTTGTAAGTTGGAAATTAGCCAAACCATGCCGTCATGGGGCAAGCTTTCAACATTGCACTTCTTATTTGAGTTGATATTGTGATCTTTTGTTTATGGATACTCGCGATGTGAATAAGTTGGGAATCTTGCGGGATCATGGAGTTTTTATATGTGTTAGAGAAACGCCTGGGCCGCTAATCTAAGCCATGCATAATTCATGGTGGAAATTTACAGCATGCCCATAATGGACATTCAACAACGCATCTCAAAATAAAAAGCTATATCAATGGTAAATAAAAGAGATGCCGAGGTGTTCATTGTCTGTTTATCCTGTCATTTTGATGTGGGATTGTTACATGTCATCGGGCACGGAGGTACCCCATTGGCGGTTCTCGATGATACGCATATACTTACAATGACAAGAGCTTGCTTGGGACCCTAAGTCGACTAGCATGAGGTTTGGGTATTCGTACTTCACGGGACACGAGGTTTTCAACTTATGATTTGTCAAGCATATGCTTCATAATTGTACTCGCATTAACTTTAACCATTCAAGATGCCTATGATGGGGGCAATGAGAGCTCAAAGCTAGTAAGTACCTTAATTTTTGAAGGTTTATAAAACTTGCAATCACTGCTTCCCTCTACGAAGGGCCTTTCTTTTACTTTTATGTTGAGTCTCTACCTTCTACGTTTATGCACCGTCTAAGAGAGCATAGTTGTCATTCTGAGTTTAATGTGCATAGTCCCAAAGTTTATCATTGATTGATTCATGATTATGGTTTTGCTTGTTCTTAAATTATTTGTATCTAGTCGCCCTCTTAAACTTGAAGGTGTCCTATGCATTTATGTTTTGCTATTCCATGAAGGACAAGCTGAAAACCATTTGCTATGTTTTTCCATTATCCGGAGCTGTCGCGAAGCTAGCAGGCATCACCTTCTGAAGTTTGGCTTTTTCCTACTAGTTCGATAAACCTCGGTTTCTTACTGAGGGAAGACTTGCTACTGTGCTCATCATACCTTCCTCTTGGGGTTCCCAACTGGGTGGTTATCTGCCTGCATCACCTACCATCGTGTAATCAAGTGATACACATTATGACGGCTGAGATCTTGCAAGCTAATTTATTAGACCACAACATGCATCTATCACTAGCATGCGATGCGCTTCCAGCCATATGGACGCAGTAAATGGCATTTCTTCAAACCAAAACAAACAGTTTGCGCACGCCGCTATGACCCTAAACCTGCGCATTGGTGAGTATACAAAGAGTCCAAAACAATTAAGCTAAAGCATCCATAGCAGCGCACGGCATAGTGGACCTTGCAGCTCGGAGGCGGCTAGACAAGAGTTTTGATTTCCAATGTATGTGGGAACAATGCGAGATGAGAACGGCATTGGGCGGCAGCTGTGAGCACAAATCGATCTACCTTGCGAAGCTGTCATATCATCGCATGCGCTTTCGCATGAAAATGAGGCCAATAAAAGAAAATCTCCCAGGAGATTTGGCATGCGTAGTTTCTTTTTTTATCATGAAAAACATGCTTAGACTCGTAAATATGTTTTACTTTTTGTTGTTTTGCATTTTACATAGTTCGCATTTTACTTTTTATCAGTCATCGGTGAGATTTTAAAATGACATGACGGATTTTGTGTTAGTGGCATTGTCCAGAGTACAAATTTCATCACCATGCATACATGAAAAAAAGGAAAAAATGCTGAAGGAGAATAATAATTCTAAATCTTCTATTGGCATGTTATTTATCTCGTTGTTTCTGGACAGTAGAGCCGGCAAATTGTATAATGGATAGGTCGCAAACATTGGGTACGAATAGAATCTTCTTTACAACTTTGCACTTGTGTAGCTGCTACTCATTGCATATTGACAATACAGACCACAACAACTACGTAGATGTGGTTAGGTTGTGCCATTATATAATGCAGACTACAACAACTACGTAGTTGTGGATAGGTTGTGGCATTATGGTAGCCATCTTTCTCTCATAAACGGCGTTAAACACCGCCAGGAGATGGATCACCTAATCAAGTATATAGAGTGCATGTGATCTTCATATCCAATGGTTGGTATGCTATGCACAGCTACCCCCATAGGCATAAAATCCGCGTCGATAATCTATAACCTGTATGGATGATATCTTCTTCCACACTGGTGGTGGTAATACTTAAAACTTTGGCATAACAATTCCATTCATGTTTTATTTTGTGTCTGTCTGAAAGGCTCAAGCTAGTCATCCTGCAAATGCCCATCTGGTTTAAACATGACGTCTGATCACTGTTAATACAATGTTTTTTGTTAGTTCAACTACTTCTCACCCTTCCAAATAGGTGACTTGATTTTTAAATGCGATGCCAAAAATCAGAGGAAGGACAATGGAGTAGAAGGACCTGAAATCCAACTACTAGATTATGGATGCGACAGGCATATTGCGACGGAGTTGCGCCCGCAAGAGAATGAAGTGATGTGAGTCCATGCATAGTTATGTTTTCCATATAGAAGCTTCTTTGCTTGTTTCGTCTCCCAGTATTATCTCATGTGCAGCGCAACTTGCATAGTTTATTGATGTAAATTTTTTCCACACTATTTTTTAAAACTTCCCCTGAAGGGAGGACCCGTGGATGTTCAGGTCTGCCAATTAGTATGGATCAGTAGAGGCGGAGCTAGACCAAGCTTAATCGGGGTGCACAACCTAATAATATGAGATGATTTGACTCATAAGGGTGCACAAATCATGTATTACAGGGGTGTACACATTAGTTTTTTAGATGATTTTAAGGTTAAAACATTCTTTACCCGGGGGCACGTGCACCCCCTTGGATACATGCAGCTCTGCTTCTATGGACCATCCTACTAACTATTGAGGTGTTGGCCTGCTAACAAAAATGGACTAGCCTGCTAACCATAATGGATCGTTCCTCTAATTAAAATGGGTTGGCCTGCTAATTATAGATGGGTCGTCTTTCTAATGTTGATGGTTTGACACTTTATGGCTAGACTGCTACATCTCATGGGCCAGTCCGCTTAAATTTAGCATGCCTTGGGTGGGTCTACCGTCTACCATGAATTTACGATCATTGTTGAAAAGATAACAGAGTGGCCAGCCAGTTAACGGCGCTTTCCACATGTCAGTTAAGGTGACGTCAGCAATTTGATGGTCCGATGAAACCCATCTAAAATGGCACAAATTTCCATGGTAGATGACACACTTCTGCCACAAATTTTGAAAAACTGAGGTAAAAACATTTGTAAAGCTCCATATACCATGGTATGCATTTCGTGGTTGTAGACTCATTAACCACAAAAAATAAAATTTTCTATCACATTTTTCGATAGTGGTTTTTCTAGTGAGTGCCTCGTTGAACATTTCAGGATGCAATCGTTGTAGGCATAGAAAAGAAGTTTACCATATATTTTTGGTCGTGTTTCCATCTATTTTATCACTAGCTGCACACACATATCTGGCAAGTTTCTGAGGCGCATAATCTCTAGATGCTTGATTCATTACATGCATATTTGCCACACACACTCTAATTAGATTTTTTCTGTATAAGTGATATATGTATAATGCATCCATGATCTTTGTAGTTTATTACATCATATTCTTATATGTTTGGTAGTTTAAGAAAGGACCTAGACATGTTTTTCATTGAATTTGGTGATTTTCTAAACTATCCCTTTCATTTCTACATTTGCTTATTTTTGCATGTTTTGGACTTTCAGAGATCTTCCAGATGTCAAACAGACACAATCTTTTTCTCACATCATTTTTTCGGGAAAATAAAGGACCGTGTGAAGAAAAAGTCAAAGTGGAACGCCATGAGGAGAGCAGGCACCATGCGACCAGACTTCTTAGCCACATGGTGGGGCCCATCTTCCTCCTTGTGGGTCCAATCGCTGCAAACTTTGGCTTAACAGGACCGTCTTAATCTAAAACCGACTATAAAAGGGACCCTTGTGTGATCTCGCGACGTCGCGGCGGAGAAACACAAAATGCGCAATACGGTGCAGATGATACCAAAGCCGCTCTCAGTTTCCCCTTTGACTCCATCGACACCATATCCTTCAGCACCATTATAAAGAGGGAGTAGTTCACCCCCTGGACTATGGAATGGTGGATGTAATTTGTATCAAACTCTCTCTCGTGCTTTGATGATTAGAGTCACATGAGCTTCCTATCATGATTGTGAACACAATTGTATTACCCTATGGTGGATCTTTTGTTTATGAGATGCAAAGATGTTTTTGTCTTTTATGTATGAGTAGATGTATATGTTACCCCATTCTTCTATGTTTGTTCTGATCAAACTAGTATGCTAGGGCTTGTGAGGAGGATGTGCGCATTAGTTGAAGTAATCTGGTAGTGAGCTTGGGAAGTGACAACAATCCTTGAGCTGCTATGATTTTTAACTTTCTATGATTGCCTCACTAGGTAGAATGGTTAACCTTGCATAAACATTCAGTGACAGTAAGGATGCATAGTGTTTTCAATATCATGTTACAGTTCTTAATGCAATACTCTGTTAGTTCTTAAATTTGATTTGAGGTGGACTCCCTTGTCAAAGGAGTATTAGTTTGTTTTGTGGTATCAACTCTATGTTAGAACATGATGCCTATGTTCATGCTTACCAGTGACATCTTGTGTATTTGCATACTCTTAATTTTTTATTTATACTTTATTAACACCTTGTGACGAGGGTTAACTTGACAAATGTCCTAGATGAAGGACTTAGGATAGGGGAAGAGGGCGTCAGATGAACTCGAAGGTAAAGGTCAGTCAAACAAGGCGTGATTATGCGTGTATCGAGAATAAGCGTGGTATTCAACTAGCTCAATCTCAATCTGTCCCTAGCCGGCCTCTCCTGGCCCCTATATATAGGCGGGCAGGTCTAAAGGAACCGGTCGGGTTTAATACAAATTACAGTGTCTGTATACGATATCATCTCGTATTTCGACTATGTTTATGCTTGGGCCTAGCTTAACGGGTCTCAGGGGTACAAAGATAACGGGCTCTATTAGCTATACCCTTGTCACCTTGTTTATGAGACAGGGAGATCAAGTGAAACCCATGATCCTTGGTCCTGTTTTAGCTACAAGAGTTTTCTTTGTTACTTGAATGTTGTTTCCTTTCAAGTCTTCTACACTAAAAATCACAAAACACTGGTTACTAATTCTGTTTCATTTTGTAAACTTGCAAGCTATTGGTGCTTCATGACAAACACCACAGTTAGTTGGGGATGCAAAACTGTTGTTCTTTTGTTGTAGGTTGTTTGAAGAGTGTGGAGAAAGAACCACCTTTTCTTCCATGAGAGTTCGACATAAACCCTCGAGTCACCCTTGTGTAGAAACCTTCTCTTGCTGCATCACTCTACGATTGGAGTCCCAACAAGTGGCATTTAAAGAATAGAGTTGCTTCCATCAAGAGCTTTTTTAGGCGTCGTTGCCGAGGAAGAAAGATGTTCATCACCTTTGTGGACTTTCTGCTTTGTGGGGAAGGTCTATTATCTTCACTTCTGAAGAATTATGATGGTGGCTGGGTGGATAGGGGTATTCAGGTGAGCCCTTGGTCCCCTTGGTTATCTCACCTTTTGTTCATTGATGATTGTCTTGTATTTCTCAAAGCTGATGAGCGTCGTCTCAATGCAGTTTTGGAGATTTATAGTGCGGGTTCAGGACAGAGTGCTAATAAGTTAAAGAGCTCAATTTATTGTAGCCCTAATTGCTCAAACCAAACTAGGTCAGTTGTTAGGAATACTTTGTTAATTGATAGGGAAGCCCTATCATAGAAGTACCTAGTCTTGCAACTGCAAATGGTGGGATTACGAGGAGCAGTTCAAACACTTAGTGGAACGATCAAGATCGAAAGCACAAGGGTGGAGCGAGAAGAAACTAGCTTGTGCAGCTAGGGAAGTTCTAATAAAAGTAGTGATCTAAGCCTTGCCAACTGATGGCCCACAAGTATAGGGGATTGCAACAGTCTTCGAGGGAAGTAAAACCCAAATTTATTCATTTGACACAAGGGGAGCCAAAGAATATTTATAAGCCTTAACAGATGAGTTGTCAATTCAGCTGCACCTGGAAACAAACTTGCTCGCAGCGGTTTATTAGTAGCAACAGTTTTATAGTGGTGACAGTAGTAAAATAGTAGCAACAATAATAAAGTAAAGACGATAACAGTAGCAATAGTAAACAGTAGGATTAAATACTGTAGGCATAGGGATGGATGAACGGGCGTTGCATGGATAAGATAATTCATGTAATAATCAAGACATGGGCAATTGCAGATAAATAATGATAAAGCATCCTAGTACTAAACAACCATAGGCATATGTTCCGTAAATAGTCATACGTGCTCGCAATGAGAAACTTGCACGACATCTTCTGTCCTACCAGCCCATTTGCAGTAGGGCCTCAAGGGAATCTACTGGTAATTAAGGTACTCCTTTTAATAGAGTACCAGAGCAAAGCATTAACACTTAGTGAACAAATGTGATCCTCACATCACAGCCATCCCCTCCCGTTATCCCAATTGCTGTCACTTTGGGGCCTCGGGTTCCGGACAACGATATGTGTATACAACTTGCAGGTAAGACCATAAACAACAATTATCATCATAAAACAATAACAAGTTCAGATCTGACATCATGGCACTCGGACCCAAAGTGACAAGCATTAAGCACAACAAGTTGCAACAATGTCATAAGCACTAACAATAGATACTTGGCACCATGCCCTAACAATCTCATAGCAAATTACATGAATGATCTCATCCAATCCCTACCATCCCCTTCGCCTACAGTGGGAATTACTCACACATGGATGGGGGAATCATGGATGGTTGATGGAGAGACGTCGGTGATGATGATGAAGATCTCCTCCAAATCCCCGTCCCAGCAGGGTGCCAGAACGGAGTTTCTTGTTCCGAATCGCTGTTTCTGATGGTGGTGGCGCAACAGAAGTCTATCTGGGAAAAATGCCCAACCCCTGATAGTTTTAGGTCAAAGGGTATTTGTAGGCGGAAGGAGGGCTCGAGGAGACGGCTGAGGTGGCCTCACCACACCCTGGCGCGGCCAGGCTTGGGCCGTGCCACCAGGTGGTGTGGTGGCCTCCCAGCCCTTCTTCGTCTCTTATTCTGGCTCCGTGGGTCTTCTGGTAAAATAGGATTTTTGCAGGATTTTCTGGGATTTTCCCTCAATGTTGGATTTCTGCACAAAAACAAGACACCAGGGCAATTCTGCTGAAAACAACGTTAGTCTGTGTTAGTTGTATTCAAAACACATAAATTAGAGGAGAAATAACAGCAAAAGTGTTCGGGAAAATAGATACGTTTTGGATGTATCACCAACCTATGCTATGAGTTGTTTCAAACTCACAAGAGGTTTATGCAAGAAAATTATGGCATTAATGTCAAAATACTGGTGGGCTGGATCACTAGATAAATCAGTCAAACATGGCATTTTGAGATCGAAGTGATCCTTGGCCGCTCTCTAGAGGTTTTCGCATGATCACATTCTATAAGAGCATGAAATAATGTCTCATTCTCCTTACCGCAAAGTGGACAAAAGCTAACCTCCATAACATGTTTTTTGTGGAGCTCCACCAAGCATGACAGCAAGTTCTTGATCACCCTCCACCAGAAAACTCAAATTTTCGGTAAGCAATTACCATAATGCTTTCCAAGTAGGCACATTAGCTGTAGATGAACCCAGTCACGTGGGACAGAGATTTGTTGGACATAGAATTTCTTCGGAAAGATGGGTCTGCAATAACAGTATCAGTAATGTGGACTATCCAAGGCAGCCATAACAGGTATAACTATGGAGAAGTGAAATACCAACCAGTACGATCTATGGAGTTGGTTGATGAGTTGATCAAGACTTAAGAGCTTGATACGTCCAAAACGTATCTACTTACCTGAACACTTTTGCTAGTGTTTCTCCTCTAATTTGTGTGTTTTGAATACAACTAACACGGACTAACGCTGTTTTCAGCAGAATTGCTCTGGTATCTTGTTTTTGTGCAGAAATCCAACTTTCAGGAAAAATCCCGGAAAATATTGCAAAAATCCTATTTTGCCAGAAGACCCACGAAGCCATAAGGAGAGACGAAGAGAGGCAGTGGCCTGGGCTCACAACCAGGGGGCGCGGCCCAGGCCTGGCCGCGCCCACCTGTTGTGAGGCCGCCTCGGCCATCGCCTCGACCCATCCTTCCGCCTACATATACCCTCTGACCTGAAAGGAGTGGGGGTTCGGCGTTTTTCCCAGATAGACTTCCGCTGCGCTACCGCCACCAGAAACCGCGATTCGGAACTAGAAACTCCGTTCTGGCACCCTGCCGGGACGGGGATTTGGAAGAGATCTTCATCACCGACGTCTCTCCATCAACCATCCATGACTCCCCCATCCATGTGTGAGTAATTCCCGCTGTAGGTGAAGGGGATGGTAGGGATTGGATGAGATCATTCATGTAATTTGCTATGAGATTGTTAGGGCATAGTGCCTAGTATCTACTATTAGTGCTTATGACATTGTTGCAACTTATTGTGCTTAATGCTTGTCACTTTGGGCCCGAGTGCCATGATCTCAGATCTGAACTTGTTATTGTTTATGATGATACTTGTTATTTATGATCTTACCTGCAAGTTGTATACACATATTGTTGTCCGGAACCCGAGGCCCCAAAGTGACAGAAATTGGGATAACCGGAGGGGATGGCTATGATGTGAGGATTACATGTGTTCACCGAGTGTTAATGCTTTGCTCCGGTACTTTATTAAAATGAGTACCTTAATTACCAGTAGTTTCCCTTGAGACCCCGCTGCAACAGGCTGGTAGGACAAAAGATGCCGTGCAAGTTTCTCATTGCGAGCACGTACGACTATATACGGAACACATGCCTATGATTGTTTAGTACTAGGATGTTTTATCATTATTTATCTGCAATGCCCATGTCTCACTGATTTCATGTTCTCCATGCAACGCCCTTACATCTATCCCTATGCCTACAGTCTTTAATCCTACTGTTTACTATCGCTACTATTACTGCTTTTATTTTACTATTGCTGTTACTGTTTTGCTACTATCACCACCATAAAACTGTTTCTACTGATAAACCTCTGCGAGAAAGTCTATTTCCAGGTGCAGCTCAATTGACAACTCATCTGTTAAGGCTTATAAATATTCTTTGGCTCCCCTTGTGTCGAATCAATAAATTTGGGTTTTACTTCCCTCGAAGACTGTTGCGATCCCCTATACTTGTGGGTAATCAAGACTATTTTCTGGCGCCGTTGCTGGGGAGCATAGCTTTATTTGTAAGTTCACTTGGGATTCATATTGTTCGCTACAATCCTTTCATCATGGGTAAACCTCATGATGGAAAAGTTCCTATATTGCCATCCACTATAAGAAGAGGTACGACTTTGAACACCTTTGTTGCTCTTGATTCACCATATGTTATGAGTAAGTTGCTTACACCACCACATGCACACGCTGCTGCTACTTCTTCTGCTGAGTTTGAAAATGCCACTGATAATTTAGATGATGCTTCTATTGTGCTTGATGAGAGTGGTTCGTTAGGTTCCATTTTAGATGCTACAATTGCTAGGACAAAGCAATTGGGGAACACTACTGTTACACCTGTTAGTTCACCTGAGTCTAGGGAATGTCCTAGTGATGATTTTGATGACGCTTATATTGAGCTTGACGATGATTTTATTGTTGAAGCTCATGCTACTCGTGATGCTAACGCTGTTAAGGAACTTCTAGCAAGACGTGCTGTTAGATATAAATTATCTCCGGATGCTAAGTTTGCTGCTTCTCCCATAAATATTAGAGATAAGGATTATGATTTCTCTTTAGATTTATCTTATATATCTATTGTTGAGAAAGCCCCTTTTTGTGGTACTGAAAATGAAAGTGTTATGGAGCACATGAATGAGCTTTCTACTTTGAGTAATTTGTTTTCTGATGATATTAAGCTTCGCACTTACTTTGTTGCTAAGATTTTTCCTTTCTCATTGAAAGATGCAGCTAGAACTTGGTTTAATAACTTGTCTCCTAGATCTATTCATAGTCCTATTGCTTTGGTTAATGCTTTCTTTCAGAAATATTTTCCTGCTAGTGCTCAACATGCTGTTGTGCAGAAAATCTTTGACTTTGAACAGGGAAAAGGAGAGATATTGCCTGAATCTTGGGCAAGGTTTTGTTCTTTAATTAGAGCATTGCCTAAAGATCCATTGCCTAAAAATGAACTCCTTGATATATTTTATAATGGACTAACTGATGAATCTAAGACATATCTAGATAGTTGTGCTGGTTGTGTTTTCAGGGAAAGAACTCCCGCTGAAGCTGAAGAACTAATGGTTAAAATAAGCCGAAATCATGATGATTGGACTCTAGTTGAGCCAACACCAGCGCCAACTCCAGAGCCAACACCAAAGAAGAGAGGAATGATTGAATTAAATGATGAAGTTACGAGGGAAGCCAAGAAATCTCTTAAGGAGAAAGGTATTAAGTCCGAAGATGTGAAGAATTTACCTCCTATAGAAGAATTATGTAAGCCAATCCCTCACTCATCTACTATTGAGGTACACTCTCTCCAACGCTTTGATGATAGAGATATTCCTTACTCTAAACCGCCTGATCAATGCTTAGATGAATTAGATAATTTTATTGTTAAGCAAGATAATTTTAATAGAAGGGTGCAGAATCATTTGTTGAGAAATTCTAGAGCTATTAACAAGTTGCAGGATATTGTGGAGAGAACCTCCAATGATGTGAAGATACTTGTCAAACATTTTCAAATGGTTCAGACTCAAATTGATCAGCTTACCAAGGTGCAAAAAGACTTGCTAGTTAATGCCACAAGAGAAAAACAAGCGTGTGAAATACGCACAAGAGGAGGTGCTACCACTCAAGACCCCTTATATCCTGAAGGACATCCTAAGAGGATCGAACAAGATTCTCAACACACTTCAAGAGATGATATTCCTTCCAAGAAGAAGAAGAAGAAGCATAAAACAGTTGCAGAATCTTCTGAAACATGTAAAGATCCTAACAGTGTTTCTATTTCTCATGCTGAAACTGAATTAGGTAATGCTTCCGATAAAGAAGAAGTTGAAGAGGAACCAGAAAAGCTTGCCAAGAATGCAAAGTACACCAAAGAAGACTTCATTGCCAACAAGCATGGTAATGAGAGAGAACCTTGGGTGCAGAAACAAATGCCTTTTCCTGGTAAGAAACACAAATCTAAGGAAGAAGAACACTACAACAGGTTTTGTGAATGGATGAGACCTTTATTTTTGCAAATTCCTTTGACTGATGCTATTAGAATGCCTCCTTATTCAAAGTATATGAAAGATATTGTTACTAACAAAAGGAAGATTCATAATGAGGAAATTTCCACTTTACTTGCTAATTATTCTTTTGATGGTAAAGTTCCAGAGAAGCTTGGAGATCCAGGTATATCAACTATTCCTTGCTCCATTAAAAATAACTATGTTAGAACTGCTTTATGTGATTTGGGAGCCGGAGTTAGTGTCATGCCTTTTTCTCTTTATAAGAGACTTGATCTAGAAAAATTGGTATCAACTGATATATCTTTGCAAATGGCTGATAAGTCTACTACTATTCCTATTGGTATATGTGAAAATGTTCCTGTTCAGGTTGCTAACAGTTGTTTGATACTAACTGACTTTGTTGTGTTAGAAATGCCTAAAGATGATAATATGTCTATTATTCTTGGGAGACCCTTTCTAAACACTGCAGGTGCTATTATTAATTGCAATCAAGGAATAGTAACTTTTAATGTCAATGACAAAGAGTACATGGTCTATTTTCCCAAGAAGATTGATAGAAAGAATGCTCTAAATTCAATCAAGAATGTTGAGACCATCAGAGTTGGTCAGATTATTTGTTCAGAGCGAATGCCCAAGGAAGAATATAAAATTTTCATGATTGGGACTATGCCTATCAAGGTCGAGGTAACATAAGCATATAGTGAAATGCAAAGTTTTGCTTCATAAGAAAAGTGGTTTGGTAACAAGACCTGATCAACCTTGTTAACAAAGCAGTTTTCAAATGAATAAAACTATGTTTTCACCGCATTTACTACTGTTTCTACCTTGTTCATTTTTGTTTCCGCTGTTTAGTTTCATATTAGAGTGTTTTAAAGCTACTGTAAGGTTGAGTTGGATTTGCTTTCTATCGCTCCACCATCGTTTTCCTGAGTTTTATTCTCCTATCGTTTTTTCAGAAAAATCATCGAAAATAAAGTTTCTTGAAAAATTCCAGAAAAATCTTTTTAAAATTTTATGTCAAAAATGGAGCAGAGAGGCACCTCGGAGACCTCAGGGGGACCCACCATGCCACCTCACCACCAGGGGGCGCGGCCCAAGCCTGGCCGCGCCCACCTATGGTGAGGGGGGGCCCTGGCCTCTCACTTATCTCTTCATCCCCAGCTCTTTCTCTCTCCCGAAAAATCACGACACCCCAGCTCAAACTCGTGTTCTTGCTGCTCTCCATCTCGATTTTTCGATCTCCTTGCTCAGCCCATCATTGTTGCTGAGATTTGGAGCATTTGTTCTCCGGTATGTGACTCCTTCGATTGTCCAAGTAGAATTTTGTTTAGTGGTGTATTTCTTGAGTATTTTAGCTCTATAGGTTACAGGTGAAATGAGTTTGCATGCTTGTTCTATTGCTTAGAAATGTTATTTTGATGCATGTTAGCCCTCTAGTAACTCCCTATAGTAGTTCTCTACATTTGTTTGTCTCAAAATCACTTTTTATGAGGTTTGTTAAAAATTTCAGAAATGGAGGAGAATGCATACCAACTCTTTCAACATGAACTAGAAGTGCATGAAGTCATGAGAGTTCACCGTGAAGAGAGGGTCTTTCCCTCAATTTATCCATGCTCAGAGTTCATGAATGCAGCTGGAATCCTGCAGGACTTCCAAACTCTAGTCTCTAATGCAGGATTGGAGCATTTCATTGATGGCGAACCGCCCCAATATGCTAAACTAACAATGTCTGTGGTGCAGGATTTCAGATTCCGTTGGTCCACATCTAACCCCATGGTTCATTATAAAATCTACAATAAATCTGTGGAGTTGCCCTTTGATGTTTTCTATGCAGCCAATAGAGTACCACAGTGGGGATTGCGCGAAAAGTTGAAGGAACGGCCTAGGCCATTGATGGACCTATATGAGGACATTTGTCAAGGAAGAAACTTCACGGGAGAGGGTGGTAAAATTCGAAATATTCATTTCCCATCCATTCGATATTTTGCTTACTTTATTACCAAGTGTGTTCTTGCTAGGAAAGTTGCAAGTAAGTTATCCTCCTGTGATCTAGCTTTTATTGCTGCTGCTTTGAGATGTGATAGGACATACCATTTGGGTGCTTTAATAGCTTTCCATCTTGATGCTAACCAAGAGAAAGGGGGAATCTGTGGAGGTCTTATTGCTTCACGCTTGTTAGCTTTGCATGGTGTAGTGCCTCATGTTTTAGATCTTCAGTTTCCAGTAGAGAGACTTGATCTTAATTCTATGCTGCATCATAAGTTTGTTTCTCCTCATGCTTGTTTGGATAACTTGACATTTGAGATAACCTTTTTCAAGAAATCTACCTGGAAGGTAGTGAAGACTGATCGATCAGTCCATTTGCCTGCATCTCTTTTGTTTAACCTTGATCGCAGGAATGGATGGTCACTCACAGAGGGTGAGCTCGACGCATACATGGAGGAGCGCCCGCAGCCCATGCACGATGTAGAGGCGACCGAGGAGTCAGTCCAGCCCTCTAACATTGCGGAGTTTCCATATCAGCAGCCTTATTATGATGATACACCATCTGCTTCATCTTCACAAGGGCCAGGCTATGACTATGCCAATGATGACCCACCAGCATGGGGCATGTATTGGAGACGAGATTGATCTCCACTTAGGCCAAAAGCCTAAGCTTGGGGGGAGGTACACCGACGTTTCACTCATCTACATATCATATTTTGTCGGTACTTTGTATATCCATGTTTTGTTTTCTTTATTGTTCTCGTTCTTATCTCTGCTTTCCAAAACACAAAAAGACCAAAAGTATTTCCATTGTTTCTCTTTGTTTGCCTTTTCAGTTGCTAGCTTTGGTTCGCTTTACTTGCTATTTTTGGTTTGATGTTTGAAAAATCCAAAAATATTTTGCCTTGTTTGCTATTTCCTTCTGTTCTTGTTTCAAAAATTGAAAAACCCCAAAATATTTGTTGTTCTTCTTCAGTTTTGTAAAGTTTGTTGCAGAGTTCAGCTTCCCGTGACTCCATTGGAGCTTGGTATTCACTTCATATTATTCAAGCCACACAAGTGAAAAAGCAATAATGATGACATATGACAATCCGAGATGTGGTAAGCGGCTGGTATGAACTCTATTTGTTTTCATTTTTGTACATATACTCATCTATGTGGACATGCTTAGTCGGTTCATGTAAGGTATATGTTATCTAATGGATGCTTTGTAGTTCTTGCTCTCATATGATTAGTTCCAATTTACTAATAGTTTGTAGCCTGTCATGTAGACGCTTGCTTGCATTGTTTATTCATAATATGGTATGTTATTGTGGTATCCACCTCTGAAAGTTTCAATTGAATCGACTTGGCATATGCTCAAGCATGCATATGACTGAACAAAAAGTCAATTAAGCCTCGATGATTTACTTTGCCTCAGAGTTCTTGTATCATTTTTATGCCTATATTAATTTTGTTTTGTCGCAAGCATGATTATAACAGTTATTGCTCTCTCGATTGTCGCTTCCCAGTCTTTTGCTAGCCTTCACTTGTACTGAGAGGGAATACTTCTCGTGCATCCAATCACCAAAAACCAAGTCTACCAAAGAGTCCACTATAAATTCCTACGCATGGTATTTGCAAGCCATTCCAAGTAAATTTTTATGTGCTACCTTTCAAAACTTTCAACTACTTCTCATTTTGTGCCACTATTTTTAGCTCATGAGGACGTAGTGATCGGAATTGCTATCTTCCATATTAAATTGAGTACCCATCGACTAGGCAGCTTCATCTGCTCGTCATTAATTTTGCAAGGGAGCTGGTCAGACCATTGTAATCTAATCTAAAAAAGAAAAGAGAAAAAAGAGCACTCCTCCATGGTATGTGAAAGTTGGTGGGCACCCGATGGAATCGGTTAGCCATGGTTTGAGAAAGGAAAAAAAGGTGGGGAGGAGTGCCAAAGCTTTATAAAAGAGCACCAACGTGCCAAATTTTCAAAGAACTCGGAATTGCTCTCACTTGTTTATTATGGAAGATAGCAAGTCCCCATTGCCAGTCGTTGACATGAAACAACCACCACTCAAAATAAATTTTTTATCTCTGTTTTACAAATGAAAAGCTCTAGCACATGTTAAATCACTGCTTCCCTCTGCGAAGGGCCTTTCTTTTACTTTTATGTCGAGTCTTCATCTTCTAACTTTAAGCACCTTCTTGAGAGCATAGCTGTTATTCTTAGTGTAATGTGCTTGTCCCAGAACACGGTTAATTGTGGTATAACTTTGATGCTTGTATCTTTGATATTTTTACTTCTAGTCTTCCCTTGGACTTCAGAGGTGCCTCAGCATTTATGTTTTGCTCCACAAATAAAGGCAAGCGGGATACCACTCTTCATATCTTATTATGAGCATTACAATCTTGTAGCTTCTTATGATCATGTTGCTTGTTATTAGTATATTGGCACTCTTTCATAGCCTGCTTGACTATGAGGTAACATTATTTGCATATTTCTTATTATGAATTGCCTGAGTACTTGATCATATAGTGAGTATATATATGCATTATATGAAGCAAATGTGTTCGTGAAAGTTTCTTTTATCGCTCTCAGTTGTTAACTGAATTGCTTGAGGACAAGCAAATAGCTAAGCTTGGGGGAGTTGATACGTCCAAAACGTATCTACTTTCCCGAACACTTTTGCTATTGTTTCTCCTCTAATTTGTGTGTTTTGAATACAACTAACACTGTTTTCAGCAGAACTGCTCTGGAGTCTTGTTTTTGTGCAGAAATCCAACTTTCAGGAAAAATCCCGGAAAATATTACAAAAATCCTATTTTGCCAAAAGACCCACGGAGCTAGAAGGAGAGACGAAGAGAGGCAGTGGCCTGGGCTCACAACCAGGGGGCGCGACCCAGGCCTGGCCGTGCCCACCTATTGTGAGGCCGCCTCGGCCATCGCCTCGACCCCTCCTTCCGCCTACATATACCCTCTGACCTGAAAGGAGCGGGGGTTCGTCATTTTTCCCAGATAGACTTCCGCTGCGCTGCCGCCATCAGAAACCGCGATTCGGAACCAGAAACTCCGTCCTGGCACCCTGCCGGGACGGGGATTTGGAGGAGATCTTCATCACCATCATCACCGACGTCTCTCCATCAACCATCCATGACTCCCCCATCCATGTGTGAGTAATTCCCGCTGTAGGCAAAGGGGATGGTAGGTATTGGATGAGATCATTCATCTAATTTGCTATGAGATTGTTATGGCATAGAGCCTACTATATGATGTCTACGCACGCTTCTATCCTTGTAGACAGTGTTGGGCCTCCAAGTGCAGAGGTTTTGTAATGCCCCAAAACTGGCACCTTGCAGATTATAGCGATCACACCACAATCTACATGATGTCGCTTTGGAAATGCACCACCAAGCATAATGTGCACGTCGCAACACACACATTACGCGGGTGGAATCAAGGTAGCAACAGTTACACAAGTTCACGATGGAACCCACAAAAGAATATAATACAACCACGAAGACTCCACGAGTCAAAATATCCAAATATACATATAAAGATCCAAATCATACATAAAGCAAAATAGCATCCGAGTACGGACAAGAATACAAAT
Source organism: Dactylis glomerata (assembly GCA_007115705.1). Lineage (NCBI taxonomy): Eukaryota > Viridiplantae > Streptophyta > Magnoliopsida > Poales > Poaceae > Dactylis > Dactylis glomerata. The sequence goes on from QXEO01001291.1 coordinate 817,622, forward strand.
GGGCCTAAGAGGCCTGAAGATAAATGATGGCATCCAAACCCTGCCCAGGCCAAGCCGGAAGGGTAACCTTGCTAACGTCATCGCTCCCATACATGTGAAGATCGGTCCATCGGTTGCCGAAAAAGGAGGGAGAAAGAAAAAGGAGAAAAAAAACAAGGGTGAGTACCGAGGCACGTACTCGCGAGACTAGAATTCAGCTGTGCTCGCCTACAGGCTATATGGTGGACTTAGCGGCAACAAAAGAATCATACTACAGAGACGCACTACAACTTTCGTCTAAATAGATTGAGATAAGAGAGCGCATAAAGGTAACCAACTAGAAACTAACACCAATCATAACCCAGCCGATGAATCACCTCCTCGTGACCAAACAAAGAAGCAAGTATCAAAGGCACTCACACGGTTACCAAGTTTTATTGCAGTTTTATTGTTGTAGTTGTGCTAGCTTACTACACAAGTTTATTAGTATTGAAATAGCAGGTGCAAGTTGTTCTATGATCGAGTAGTACAGCTCCAAGTCATCCATAACCGCGGACACGGCTTTTCGAAAAGATTTAACCCTGCAGGGGTGCCCAAATGTACCCATACGCTCGAACAATCCTTCAGGCAAGTCTTGCACCCTTAATAAAAATAGGTGCGCCATTAGGATAGTCATGACTCGCACTCTCCTTCACTACAAATAAGTCCAGGAAGCCACCTAACTAAGTTTAACCCATATCAAGAGTCCGGCCGAATCTCTGAGACGGACCTAGTAGTTTGAGTCTACGGCTAAGTCGAATTCCTAGGAGATGTTCTTTGGTTCAGAGCCACAAATGGGATAACCAAAGACTCAGTGCTCTTTTGGAAATCGCTTAGCAAACGTACCCCACCTGTATGAGCGTGCACGGAAGCAAACGGGGCTACAAGGCACAACGGCTTCCCCAAGGGTAAAATACAGTAGTGACAAATAAAGAGATAGTGTGCACGCCCGCAAATTTAAAGAACCGAATGGAACCACCGTGAACTAGTTGTGGCCACTGGACAAGTATGTAGATTCCGGCAGTGATCGAGGGGAGGCCCGTAAACGTACCCACGTATGGTTAGAGCGCTCAGTCTCAGAACAGTTCATGCGATCTCGGGGTCCTAGGGGACACAAGTGAGCCGTCGTAAAACTGGCAAAATGACTCACCGATGCCTCTGCTTAATTCAATTTTAATTATTAACATTAAAGTAAGCCATGATTATCTCCAACAACATATACCCATAAAGCAGAGCATGTGATAACTTTCCCAACCCAAGAAGATAAAACCACTTGAAACAACCTGAACATGCCTACGACTCGCAAGGCCAACTCAACAACAAGCACACAGTTAATAGGATGTATGGAAGGTTCTATGGCTTTGCTTAGGATAAACAGGTGGATAGGACACGTGACTTGAACAAAGCATCACGACACAAGGCTAGAATATAGAGCTAGCGAGAGCAAAAGTGTTAAATGGGTAGAGAGAAAAGGGCTCGCCTGCAAAGAAGATCGAAGAACACCCGAAGAACTTGTCGTTGCTCACATAACCACGAATCGGCCTATCCGAGAAGAAGCAAAACGCTACAACAAACAACGGATGCAATACTTACTACTATGGGAAAGAATCGGCATGATCATGTGAAGCATGTATGCATGACATGGCAATTATGATGCAATGCAACTTATCAAAATTAAGGGGAATTGGAATTCCGACACACACATATATGGTTCAAGTTGTTTTACTACACGACATTTTAAATATTGATTAGCATGGCAAAGACAAAACATGGGTGAGCTACACAAAATTAAATGAAGTGGTGAAACCATAATTGGCAAATCACAATTACTTCATATGTTGTTTATTAGGTGAGATGCAAATTACCACGTCACTACATGATGCAAGATGCAAACAGTAAAATGGATGGCATATTCAGATTCTACTCATTTTTCTGAACAACTTTCATATAAAATACTTTGTATTTCGAGTTATAGTTTGAAAGATATTAATTTTGCAAGATTTGACAAACTGCAGGAATTTTCTGAAATAGAAACGAAGCTGGGACTTTTCGCACCAAAATGGATCCAGCCCGGGTCGCTGACCGACGGGGCCAGGGGAGGACGGGGCCCGCTGACTGGGCGCTGGGCTGCTGACAACACACTGGCTAAAGCTGACGATGGGGTCCACCTGTCAGACACAAAACCAGATCAAAAAAGGGGTGGCTTTATGCCTAGCAGGGGAATCGAACTCACGATCTGCTGGAGCTGGGCAAAGGACTTGAACCAGTACACCAGTGAAACGGATCTGATGAGAATATGAAGATGAAGTTTATATTGGTTGCCAACCTGAAGTTTGCCTGACGAAACTGAAGACGGACAGAGCGAAGATTGTTCTGCAGGTCGGCGTCGAAACAAAGCTGCACGAGGATCGATCTCCAGATCGACGAGATGGAGGCGCAAGAAAAGTAGACACCTAAGTGAGCTTCAGCTCTTGTCAAGGCACGATGCACGCGCCCTTGCGGTTGGGGTTTTTGGAACCACCGGACAGCATACGGTGACGAAGACCTGTAGGGGATGGCGATGGTGACTATCGGGAAGGCGGCGTGGAGCGAGAAGAAGACGGAGGAGAGGTTAGGGAGTACCGTGAGAACACCGGGATTCCAACGGAGTGCCCTACGGGGCCGAAGAAGGTCGGACAGCGAGGCAAGCTTCTCCGATGTGCGTGCAGCCGGAGTTGAGGAAGACGACCGTGCCGTTGATCTGCGAGCTTCCGGCTCGATTTTTCTTTGACGAAAAGAACCGCGGCGCCGAGGCGGAGCTCCTGGAGGCATCCTCTTGGCGCGGGGAAGCTCATGGCGACGACATGGGCGAGAAGGGCAGAGGGCGTGCGACGTTGATCGATGGTTTTCGTCTCTGCTTCATCTTCGTGGGAGAGAAGAAAAGCAAGGGGACAGAGCGGTGACAGAGAGGGGAAAGGGAAAATAGCTAGGGTTTCCAGGAGGATCTCGATCTGGCTTGGGGAGGGGATTAAAGGGAGAAGCAGGTGGGGAGCGCACAGCGCGGCCATGGAGCACGCCTCTGATCCTTTCGGAAACATGACAAGAAGGGTTGGCGAAGAGAGCGTGTCCGCTCTGAAAAAGTGGGCTGTCAGGAGATGGGATTGAGAAAGATGGAAAAAAGGGCCAACAAAAAGAGTAGGTTTTGGAAGCTTTTAAAACAATTTAAAATTTTGAAAGGTTTATATTTTTATTTGAAACAAAATTTTCAACAATGACCAAGAACATTGTTATTATTATAGTTTGAGCTTAATTTAAAATAAAGAAAAGAAGCGGAAGGCTATTATAAAACCAAACAAGCCAAAATAAAATAGAGTTTGTATAAAATAATTTCGGGTTTTCACAAAAGCATGCAAGGTTAAAGATGTATGATGATGCATGATGTCACAAAGACGTGAAAAAGAAAATAACAAGCAATTCTAATATTAGGGATTTTTCTGGGTCGTTACAATCGACACCACTAACAAGGGATCTCGCCCCGAGATCCACGTTAAGGTGGGGGAGGGGTTGGGTAAACTATCGTTCTTCATGCGTCGAGTTGATCTTCGCGACACCGCTAACAAGAGGTTTCTCCTCGACACCAACAGGAAATTCTTGCTCACATTGACGGCGATGAACTTTTGAAGAACGGGCCTAATGGGATAAAGGCAAGAGATCGTCCAACCCACGTAGGAACCTAAACTCAGAAAAGTAGGCAAGAGAGAAGATTCAAAACTCGCAAAGGTAAGAGGAGAAAGCATAGAAGGTAAGGAGAAAAATACAGAGCTACTCAGATCTATCCAACTCATTTTTAGAAAAATAGTTTTGACACTAAACTGAACACGTCCGTTGGCAAGGTTATCCTACAGGCAGACTGGACCCGTGGGTATCGACAAAACCTGGGCTCTTATACCACTTGTAACGCCCCAAAACCGGCACCTTGCAGATTATAGCGATCACGCCACAATCTACATGATGTTGCTTTGGAAACGCACCACCAAGCATAATGTGCACGTCGCAACACACACATTACGCGGGTGGAATCAAGGTAGCAACAGTTACACAAGTTCATGATGGAACCCACAAAAGAATATAATACAACCACGAAGACTCCACGAGTCAAAATATCCAAATATACATACAAAGATCCAAATCATACATAAAGCAAAATAGCATCCGAGTACGGACAAGAATATAAATGGGCCTAAGAGGCCTGAAGATAAATGATGGCGTCCAAACCCTGCCCAGGCCAAGCCAGAAGGGTAACCTTGCTAACGTCGTCGCTCCCATACCTGTGAAGATCAGGCCATCGGTTACCAAAAAAGGAGGGAGAAAGAAAAAGGAGAAAAAAATGAGGGTGAGTACCGAGGCACGTACTCGCGAGACTGGAATTCAGCTGTGCTCGCCTACAGGCTATATGGTGGACTTAGCGGCAACAAAAGAATCATACTACAGAGACGTACTACAACTTTCGTCTAAATAGATTGAGTGTAACAACCCAGAATTTGTAACCCAAGTCTTATTAAATAAAGAGTCAAAAATTGGACCCAAATAAAACTTTTTATCTATTATTGTATGCATACATGTATTTTCTTTAATTGTATTTCTATGATTTTATGTGTGTTCTTTTTGCTTGAGCATTGGTTAGATAATTCTAAGTGAACCAATAGAAACAACTAAGAAAGATATTAGGAACCAAAAGAACCAAAAATAAAAATAGGTAAGAAAGAGATAAAGTTAATATGATCTAGAAACTGTTAATGACTACACCACTTTGAGCCCTTAGATTAAGAAATCCACAGCTCACCTGCAGGTCTAACCTTTTAGTTGAGCTTAACCAAGTCATGGACTAACTCAACCAACAAAGAGCTACCAAAATTTCAAATCAGAACACCACTCAAACTTGAGCCAAAGTTTGAATCTGAAACAGACACCATTTCAAAATTTGAAATATAAATTTTTGCAAAACTCATTATTTCTCCAGAACAAAAATATGCCTGGGTACCTTATCCAATATGATGAGCACCCAAAGTGGCAAATTTGAAAAATTCGAATTTTGAATTCTTGTGAGCATTTCGTCGAACACTGGCAGCAACAAATCGAGTGAGATCCATTTCACTGGTGCAGCACTGTTCTGGCGCGACCCAATGCTGTAGCCATGCCCTCTGGCCGCGCCTCGATCGATTCCAGCCCCCTCTGCCCCGACCCAAGCCCTGGAAGAAGGAGGAGAAGAGAAGCCAGCACCCCCGGACCCCCCTCTCTTCTTCCCAGCAGCCTGCACGTCGACGACCGCCCTGCCCTCGCCAGCGCCGACCCACAGCACTCCGCGGCCGAGACCGAAGCCTTCCAGCACGCCCCCGTGGCCGCCGTGCCCTTGGGCGCTCGACGCACGCGCCAGGACCCCCGCAACGGCGAGCTTCTGGCCGCGCTTGTCCCCGTCGCTCTGGCCTATATAAACCCCCGGCGATCAAACGAAACAACGCACCTCACTCCCCTCTACCTCCCAGACATCGCCGCTTACTCCCTCGTGCCCTAGTTCGCCGTCGCCAACCTCGCCGGAGCAGCACTGGACGGGCGGAGCGCCGCCGCGTTCGACCACCTGGAGGCCATCTGCTGCAGGGAATCGGAAGAGGAGGAGCACCGCCGCCGATCCCGCACGTCGCCGACGAGCCCTGCTTCCTCTACGCGTCGCCCTCGCCGTCGAACACTCGACACTGCGCGCAGGTGAGCCCCCGCCTGTGCTGAGGAAGACGATGGACGCGAGCCGTCCAATTCTAATCCAACGATAGCTTACCGATTCGGGAACCGTTAAGTGAACTGACAGCGCGACCCCACCTGTCAGTCCCCGTTTTATTCTTTTTCCCCGCGCGAAACGGTATGGGCCGGCCCGTTCGGCTTTAGGCTGAATAGGGCCCGGCTCGTTTCAATTTCGGTCCGATTCGTTTTTAATTAATTCCCGCCCTTTTCTTTTATTTCAAAACTGTTTCAAATGGTATTTTCAAATTCAATTTCCTAGAGTTTTAGAAGTCCAAATTTAGCAAATAAATATTCGTTGGAAAGCTTAGAAAATACTCTATCCAATAGTACTGGTTAGATTTCCAAATCAGTTAAGAATAAAATTGGATATGAATAGTGTGACCATAGCTTGTGAATTAATGAAAGATTTCTAGAAAATTATTTAAGCCATCAATAATCTTAAAAATTAAAATGTGGACTTACTAATGACCCCCATTACTGTTAGTCAACACTAATCTACCCAAACCATATTAGTGTGACCATTTAGACCCTAACCCAAACCTATTTGTTAGCATAAAATGATAGAGCCCTAATGCACACTTAGAATTAATTGCCCTCTTTACCAATTCACTTAGTGAACCCATCCCACTTAAACTTGTCTTAGTAACCCTAAATCACCTCCAATGCTGCACAAGTGAACCACTTATGCTACTTAATAGAGTAACTAGCTTGCACACTTGAAGAAAAACTTAGAAGAAAAACTTACAATCCAACCCCATAGCAATGCAACCTAAATGCTTGGTTAGCAAACAAGAATGTGTGCTTGGTGTGTTGTTGGTTTGGTGAAGTGATGGTGTGCTTTGTGTTTATTCGTTATTAGACGCTAGTGTTGCCGAGGAGGATATTGGAGGGGATTATTATTATCAAGAAGAAGAAGAGAACCCCAGACACTTTGCCAACCAAGGCAAGCCATCTTTTGATTCATACTCCCACTACCTAGTTTTAATATTGCATTCTACTTGTTTTAAGTAAATTGCATGATTGAATTGCTAGAGTAGAATGATAGAAGCATATTGATGTCTTGGTTATCAAGAGCATCAAGCTGAGTTTATCCAACCATAGTAGTAGTACTATCACTCAATGTAGTTGCTTAGTCGCTAATAAAAGTTGAGGCTATCTCTGGAGGAACCCCATTTGAAAGGTGGGACTTGAAATTGAAACTTGAAATGGGAGATTGCTCCTACATGATGGCTTTATGAAGAAAATAATCTTGACTAAGAACTATGCAATGTATTTCTCAAATTGACAACGAGTGATGTACTATGGGAGCCAATTATACCGTACAACCACATTACCCCTATATGGGAAGGGGCTTAATCCGTAGCTTGTTTATCTTAGTATGGGAGGTCTTGTATTAAATCTTCATGGGAGGACTCCATGGGCGGATACTTCTTGACCAAGTGGATTCACTAACCCGGTACCCGGGATGGGCAGAACTAGAGGCGCCGGAGCGGGAATTCCGTATCCCGGGCTCTAGGGAAGGATCCTATACTAGGATGAGCAAGTGAAAGGTTTTGTTTGATTATCTGAAAGCCGCATACCTTTGTGTATAGCGAACCGTGGATTTCTCCCGGCAGATGTATCGAATCTTGTGGGTAAAGTGTACCCCTCTGCAGAGGTTTTGAAACTATTCGAATAGCCGCGTCCGCGGTCATGGACGGTTGGCAATCTGTACTTGACTTTTGTCAAGACTAAAAAAAAAAATAACAAGGGTGAACTTGGTGAATGACCTGAATTTGAATTGACATGACTTGACCTTGATCTTGACACATTGAAGTTCCTCTTTAGAATGAACTTAGAGAACTAAACCTCTTTTCTACAAATGAGCATTCTTGGGAAATAAAACTAGCTTTTGCAAATCAACTTAGTGCTTAGTCCACTATACCCAACCTTGCATATCTACTTCATCTTTTCATTTACAAGATGGTTTGCGAGTGCATCCAATGTACTCATGGCTGTGTCCCTGGCTATCAACTTGGCCAGACTATGGGGAGGAATACCAGGAGGAAGGGTGTGAAGAAGAGTACCAGAACTAAGCTCGTCTCCGTGAGTCGCCAATTGCCTGTAGGGAGGAGGCATGGGCCGAAGACGTTATTTCCGCTGCTATATTGTGTTGTAATATGACTTGGTCTATATGACCATTGTATTTGAATCATCGTATTGTAATGTCTATGGAACTGGTTACCAACTACGTTATGTATATCGCAACAATGATTCTGGGATTGCGGTGGAATACATAACGGGCACTTCGAATTTGTTATCAAATTTGAGGTCGTCACATTGAGATAAGAGAGCGCATAAAGGTAACCAACTAGAAACTAACACCAATCATAACCCAGCCGATGAATCACCTCCTCGTGACCAAACGAAGAAGCAAGTATCAAAGGCACTCACACGGTTACCAAGTTTTATTGCAGGTTTATTGTTGTAGTTGTGCTAGCTTACTACACAAGTTTATTAGTATTGAAATAGCAGGTGCAAGTTGTTCTATGATCGAGTAGTACAGCTCCAAGTCATCCATAACCGCGGACACGGCTTTTCGAAAAGATTTAACCCTGCAGGGGTGCCCAAATGTACCCATACGCTCGAACAATCCTTCAGGCAAGTCTCGCACCCTTAATAAAAACAGGTACGCCATTAGGATAGTCACGACTCGCACTCTCCTTCACTACAAACAAGTCTAGGAAGCCACCTAACTAAGTTTAATCCATATCAAGAGTCCGGCCGAATCTCTGAGACGGACCTAGTAGTTTGAGTCTACGGCTAAGTCGAATTCCTAGGAGATGTTCTTTGGTTCAGAGCCACAAATGGGATAACCAAAGACTCAGTGGTCTTTTGGAAATCGCTTAGCAAACGTACCCCACCTGTATGAGCGTGCACGGAAGCAAACGGGGCTACAAGGCACAACGGCTTCCCCAAGGGTAAAATACAGTAGTGACAAATAAGAGATAGTGTGCACGCCCGCAAATTTAAAGAACCGAATGGAAACACCGCGAACTAGTTGTGGCCACTAGACAAGTATGTAGATTCCGGCAGTGATCGAGGGGAGGCCCGTAAACGTACCCACGTATGGTTAGAGCGCTCAGTCTCAGAACAGTTCATGCGATCTCGGGGTCCTAGGGGACACAAGTGAGCCGTCGTAAAACTGGCAAAATGACTCACCGATGCCTCTGCTTAATTCAATTTTAATTATTAACATTAAAGTAAGCCATGATTATCTCCAACAACATATACCCATAAAGCAGAGCATGTGATAACTTTCCCAACCCAAGAAGATAAAACCACTTGAAACAACCTGAACATGCCTACGACTCGCAAGGCCAACTCAACAACAAGCACACGATTAATAGGATGTATGGAAGGTTCTATGGCTTTGCTTAGGATAAACAGGTGGATAGGACACGTGACTCGAACAAAGCATCACGACACAAGGCTAGAATATAGAGCTAGCGAGAGCAAAAGTGTTAAATGGGTAGAGAGAAAAGGGCTTGCCTGCAAAGAAGATCGAAGAACACCCGAAGAACTTGTCGTTGCTCACATAACCACGAATCGGCCTATCCGAGAAGAAGCAAAACGCTACAACAAACAACGGATGCAATACTTACTACTATGGGAAAGAATCGGCATGATCATGTGAAGCATGTATGCATGACATGGCAATTATGATGCAATGCAACTTATCAAAATTAAGCGGAATTGGAATTCCGACACACACATATATGGTTCAAGTTGTTTTACTACACGACATTTTAAATATTGATTAGCATGGCAAAGACAAAACATGGGTGAGCTACACAAAATTAAATGAAGTGGTGAAACCATAATTGGCAAATCACAATTACTTCATATGTTGTTTATTAGGTGAGATGCAAATTACCACATCACTACATGATGCAAGATGCAAACAGTAAAATGGATGGCATATTCAGATTCTACTCATTTTTCTGAACAACTTTCATATAAAATACTTTGTATTTCGAGTTATAGTTTGAAAGATATTAATTTTGCAAGATTTGACAAATTGCAGGAATTTTCTGAAATAGAAACGAAGCTGGGACTTTTCGCACCAAAATGGATCCGGCCCGGGTCGCTGACCAGCGGGGCCAGGGGAGGACAGGGCCCGCTGACTGGGCGTTGGGCTGCTGACAACACACTGGCTGAAGCTGACGATGGGGTCCACCTGTCAGGCACAAAACCGGATCAAAAAAGGGGTGGCTTTATGCCCAACAGGGGAATCGAACTCACGATCTGCTGGAGCTGGGCAAAGGACTTGAACCAGTACACCAGTGAAACGGATGTGATGAGAATATGAAGATGAATTTTATATTGGTTGCCAACCTGAAGTTTGCCTGATGAAACTGAAGACGGACAGAGCGGAGATTGTTCTGCAGGTCGGCGTCGAAACAAAGCTGCACGAGGATCGATCTCCAGATCGACGAGATGGAGGCGCAAGAAAAGTAGACACCTAAGTGAGCTTCGGCTCTTGTCAAGGCACGATGCACGCGCCCTTGCGGTTGGGGTTTTTGGAACCACCGGACAGCATACGGTGACGAAGACCTGCAGGGGACGGCGATGGTGACTATCGGGAAGGCGGCGTGGAGCGAGAAGAAGACGGAGGAGAGGTTAGGAAGTACCGTGAGAACACCGGGATTCCAACGGAGTGCCCTACGGGGCCGAAGAAGGTCGGACAGCGAGGCAAGCTTCTCCGATGTGCGCGCAGCCGGAGTTGAGGAAGACGACCGTGCCGTTGATCTGCGAGCTTCCGGCTCGATTTTTCTTTGACGAAAAGAACCGCGGCGCCGAGGCGGAGCTCCTGGAGGCATCTTCTTGGCGCGGGGAAGCTCATGGCGACGACATGGGCGAGAAGGGCAGAGGGCGTGCGACGTTGATCGATGGTTTTCGTCTCTGCTTCATCTTCGTGGGAGAGAAGAAAAGCAAGGGGACGGAGCGGTGACAGAGAGGGGAAAGGGAAAACAGCTAGGGTTTCCAGGAGGATCTCGATCTGGCTAGGGGAGGGGATTAAAGGGAGAAGCAGGTGGGGAGCGCACAGCGCGGCCATGGAGCACGCCTCTGATCCTTTCGGAAACACGACAAGAAGGGTTGGCGAAGAGAGCGTGTCCGCTCTGAAAAAGTGGGCTGTCAGGAGATGGGATTGAGAAAGATGGAAAAAAGGGCCAACAAAAAGAGTAGGTTTTGGAAGCTTTTAAAACAATTTAAAATTTTGAAAGGCTTATATTTTTATTTGAAACAAAATTTTCAACAATGACCAAGAACATTGTTATTATTATAGTTTGAGCTTAATTTAAAATAAAGAAAAGAAGCGGAAGGCTATTATAAAACCAAACAAGCCAAAATAAAATAGAGTTTGTATAAAATAATTTCGGGTTTTCACAAAAGCATGCAAGGTTAAAGATGTATGATGATGCATGATGTCACAAAGACATGAAAAAGAAAATAACAAGAAATTCTAATATTAGGGATTTTTCCGGGTCGTTACAGGTTTGTAGAACAGCAGCAAGTTTCCCTTAAGTGGATCACCCAAGGTTTATCGAACTCAGGGAGAAAGAGGTCAAAGCTATCCCTCTCAAGCAACCCTGCAATTACGATACAGAAAGTCTCTTGTGTCCCCAACACACCCAATACACTTGTCAGATGTATAGGTGCACTAGTTCGGCGAAGAGATAGTGAAATACAAGTAGTAGTGATGATTATAAGTAGTAAATGTAATCTGAAATAAATATCGCTGCGATCAAACATGTAACAAAACTGAAAGGAAATGGTGTGCAATGCTTGGAAACAAGGCCTAGGGATCATACTTTCACTAGTGGACACATTCTCAACAAATATAACATAATTGAACCAATAGATACTATCATCAGTATGCAACTCAAAACAATTCTCCAATGGATAACAAACACTAATCATGCGTAGGGCTACAAAGCACTCCTCAAAGTCCGTATTTCCCCAAACTAGATTGTCCCACACTGTCACCGTGAATGCACTAGATGGTTCCAACAAACACCAACAATTCATAGAGACATTAACCAAAAAGACACACATGATGCGCACACTGTCACCGTCACACCATGATACAACGTATCTCCGGAGTTTACAAATATAAAGCACGGGAGTAGCATAATATCTGAATAATAACATCTACCAATTCAACTAGATACAAAGCTCATGATCACATAAAGATCACATCATGGGAGAGAGAGGTGAACCACATAGCTATCGGTAGAGGCCTCAGCCCCAGGGGAGAACTACTCCCTCCTCATCATAGGAGATAGCAAGGTTGATGGAGATGGCGGTGAGGTCGATGGAGATGGCGGAGACGGCGATGGAGACCGATGGAGATGGCTCCGGGGACACTTCCCCGTCCCGGCAGAGTGCCAGAACAGAGACTTCTGTCCCCCGAAATTCGTCGGCGGCGGCGGAGTTGTGGAACTGTTCTGGGAAAAATGCCGATTGTTTTAGGGTTTTCCGTCGGGAGGCTTCTTATAGGCGAAGGGGCGTTGTCAGAGGTGAACCAGGGTGGCCTCACAATGGGTGGGCGCGGCCAGGGGCTGGGCCACGCCCCCTGTTGTGTGGCTAGCCTCTGGCCCCTCTCTGGCTCCCGTTTGGTCCTCGTCCTTTGTCCGGGAAAAATAGGAGTTTCCGAACTTGTTTCGTCCAATTCCGAGAATATATTTCCTGTGTAGCTTTTCTGAAACACAAAAATAGCAAAAAACAGGGAACTGGCACTGTGGCATCTTGTTAGTAGGTTAGTTCCGGAAATCGCATAAAAACACCACGAAGTGTAACGAAACACAAGGCAAATGGTGTAAAAACAAGCATGGAGCATCAAAAATTATAGATACGTTTGAGACGTATCAGCATCCCCAAGCTTAACTCCTGCTCGTCCTCGAGTAGGTAAGTGATAACAAAAGAATAATTTTTGAGGTGACATGCACCAACACAATCTTGATCATCTATGTAATCATTGAGTGCTGGGATCAAAAGAACTTAAAACATGGGCATAAAAGATATAATCTTGATAGAAGAAACTTAGCAACCATGTTATAACATGAAGAAGAACACAAATGAAAGATCATGAAAATGAAATAATGAAAGTCAAACGTGTGTTCAAATCATATGGAAAAACATAGCAAATGGTTTTCAGCTTGTCCTTCATGGAATAGCAAAACATAAATGCATTGGACACCTTCAAGTTTAAGAGGGCGACTAGATACAAATAATTTGAGAACAAGTGAAACCAAAATAATGAATCAATTAATGATAAACTTTGGGACTATGCACATTAAACTCAGAATGACAACTATGCTCTCTTAGACGGTGGATAAAGGTAGAAGGTGGAGACTCAACATAAAATTAAAAGAAAGGCACTTCGCAGAGGGAAGCAGTGATTGCAAGTTTTATAAACCTTCAAAAATTATGGTACTTACTAGCTTTGAGCTCTCGTTGCCCCCATCATAGGCATCTTGAATGGTTAAAGTTAATGCGAGTGCAATTATGAAGCATATGCTTGACAAATCATAAGTTGAAAACCTCATGTCCCGTGAAGTACGAATACCCAAACCTCATGCTACTCGACTTAGAGTCCCAAGCAAGCTCTTGTCATTGTAAGTATACATCTATCATCGAGAACCGCCAACGGGGTACCTTCGTGCCCAATGACATGGAACAAGCCCACATCAAAATGACAGGACAAACAGACAATGAACATCTCGGCATCTCTTTTATTTACCATTGGTATAGCTTTTTATTTTGAGATGCGTCGTCGAATGTTCACTATGGGCATGCTGTAAATTTCCACCATGAATTATGCATGGCTTAGATTAGCGGCCCAGGCATTTCTCTAACACGTATACAAACTCCATGATCCCGCAAGATTCCCAACTTATTTCACATCGCGAGTATCCATAAACAAAAGATCACGATATCAACTCAAATAAGAAGTGCAATGTTGAAAGCTTACCCCATGACGGCATGGTTTGGCTAATTTCCAACTTACAACTTGCAAGCATAACAACTCAACATAAGAGAGCCACAATGTCAATTTTTTAAGAACGAGAAAAGTAAAGTGTGCCATCAGGTTCGTGAGAGCTTTACTGACCAATTTTCGCATAACACCAAAAGAGTTTAATTTGAAGGATAGATAAAAGCAAGTCAAATGTACTTTGGAATAGCAAATTGCTAATAGGTATGTATGGTGGACACATTGGAATAACTTTGTTTTTAGGAGTTGGATGCACAAGTAGAGCTCATACTCAGTACAAAATGAGGGCTAGCAAAAGACTGGGAGCGACCAACTAAGAGAGCAATAACGGCCATAATCATGCATAGCGACAAAACATCATTAAAAGAAGCATAAGATGGCATCAAAAGTCAAAACTAAATGATCATAGAGGCTTATGGTGACTTTGTATGAGTCAAACATGTATAAGCATGCGCCAAGTCAACCCAAATAAAGCACCAAGGAGAAAACCAAATTAATGCTTCCAAATAATAAAAACAACGCATGATTTTTTCAAAGGCTCATTATGCAATCTCAGTCATTTGAGACAAGTCATGCTACAGCAAAACCACTAAGCATACTATCAAAAAGACATCAAGCACGACATGCAAAAGTCTAAGCCGCAGTCTACACACGCTCCTTTTTGTACCACTTTTTTGCATAATTGTTTTTCTATTTTCCAACACCATTCGAACCTTTTTGAAACAACTCTTTTGATGAAAACCAACATGGACCAGAGGTCAAAATACACCTTGATATAAAGATAAAACAAGATCTGAACAAAAATCAAGGCGAAAAACCAAAGCTAAATGCAGTAGCAGAAAAAGAGAACACTCGTCGAACGAAAAGAGTGAAAACTGGAGTGTTCTTGGCAATGAAAAACGAAGTATGTGACAAGGGTATAGCTAATAGAGCCCGTTAGTTGAGTACCCCTGAGGCCCGTTAAGCTAGGCCCAATTGTAATGATAGTCGAATACGAGTTGTTACCGTATATCGATATTTGTAATCTGTATCGAACTCGACCCGATCCTCGAGACCTGGCCACCTATATATAGGGGCCAGGAGGGGACGGTGTGGGACAGATTGAAAGCAAGCCAGGTTGAACACCCAAGTTTACTTTCGATACACACCTATTTCGACTAACTTTACCTTCGAGTTCATCCGACGCCCTATCTCCCCGATCCTAAGTCCTTCATCTAGGACATTTGTCGAGTTAACCCTCGTCAATTGGCGCCGACCGTGGGGATTTGGGGCGTTGGAATCATGAATTCGACGGCTTTTTCGATTTTAGCCAACAGCAGTCCAGAAGTCGACGGAAGTCAAGAGGTGGAGCTAACCATCGGAAGCTTGAGCATCCTGATCGGGCCGTCGGGTTCATCCCGCCTTTCGGATCCGACGAAACAAGATCCGTCGGCAGGCAAGCCCGAAACAGAGGAAACATTGGAGTCATCAGAAGGTTCTTCCAGCGAGGTAAACTCGCCGATCAGTTTAGAAAAAACATCAATCGCAGAAGGCGACGAAATTCAGGAAAATTTCGACTCAGAAGAAAAAGCGTGTCAGACGCACAACAATACAAAGGACTTCGCCGTAGGAAGCAGCGGCGTCTCCAAAGTACATCAGTTATGCGTCATCATCACTGAGGCAGAAGAAGGAAACAACAGCGAAGGAAGTAAAAATGTCGACAGGCAAGTCGACAAAGTGAAAGATCACAACAAAAAGGAAACAGAGAAAGTCCATGTCTCGGCTGGTGAATGGAGAATGATCAAATCAGCCATTAATCATGGTACAGAAGTACCCGAAGGATCGAGAAGAGAAGTTCTAATGGGATATCAGTATGCATTATACCAACACAAGAAGAAACTAAGGGAGGAAAGAGACATGATGATTCAAGACAGAAACAGTATATCAAGGGAGGAATACTGGGAAGACTATAGTGAAGAGTCAGAATATAGCAGAGAAAGGCGCGGAGATCCAAAACACAGTAGGGGAACGACAGCATGCGGTAGAGAAGAAGGGTACTCGAGAAGCCCCACCCCGCAGCTAGAAGAGGAGGAAGATGACCAGCTACAAAAAACGCCAGAGGCGGCATTGGCAGCAGCACAAGCGTATTTACTAGCCACAAGACCAGAGCATGGGGACCCGCGAGAAGATATGCACCGAGCCGCGATACGAAGTCTCGGAATAGTAGAAGGAAAGATCAAGGAACAAGACCTAGAGATAAAGTCGACAAGCCACAAAAAGAAGTTCAGATACAACCGCACAGACAGCGACTATAGCGAGTCATCAGAAGAGAAAAAGCAAAATAAAAAGAAGGCGGATGCAAGAAGTATAATAGCACAAGCTCGAGTAAATAAATCGCGACATGCTTGGAGGGAAGAGAATTACGAAGATGACGATAAAGATATGGGTGCGTTATGCTTTACTCGCAGAGTTCGCAAAACGCGGGTACCCAAAGGATTCAAACTACCACACGACCAGAATAAGTACGACGGGTCGCAGGAACCCACCTTATGGCTATCAGACTATCTACAGGCAGTGCAGATATTAGGGGGAACAAAGGCGACTGCAATGCAAAGTTTGCAGCTGCACCTCACCGGCGCCGCCCGGTCCTGGTTGAACACCCTACCCGACGAATCCATTGGAAGCTGGGGGGAACTCGAAAGTCGATTCACAAATTTTTTTCGTTCCACCTACAAACGCCCAGCATCATTGGAAGAAGTTAAAGCATGTGTGCAGAGGAAAGGCGAAACGCTACGTTCTTATATACAACGCTGGAGTGTAATCAAAAACTCATCAGAGGACGTCTCTAACGAACGAGCAATAGACGCCTTTTCGGAAGGACTTCGTCGCTCAGATCTTGTGGAAGAAATAGGAAGAACAAGACCGACAACAGTAGCTGAGCTAATGGAGCAAGCTAACAAATTCGCTGACGGAGAGGACACGTATAACAATAAAAGAGGACGTTCGCCAGAAGTCGACAGAGTAAGTCGACAGAGGAGGCGACACCGCAGCGGGGGTAACCAAGGAAGGCGATATCAGGTAGCCGCGGGCTATGTACCAGAAGAAGAGGAAGGGTATGAAAGTAGGAGATTTCAGGCAAAAGGAGAAGAGAAATCAAGATACTCTGGTCCTTCGGCCGAGGATATGCTATACGGACCTTGTCGAATCCACTACGCGTATCTCGACGGGAAAAGGGTGTCAAATCACCAGATGAAGGATTGCAGAACATTTCTAAGGTTGCAAGGCGCCATGGGCTCAAGTCAAGAAGGAAGGCAAGGAGAAAGACGTAAAAATCAAGGATATCAAATGCAAAGACTAGCAAGGCACCTAGAGTCAAAAGTATACATATCAGCCATGATTCAGCCGGTGCCCAAGTCAAAGAAAGAGCGAAAGAGCATATCTAGGCAAGTAAACCTAGCAATATCATCGCCACCAGCTACCACAGAGTACCTACGGTGGTCAGAGCAACCAGTCAAGTTCAGCAGAGCAGACCACCCAAGGAAAGTTCCTAGGCCGGGCCACTCGCCTATGGTTCTAAAGGCGCAAATAGGAGGATACGACATCGGAAGAGTGTTCATGGATGCAGGGAGCGGCATAAACTTAATATATGCTAGAACACTAAAAGCAATGTGCATCTCACTAACGAGTCTGAAGCCAACCGATTGCTCTTTCCACGGAATAGTACTAGGAGCAGCAAATTACCCTTTGGGAAGGATAGAACTCGATGTCTGCTTCGGCAGCAGCGAAAATTATAGAAGAGAGAAGCTGGAGTTCGAAGTCATGGACTGGCCATCGCAATATCATGCAATCCTGGGACGCCCAGCATTTGCAAAGTTCATGGCAGTACCACATTACGCGTATCTCGCGTTAAAAATTCTAGGGCCCAAAGGAACAATTACGGTACAAGGGAGCTTTGAAGTAGCCAATACATGCGACAGAGAATTCAACAGGATGGCGCAAACTTTCGGCATGACAGCAGAATATGAGAGGTTGAAAGGAGAAACGGATCATAACGTACTACCCGACGTTGGACGATCCCTACCAGATAAGGCTTTCGACACAACGCAGGACTCGAAGAAAATTCAGGTCCACCCTATAGATCCAAACAAGACGACATCAATTGCGGTGAATTTGGATCCCGCATAGGAAGGCGCGCTCGTCGAGTTCCTCCGTGAGCGCTGGGAAATTTTCGCCTGGTGTCCATCGGACATGCCAGGGGTTCCCAGGGAACTCGTCGAGCACGCACTTAATGTAGATCCTAAGGCAAAACCAGTCAAGCAACCATTGAGGCGATTTGATGAACCGAAGAGGAAGGCGATAGCGTCAGAATTACACAGGCTAGAAAATGCCGGATTTATCAGAGAAATCAAAACTTCGAGTTGGATGTCGAACCCAGTCATAGTACCCAAGAAGAATACAAACGTACAAAGAGTATGTGTCGACTACACATCTCTCAATAAGCATTGCCCAAAGGATCCCTTCCCTCTACCTCGCATCGATCAGATAATCGATTCCACAACGGGATGTGCAAGGCTTTCCTTTTTGGACGCGTATTCTGGTTACAATCAGATTAAATTGAAGAAAGAGGAAGAAGAAAAAACGGCCTTCATCACACCATACGGAGTATTTTGCTACCAGGTAATGCCGTTCGGCCTAAAAAATGCAGGAGCAACTTATCAACGGATGATGCAAATCTGCCTCGGGAGCCAAATAGGACGCAATATCTAAGTCTACATTGATGATGTAGTCATCACGACAAGAGAAGAGAAATCCTTAATCGGCGACTTAGCAGAAACATTCGACAACCTGAACAAGTACAAGCTTAAGTTGAACTCGACAAAGTGTTCCTTCGGGGTGTCAGCAGGGCAACTTTTGGGGTTCTTGGTATCAGCACGAGGAATAGAGGCAAATCCAGAGAAGATTCAAGCAATTCTAACAATGGGGAAACCCACGAAACTCCACGATGTACAGAAGCTGGCAGGACGTGTCGCGGCACTAAGTTGCTTCGTTGCTCGACTAGGGGAGAAGGCGCTTCCTTTTTATGCACTTATGAAGAAGTCAGACGATAAATTTGAGTGGACAGAAGAAGCAGATGCAGCGTTTGCACAGTTGAAAAAAGTGCTCTCCACGCCACCAGTGTTGGTCGCACCAAGAGAAAAAGAGCCACTGCTATTGTACATCGCCGCAACTCATCAGGTGGTGAGTACAGTTCTAGTAGTCGAAAGAAGTGAAGAAGGAAAAGCTCATGGCGTTCAGAGGCCGGTATATTTCATCAGTGAAGTGCTATCTCCAACCAAACAGAGGTACCCGCACTATCAGAAGTTGGCATACAGTGTCTTCACAACTGCGCGTAAACTACGACAGTATTTTGCGGTGCACCCAATCATAGTGGTCAATGAAGCGCCACTGTCGAATATATTGAACAACCCTCTAGCAACGGGACGTGTCTCTTTGTGGGGAATCGAGTTATCTCCCATGGACATCACGTACGAAAAAAGGAAGGCAATCAAGTCGCAAGTCTTGCCAGACTTTACAGCAGAGTGGCTCGAGTTGCAAAGCACGGGACCACCGGATTTATCGAGTACTTGGACAATGTACTTCGACGGTTCTAAGAGAGTCCAAGGCGCAGGCGCAGGAGTGGTGTTGATATCACCTCACGGAGACAAATTAAAGTACGTCTTAAGGATGAGCTTCCCGCAGGCCTCCAACAACGAAGCGGAGTATGAGGCCTTGTTGCACGGAATGAAAATGGCTAAAGCATGTGGAGCAACTCGCCTAAAAATATTTGGAGATTCTAACCTTGTTGTTCAGCAAGTTATGAACAAATGTGACACAATCAACGACAACATGATGGCCTACAAAAATTTGTACCATTATCTAGAAGGAACGTTCGATGGATGCGAAGTCTCGCACATAAGCAGGAACAGCAATGAAGAAGCCGATACTTTAGCAAATATCGGGTCACAGTGTTTACCTGTGCCGTCCGGAGTATTTTGGGAGGAAATAGTGGAGAGATCCATCAAAAGTGGAAAAAGTTCGACTACCACAGCAGGCTCGGGGGCTACATCAGAACCAGAGGAGATCATGATGATAGAAGAAACATGGATGCAGCCATATCTCGCGTACATGATAAATAAAAAATTACCAGGAGATGCAGTGGAGGCCAAGAAGATAACTCGAAGATCAAAAGCGTTTGTCGTGTTGGAAGGGAAATTATACAAGAGAAGTATTACCGGCATTTTACAGCGTTGTGTAACGCCTCAGGAAGGGCAAGCAATATTGAAAGATATACACGGCGGAGTATGCGGCCATCACACCAGCAGCAGAGCAATAGCGGCAAAAGCTTTTCGAGCGGGATTCTATTGGCTAACAGCCATCGAGGACGCAAAAGATATAGTTCGAAAGTGTGAAGCGTGTCAAAGGTTTGCATCCAGGCCGCATGCACCAGCAGCGGAGCTACAAACAATACCGTTATCTTGGCCCTTCGCACAATGGGGCCTCGATATGGTGGGAAAATTGCACAAATCTTGGCCAGGAGGGCATGTCTACATGCTAGTGGCAGTCGATAAATTCACCAAATGGGTAGAAGCGGCCCCAGTAACAACTCAAGATTCTACAGCAGCAATCAGCTTCATCAAGTCGATAGTTTTCCGTTTTGGTGTACCATATAGCATTATCACAGACAACGGGACAAATTTCACTTCAAAGGAAGTCAAGAGTTACTGCGAAGGGTTGGGGATCAAGCTCAAATTCGCATCTGTGGCACACCTAAAGACAAACGGGCAAGTCGAAAAAGCCAATGGCCTAATATGTAGTGGAATAAAAAAGAGGCTCTTAGCACCTCTTGAGAAAGCCAAGAGCGCTTGGGTAGAAGAATTGCCCTCCGTTCTTTGGAGTCTAAGAACTACTCCTAACGCAGCAACTCAAGAAACTCCTTTCTTCTTGGTCCATGGCGCCGAAGCCGTGCTTCCAGTCAAAGTGACACACGAGGCTCCAAGAGTGACAACGTATGATGAGACAACGTCAACAGAAGCATTGCAAGATGATGTCAATGCATTGGATGAAGCAAGAGACAAAGCATTAGAAAGGGCTACACAATATCAACAAAGCCTACGAAACTACCATAGTAGTCGAGTTCATCCACGATCCTTCGTGGTGGGAGACCTTGTTTTGCGACTCAGGCAAGACAGCCACGGCAAATTGGAGTCCCCTTGGGTGGGACCCTACATCGTCACCGAAGTAATACCAGGAGGAGCATATCGACTACAAGACAAGAAGACTGGGAAGGACGAGAGCAACCCGTGGAATGCAGAACAGCTACGACATTTTTACGCGTAGACTAAGTATAGTTTCAATAAATTCGAGTTCGCCTTCTGAACCCAGAACATGAGGCCACAGGTCGGGTTCTTTGGGTTGAACTCGATGAAAGTTGTACAATTATTTTTTACTTCTCCGCTTGGGGGCTTCAACCCCCTGGGTCGTACGAAAAGAATTATTATGACAAGTTGGAGGTTTTCTTTCACTAAAAGGTTGTTTACACAACCCGAAAATTTGGTTCATAAATAGAACCCGATATTATCCTTACATTTATTGGTTCGCAAAGAACCCGATATATGGAAAAGCATACCTCAGAACATGACTTGTTCTCATGGTATTAGCAAAAGAGGTCGACATCAAGTACGAGTATTTATTACAAATATCATTGCAGGAAAGACATTATCAAACGAAATTACATGGATAGCAGATCCTAATAAAAGCGGGCTTCAAGCTTCATACTTCTTCTGGCAAAGAGTGCCATCATAGATCTTCACGTCAAACTTTGACGTACCGATATGGAAGTCGAAGGCCATGAAGAAGCCCTGATGGATGTCGTGGTCCTCAGCAAATTGCGCCCAGCCACCTCGGAAGTACTGCTCGCCGTCGCCATCATACCACACCTCCACCTCGTAGGGAAGGCCACCGCCAGACTGTTCACGGAGAACCGCCTCTCGCAGTTCGTGGCCATCCATAAACTTCGTAAAATTCAGCGGCAGCCGCTGAATCTCGCGGCACTGCGCCATGGCAATGCAAAGGAAAGAAAAGATCCGGGGAGGTGCAGCAGGAGCAGCTGGAGCAGCAGAAGGAGGAGTGATTGGACCTGGAGCGACGTTAATCACTTTGGGTTTGTTCTTGCTACCAGGTGGGCGGCCGGGACGGCGCTTAGCCGGAGCATCCAAAGAAGTTCCTGCGGCGGCCGGTGCGGTGTTCTTGTTCTTGCTGCCATGAGGGCGACCCCGACCTCGTGGCGCCGCCGGGGAGCCAAGGTTCAGACGGGAACCTTCAGCATCTGCCATAAGCACAAGAGAAAAACCTCGGAAAAACACTAGATGGAGAAGAGAAGATGAGGCGGCGGAGGAAGAATCTGATTAGGGTTTTTTCCTTTACCAGATGGTGCTTTATTTATAAGCGCGTATTATTGGGCCCTCGTGCTATGGCATAGCCCATAAACATATTTTACAGCAGGAGTTAAATTCTGCGTACAGCAGACGATAATATCAACAAAGAAAAACAAGAACAGAAGGCTATGATCGCACGATATGGAAACCTCGACTTGGACTCGGGGGCTCGCCAAATAGTAAGACATCCAGAGAAGAACGAAGAGCTGAACTTTGAGCCTATGCTTGACTACAAGTCGCCAAACATAGCCTCGGGGGCTACTCCCATCGGGAGCGCTGAGCGCGCACCCGATAGAGATGAGATAATCAATATCGAGATGAAGAAGGATAAGCATACAAAACTTCAACTGCGTATTCCACAAAATGAAGAAGGATTACTCCCATCGAGAGTGAGTTTTTTGGTTGTAGAAACCCGAATATTTTCAGTCAAAATTTGACTGCGACATAAGATTCTCGAGTTGTGTTATCGCAACGAAACTCGAATGCCGTGACTTGTCACGAAGGTAAGACCCCGGGATCCGTCCTGTGTGGCCTGGTATACGCACATGGATGCGCTCTGCTGGTATGTATCCGTGTCTACGACGCGAAGAAAATCCTGGTGGACGCACTGGGTACCCTGAGAACCACTGGGATTCATTCTTTGTAAGTCCTAAATGCGGCAAAAGGATGGATTTGACCGGTATCCCGAATTCAAGTCCAAGGGGATTGAATTTGAAGTAGGTGGCAAGTATCTGTTCCGGCAGTTAACTGACCTCTTGATCCGTCAGAGTTGTCAGGCTTGATCATCAAAACCCCTTGCGAGCAGATTGTTATCATGAAGTATAAGTCGAAAGACCAAGTCGAAGATTTGAAGATATGAAGAAATTGATCAAGTCGAAGATTTGAAGATTAGAGATTCAACCTGAATCTACAATTCTGGTAGAATCTCAGGGGCTACTGACAAGGGTATAGCTAATAGAGCCCGTTAGTTGAGTACCCCTGAGGCCCGTTAAGCTAGGCCCAATTGTAATGATAGTCGAATACGAGTTGTTACCGTATATCGATATTTGTAATCTGTATCGAACTCGACCCGATCCTCGAGACCTGGCCACCTATATATAGGGGCCAGGAGGGGACGGTGTGGGACAGATTGAAAGCAAGCCAGGTTGAACACCCAAGTTTACTTTCGATACACACCTATTTCGACTAACTTTACCTTCGAGTTCATCTGACGCCCTATCTCCCCGATCCTAAGTCCTTCATCTAGGACATTTGTCGAGTTAACCCTCGTCAGTATGTCTCCTCCAAACCAACATGATGTGATCCAACCACTTATTGCAGCAAGCAAAGCAAAAAAAACTAAAAGCAAAAACAACTGACGCTCCAAGAAAAATGCATAATGCATGAAGCAATAAAAATATAGCGTGTTGAAAGGTGACCTGATTTTTGCCGATGAAGAAGGGGTGCCTCGGGGGCATCCCCAAGCTTTGACACTTGTACCTCTTGGATATTTCTTGGGGTGCGTGGGCATTCCCAAGCTTGAGATTTTGTCCATTCTTCAACTCATCTCATCATTCTCCAATCCCTACACTTGAAAACTTCCTTCATACAAAACTCAACACAATTCTATTAGCAACGTTAGCATAAACATAATAATGAATCAACCCTTTTCAGTTCAGATTTCAACACAAAACCACCACATATATAGCATATACTACTGTAGCAACTTCCCCAAAAGTTTCGTGATCAAAAGAACTCAAAAAGAAAGCGATCGAGAGGCAAACACAAATAGTGGCAGAAATCCGTCAAAACAGAACAACTGACAAAGGTCGATTTTTTTGAGGACCTTCTGTTGCTCAAATCGAAAAGTGTAAAACTAATGGAAGTTTGGATATAACCTGGGTCATATGCACAAGAAATCGCAGGTCAAAAAGATATTCTGAGAATTTTCACGGTGCAGCACTGAAATCTGTTTCAGGACAGCAACATCCCCAAATCTTACCTCACTCAAATTAGAGGTTTCTCTTGGCACAACAACGAAATAAAAAGGATAAGGAGCGGTTATTACAGTAGTAATAACTTCCAAGACTCAAATAAAAGAAAAAGTACTGAAAATAAAACAATGGGTTATCTCCCAAGAGTTCTTTTCTTTAACACCTTTGAGCTAGGCGCAGTAATTTCAGAAAATGCTCACATAGGTGCCCAAAAAGAACTTAAGGCAAAGGCGCCATATAAGAACTTGAAGCAAGAGAGAGCATTAAAAAGCAAATATGAAACACATTTAAATCTAAACCACTTCCTATGCATAGGAATCTTGTAAGAAAATAAATCAATGAGGCACATAGTAGCAAACATGGATAGATAAAACAAGTGCAACTTCAAGATTTGCAACATAAAGAGGGGAAACTTAATATTGTTGAGATCCATCAAACCATGTTTCCCTCTCTCATAGTAACTTTCAGTAGCATCATGAATAGAATTAACAATATAACTATCACATAAAGCATCCCTATCAAGAGCCACATGCATAAAAGAATTAATACTCCCCACATGAATAATCATAGTAGGAGCAGATTCAACAGAATAATTATTCTCATCACCATAATCATCAAAAACAGGAGGCATATTGTAATCATAACTAATTTTTTCCTCAAAAGTAGGTGAACTGAAAATATTATACTCATCATCATAGCCATCATAAACTAGAGGTTTAGTATCATCATAAGCGAGAGAACAGCTATTTTGCAAAGCATATTCATCAAACATATCATCATAAGAAGGAACATGGATAGTACTAATGGTACAACAATTATTAACCTTATAATTTTCAGAACTGGTACCAAAAAGATTTTCAATATCAAAAGTATAGTGCTTTTCCCAATCATGATCACTAACATAGGTAACAGGCATGGGAACATCATCAAGATCAGAATTATCATAATCTATAATAGGAACAACATGCTTAGGGGAAAATACCGTTTCCTCTCTCCTTTTACTCCTCCTCCTCCTCTTCTTCTTCTTCTTCTTCTTACTCTTCTTACTTTCTCCTTTAGGAGGGAGAGACTTGAAAGGCATTTTCTCCACATAATCTGGTTTGCTGACAGAAACAACAGAAGAAACTTTGAAGGATTCCTCCTCTCTATTAATAAGATAGAAACATCTATTAGTCCTATCATAGCTTGGCAAAACATCATGTTTTATAAGATTTTGTATGTAAGTATTTGTGAGGCAATCTTTAACACAATAGAGACGACAACCACGCAGGGTGCTATTAATATCAAAAACACTCATATCTACCAAAGAAGTCTTTCTAGATATCTCTTCACACCCCAAAAACAAAGTAAGCTCATCATGCTGATTGAGAGTAATCTTGTCATCACAATACAAACTTGTGGTACTCATTCGATTAGAAAGGTGACTATTAGGGCTTGAGCATTGAAAATTAAAATGACCCGTGTCATCGCAAAATTCACAAAGAAAAGGATAAAGCTCACAAACTTTTTCACCAAGTTCATCTAGAGCCTTGTGCCACATTCGAGTTTCTTCATTCCTGTGGTGGATACAATAATCTTCTTTGTCGTAACTCTGTTCACAAGGTCTATGTACTCCACAAAAATTAACATGCTTATAAGAAATAGAACTTTCAGAAGTTTGAGCATGTTTATTGCAATCATCAACAATAATATCACTTTCTATGCAAGTGTCTGTAAAAGGTTCATGATACACATCCGCATTTCCCTTAGGAACATTAATATGGGAAGCAAAGGCTCTAAAGCAATTAACCATAATTTAGGGATCAAGACCATATTTAGCACTAAGCTCTTGAAAATCAGCAGTTTCAGCAAAAGACTTAATGCAATCATACTCATAATTTATACATGATCCTTTACCTTTGTCGCTATCCCAATCTTCAATATTGTTTTGAATTGTTTCAAGCAGATTCCACTTGACGTCGACATCCTTGCTTGTGAAAGAGCCATCAAAGCATGCATCTAGATAGTCCTTGTAATATCCTGAAAGCCTTGCATAAAAATTATTAATAATAATATTACGGGGAAGATCATGAATAGGACATTTGAGCATTAGTGACTTCAATCTTCCCCACGCTTGGGCAATGCTTTCTCCCTCATACGGATGAAAATATTAAATGTAATTCCTATCTTTATAAACCTCACTAGAAGGATATAATTTAGAATAAAAGAGAGGTACAATTTCCTCCCAATCAATAGGTCGGCCATCCTTCAGTGTTTTATACCATTCCACAACTCTGCCCTTCAGTGATAAAGAAAATAGCTTCCTCTTAACTTGGTTCATCGAAATACCTGCACACTTGAACAACTCGCATAATTCATGTATAAAGAGCAAATGATCACCGGGATGGACAGTTTCATCCCCTAAATAGCAGTTATTCATAGCACGTTCAATAATTTTCATAGGTATTTTAAATGAGGAGCACAAGCATTATTAGAAACATCACATATGGGAGATAAAATATCATCAGAGCAAACTTTCTCCACTAAAGCTAGGGAACTAAAAATATCATGCTTAACAAAACTAGCTTCCCCAAGCTTAGACTTTTCTATAGCATTAGCAATAACGGTGTTCAAAGCATTCATACTAACAACACTATTAGCATGCAAATTAAGCTCCAAAGTTTTTTCAATTTTCACTTCAAACACTTCATATCCTAACGTAGGAAAAATACTAAAGAACTCTTTATTTTCCATTAAGCCTAACTAGTGAAAATAAAAACAAGAAATAAAAAGATATAATTACAGAATCTAAAGGAAATAACTTCGAGCACTCACACAGGAGGATGTGAGTACCTTTTACCTTACCTTCCCGGCAACAGCGCCAGAAAAGAGCTTGATGTCTATGCACGCTTCTATCCTTGTAGACAGTGTTGGGCCTCCAAGTCCAGAGGTTTGTAAAACAGCAACAAGTTTCCCTTAAGTGGATCACCCAAGGTTTATCGAACTCAGGGAGGAAGAGGTCAAAGCTATCTCTCTCAAGCAACCCTGCAATTACGATACAGAAAGTCTCTTGTGTCCCCAACACACCCAATACACTTGTCAAATGTATAGGTGCACTAGTTTGGTGAAGAGATAGTGAAATACAAGTAGTAGTGATGATTATAAGTAGTAAATGTAATCTGAAATAAATATCGCTGCGAGTAAACATGTAACAAAACTGAAAGGAAACGGTGTGCAATACTTGGAAACAAGGCCTAGGGATCATACTTTCACTAGTGGACACACTCTCAACAAATATAACATAATTGAACCAATAGATACTATCATCAATATGCAACTCAAAACAATTCTCCAATGGATAACAAACACTAATCATGTGTAGGGCTACGAAGCACTCCTCAAAGTCCGTATTCCCCAAACTAGATTGTCCCACACTATCACCGTGAACGCACTAGATGGTTCCAACAAACACCAACAATTCATAGAGATATTAACCAAAAAGACACACATGATGCGCACACTGCCACCATCACACCATGATACAAGGTATCTCCGGAGTTTACAAATATAAAGCACGGGAGTAGCATAATATCTGAATAATAACATCTACAATTCAACTAGATACAAAGCTCATGATCACATAAAGATCACATTATGGGAGAGAGAGGTGAACCACATAGCTACCGGTAGAGCCCTCAGCCCCGGGGGAGAACTACTCCCTCCTCATCATAGGAGACATCAAGGTTGATGGAGATGGCGGTGAGGTCGATGGAGATGGCGGAGATGGCGATGGAGACCAATGGAGATGGCTCCGGGGGCACTTCCTCGTCCCAGCAGAGTGCTAGAACAGAGACTTTTGTCCCCCAAAATTCGTCAGCGGCGGCGGCGGAGCTGCGGAACTATTCTGGGAAAAACGCTGATTGTTTTAGGGTTTTCTGTCGCGAGGCTTCTTATAGGCGAAGGGGCATCGTCAGAGGTGGACCAGGGTGGCCTCACAATGGGTGGGTGCGGCCAGGGGCTGGGCCGCGCCCCCCTATTGTCTGGCCAGCCTCTGGCCCCTCTACGGCTCCCGTTTGGTCCTCGTCCTTCGTCCGGGAAAAATAGGAGTTTCCGAACTTGTTTCGTCCAATTCCGAGAATATTTCCTGTGTAGCTTTTTTGAAACACAAAAACAGTAGAAAATTGGGAACTGGCACTGTGGCATCTCGTTAGTAGGTTAGTTCCAGAAATCGCATAAAAACGCCATGAAGTGTAACGAAACACAAGGCAAATGGTGTAAAAACAAGCATGGAGCATCAAAATTATAGATACGTTTGAGACGTATCAGTATCTACTATTAGTGCTTATGACATTGTTGCAACTTGTTGTGCTTAATGCTTATCACTTTGGGCCCGAGTGCCATGATCTCAGATCTGAACTTGTTATTGTTTATGATGATACTTGTTATTTATGATCTTACCTGCAAGTTGTATACACATATTGTTGTCCGGAACCCGAGGTCCCAAAGTGACAGAAATTGGGATAACCGGAGGGGATGGCTATGATGTGAGGATTATATGTGTTCACCGAGTGTTAATGCTTTGCTCTGGTACTTTATTAAAAAGGAGTACCTTAATTACCAGTAGTTTCCCTTGAGGCCCTGCTGCAACAGGCTGGTAGGACAAAAGATATCGTGCAAGTTTCTCATTGCGAGCACGTACGACTATATACGGAACACATGCCTATGATTGTTTAGTACTAGGATGCTTTATCATTATTTATCTGCAATGCCCATGTCTCACTGATTTCATGAATTATCTTATCTATGCAATGCCCTTACATCTATCCCTATGCCTACAGTCTTTAATCCTACTGTTTACTATCGCTACTATTACTGCTTTTATTTTACTATTGTTGTTACTGTTTTGCTACTATCACCACCATAAAACTGTTTCTACTGATAAACCTCTGCGAGCAAGTCTGTTTCCAGGTGCAGCTGAATTGACAACTCATCTGTTAAGGATTATAAATATTCTTTGGCTCCCCTTGTGTCGAATCAATAAATTTGGGTTTTACTTCCCTCGAAGACTGTTGCAATCCCCTATACTTGTGGGTCATCAGAGCTCCCGATTCATGATGGGTCTGGCCAGCAGGTGGAGATATAATCGTGGTCAACACCTGCCGAGTGTTGGCTTAAACTGAATTGTGATGGTGCCATAAATTCCAGGGGAGCAATGGTAGGAGCCGGAGTGGTAGTACGAGATGAGTTTGGCTCTTTTGTGGCTGCGGAATGTGGGCGACATGATCTGGTTGATCTAGAGACTGTGGAGTTACTGGTCTGCCGGGATGTCATGCTTCTGGCTAAATCAAAGGTTGGTCTCATATTCAAGTGAAGACTGATGACCAATAAGCTGTTGTAGCTCGGAAAAATGAGAAGGTGGAGGGGCCAGATTGTGAAGAAGATGAAGGCTATGGTTTCTATGTTGTAGGGATTTTTGTTTACTTTTGTTAGAAGAGATATAAATAAAGTGGCACATTTGTGTGCTCACACAGCTCTCTCAATCAAGTTTTTAAATATCTTGTATAATTTGACCCTTGGATTTTTTATTAAGGTTGTTCAATCAAATATGTTGTTCATCAATGAAATAAAGGCTTGACGATGATTGATAAAAAAATTATATCAAATTAATTAAACCTATTTTCAAACGTTAAATTACAACCGTTGTCAGAAAAATCCAGCCCTAAACACGACTGGTCGACGACCAATGCCTTTTAAGTGGGGCTGCGCTAGGCATCGACCGACCGATTTGGGGGGAAATCGATTGCGGTCCGCATTGTCCGATCACGATCCAATGATCAAAACAAACATGTGACACAGTTTTGTATTTTAGACCATCGATTTTCATGAAAACAACCTGTGGTCCTATTATAGGGGCAAATTTGTGTTATAACCTACATTTTGGCCCATTCCTTTTATAAAAACCAACCTGCGGTCCTAACCCTATCCACTTGACAAGTAGATTTGTGTCATACTAGCATTATAATAAAAATGTTGTAACCCCGCGTACAAAAACAATATACTATTACAACAAAAATATCTTACATTTTTAAAACGTAAATATTACAAAAATAGTTGAAATACTACTATTTTTTGCTACAGATTGATTTACCACAAAAAAGTAACCAACTACTTCAACAAAAAAACAAACCATGTTACAACAAAATAACCATATGTTTGTTGCAATGAAAAATGAATAACAACACGGTTTCCTATCAAAATGATTGACAACAAATCATCGAGTATTTCCACAAAAGAAATAAATAATCACAACAAAAATAATTACAAATTTGTAGCATATGTGTCATAGAACTTGCATCATACCGTTGCAACATTTTTGTGTCTGTTTTTCAAACAAAATTAGTACACGTTTTGTTACGTTTTGAAAAAATTATTCATGGCGGACCAGATCTAGGTAAAAACATTGTAACATCTTGTATGTGCTTTCGCTATAAAAATCTTATGTGTTTATTACAAATTTAATTGACCTATACAACATCAAATATAAAATCGCGGAGAAACTTGTCCATGTCGCACAGGTACACCATTACAACATATCTCATGTTCTTTCACAACATATTGGGTGGACCTATGCAACATCATGAACCAGTTCCTCGCAAAGTCCATTCATGGCATCCTGGATGAACGAATTCGGTGCAACTGGCCACGAATCAGGACCGCGAGAGCTCCATCGATGGTAGATCTGATGGTCCCATACCCATTCTCCTAGATCCTCGTCTCACGGGCTCGGAAGGACCGGATATCTTAGATTTGAAGGAGCCATGGCCACAACCATGAGATGCCGGGGGGCTAACCTGTAAGGCAAGGGCCTCGTCGCCGGCTGAGATCGACCAGAGAAGATCTCGCTCTAGCCGCTTCGATTGCTCAGTTGCGTCGCCGATGTCGGATGTGCCGAATCATCTTGCGGGTCGCCTCTTCTTCCTGCGGGTGAGCTCTCCTTCCAGGAACTGAAAACATGTTGACTTTGTCTCTTTTTGTGTGGGTGATGTGGCGACACCGGGAGCGTTGGATCAAGGAGGATCAGAGGACGCAGAGGACAACCGATCACCCGCAGCGATCGGTGGGCTGAGGGCATCTCCAGTGGGCCGACCCAAACAGACAGCACGTGTCCAAACATGTCCGCATGGACAATGTAGTCGGGCCAGCGGCTCGACCCAAACAGACAGCGATGTCCGAACGCGTCCGTGCGCACCCATTTCGGCCTTAGATTTGGGCCAGGAATGCGTTGGCCTAGACAGCGCGCGCGTCCGACCGCGCACCCCTCTTGTCCGCCACGGGCCCAACCGACAGAGGCACCAAGGCATTTCCCCACCCCCTAGTGTTTCCCTGTCGCTCGCGCCCCTCCTCCTTTACCCTCACTGGCGCCACCATGGTCGCCGTCGGTTCTCGCTTGCTGCCCCTACTGCCAAAAAGGCCCCTTGTTCCATCTCTTCTCGAGGCTGCCCAGCCACCGCCACCGACCGTCCACTTCAGGACCATCGTTGGGTGGCTAGATCGAGCGGTCGTCCCTTCTCGCATGCAACCTCTTCGGCCATTTGCCAACATGAGAACCGCGATGGACAACAGCTCGAACGACGACGACATTTTCACCATTGCCAACCTCAACAAGTTCTTATACGCGCATTTCTTCAAAGACTGGTAGGGCTCCGAGTCCAACGATGACGCCGACTTGATGGTGGCCATGGCAAGCATCCTCCATGAGGAAAACGAGGCCTACATGACTCAATGGAGGGGCTTCGTGCTGGGACGAGCCGCCAATCTGGACCGCAATTGGGAGGCCAACCACATGCAGTTGTACGCCGACTACTTCCACCTGGAATCGGTGTTGTACCAAAACTATTTTCGGCGCCGTTTTTGGATGTCAAGGAAGTTGTTTGGGTAAATTATTGAAGGTGTTCGCCTCCATAACCCATATTTCAAATGCAAGCCAGATGCCACAGATAAACTTGGCTTCTCTTCTTATCAAAAAATGCTCGGCGGCTATACGAATGCTTGCTTATAGAGTAGTCGGGGATCTTGTTGGTGAGTACATGTGCATGAGCGAGTCTACATGCATTGATTTAATGTACAATTTTTTTGAGCTGTCATTTCGGCCTTTGACGAAGAGTACTTGCGAGAGCCCAACATGAAGGACACTCAACGACTCTTGTCTATCAACGAGAAGAGGGGGTTTCCCGGTATGCTTGGAAGCATATATTTTGTGCATTAGGAGTGAAAGAACTGTCCTTTTGCATGGCACAGGCGGTATTCAGGGCATGCTGAGGGTTGCATGGTCATACTTAAGGCCTTTGCTAGCCAAGATCTATGAATTTGACATTCTTTTTTCAATGTGGCAGGTTCTCATAATGATATCAACATCCTCCAGCGATCCCCTGTATTTGCTAGCAGTGAGCTATGAGATTATGAGCCATACATACACCAAAGATTATTACTTAGCTGATGATATCTATCCGAAGTGGCCTGTTTTTATGAAGACACATCGTAATCCCACGGAGGAAAAATAAAGTCGGTTTGCGAAAGAACAAGAGGCTTACTAGAAAGATATGGAGCGAGCATTTGGTGTTCTTCAATCTTGTTGATCATTGTTGGTCACCCAGCTAAGCAATGGAATGCTCAGCAAATGTGGAAGGTCATGACTGGTTGTGTGATCATGCATAACATAATCGTTAAGGCGCGTGACGATATGATCAGGGGTAGAATTTTTAAGGTGAGTTGGCTGCTCCAAACCCTGGATCGACATCCTTTGAGGATTTTCTCCATGCATACTATGAGATTCAAGACCGGACAACCCATCACGTCCTCCATAAAGAAATAACCCGTAGACAACCTCATTTAAATTTATTTATATTTTATTTTATCATAAACTATTTTTAATTATTTGGTTACAAACTTTTTATAATATATCTTACACTAATTTAGAATTTGTTGTGAGCTCCTATTTTTTATAACTATAGCCAAAGAGTTAGAAAAAAGCCATATTTTAAACATGGATCAAAAAATAGGTCAGTCTATAGTCCGATCCATACGAACAATAACAATCCTTTTAAAGCTCTGACAAAGAGATCTCCGACGTCAGTCACGTGATCTCGCGCGGCTCCTCCGTAAACCGTCGCCGCTTCCAAAGTGAGAGGAGACAACCGTCTACCCTTCCCGAGCCAGTCCACCGCATCTCGGAGTTTGGGACCTGCATTATCCTCTCGTCTACTTTTTTTCTTTTCTCCATGTGCTACCATCTCTCCTCTCACCTACCCTGAGCTTCAGCATCTTTTGATGCCTCTCTCTTGAGTCTTGATGATGACTACAGCGACTACCCAGTCCCACCGATTCAGTCCCGCCGCTGCGCTGCTGCCGAGCCAGCTCTGGCGTGTCGATGCCGTTCTGGTGCGCGGGCCCGCTACCTCGGCAAGGTCGACAGGTCATGTCCTCTTCCTTTTGGTAATGGACAGATCACGACATGGGCGTGTATCGGACGCTGAGCAGATTGCCGGAGAGGGAGAGGGAGGGCGGCGAGAAAATATCTGGGTGAGAGCGAATCTTCGCCCCAACAAGGACGGCCGGGTACCGGACCCCGATAGCATCTGCTTTTCTCGTGTCCGAATTCCGAAAGCACAACCGACTCGAGGCAGTAAAAAAAGTAGAGTAACAAAAACTTCAGTACCACGGGGAGCAGATCGTACGACGGAAAGATGAAACGTGCTGGACTAAAGTTGACGTCTGTCTCGCCGGCGAATGGCCGAGTACTGGAGCACAGCACGAGCAGCGGAAGAGGATACTATGTTTCTTTCCAGAGTGATGCTTATCGAATGCACCTGCAATGTGGGTTCGGAGAGGTGTTTGGAAAAAATGAACATGAACTTTTGTCTAATCACATGTCCTAAATATATTTGTACAAAGCAAGTGCTTAATTAGGCACTTCTATTACAGAAATAAGTGCTAGTGCTTGAGAAAAACATGTTCATCTTTGTATAAACACCTTTCCAAACATCTTGCCGCAACATATAAGTACACAATATTAGGTCCCGCCCTCGCGGCCAATGTGAGTTCTCTTTTCTAGCAAGCGATCCACGGTTTTGTCGTTTTGTTGTCGCCTGTCGGAGTTAGGTCTCACAACTTCCGACATGAGCCCCCATGAGGAAACAACATAGGCACACGATATGAAGCGCGTAGCCACCATGCGCCGCTAGCCAACTGATCGACTCCAATACATGCGCATAATCCCAAGGCACATGGCCGCCACGTGCCGCTAGCCAACTAGCCGACTCCCGGTTCCTCGAGGCCTGAATTAGCGTGCTGCATTCTTTTGAAGGTTCTAACTGCATCTTATTTCTTATTCTACTATTTTTCTCTCGTAGTTTACCCAAATGAAAATACTACATTTCCTTGTTAGTTTCTACTATTATATTTCGTTAGGTTACATTAGTTTCTACTGCATTTTCCCACCAGGTTCTAATGTCGTGGGTAGTGTTACGGTAACCAGCTATGTAACTTCATCGTTATCTCTTTTCACTAACTCAGTGTCACATAGACAAATTTACTAAGTTGGATCTTAAGTTAGTGCTGACCTGCACTATGAGCAGTCTAATTGTATAGCCATGCACTCAGACCCTACCCTACGGTACAGCCTAATTACTTTTTTTTTACAATGTACAGCCTAATTACTTTGTTGCCTGTGTACTGTGATTGATTGGGAATCGGTAGGGGGTGGCCACAAGATCCGTTTAGCATACGTCTACTGCCGGAGCGGTCACATTACGACATAGTTTTACCGAGGGATCAGATAAGACGTTATATACACCAAAAGATCAGATTTATCAAAAACTATCATAATAGATATCACTGAATTAGTATAAAGTTAGACTAATACCAATAACTCCAAATTCACTCATTGAGGCAACTGCCATGGGAGAGCCAGGGTCCAGGAGAGAATTATATGCGCTTTCCGTTCTGAGATGTAAAAACACTACCACATGCGTTACTTGCGGTGTAGCACATCTCACTATTTGGGAAATTGCTTGCGTGCTGGACTAAAGTTGACGCCGGTCCTATCCAGATCCGGCGCCGTCGCGTCTATCCGCAGGTGCTAGCTGCTATGCGCTGCGTGCTGCTACTGCTTCGCTCTGGAATTCTAGATCAGCACGACTTGGCAAAACAAAGTAGAGTATAGCAAATCTGGTTGATTCGCGTTTGCTTTTGTGCCTTCAGTTCACAGATCGGACATGTCATTATCAGAAAATATCTAGGGGCATTATGGACTTTTCATAACTCAACGCAGAAATTAAGCCCAAACACTGCAAGCCGAAAAGATTAGAAAAAACTTCACCAAACCAGAGCTTATTTCCACCGGAATCCATAAGCTAGATTGTGGAGAAGTTTAAGCTAAAGAGAAGTGGCCCTGAGTACTGGAGCACAACAAGTGAAAGAGGATATGTTCCTTTTCCCAAAGTGATGCGTGTTAAGGCATCTGCAATGGGACCTGGGGAGGCGTTTCGTAAAATAAACTAACTTTTGTTGAAACACAAGTGCTTACTTATACAAATGATTGATTAGGCACTTTTATTATAGAAATAAGCGCTAGTGCTATTTTTTTTTATCTTTGTAAACACCTCTCCAAGCATCTTAGTCGCAGATAGTCTAACCCCATAGGGTTTCTAGTAAACAATATTAGGTCTCGCCCTGACGGTTGGTGCGGCGGTTTTGTCGTTTTGTTGTCGCCTCTGACAACTCAACTCCCGACATGAGCCCTACAAAAAGACAACATAGGCACACACTCGCGGGGCCGCCACGCGCCGGTAGCCAACTGATCGACTCCAATACAGGCACATAACCCCGTGTCACGCGGTCGCCACGCGCCGCTAACCAATACTAAGCATGCCACTGCTCGTCCGATCCTGTACGAACAGTCCCGATTGACCCGGAAGCATAGACCAGTCATTTTTGTGAAAATACCCCCACGACTTTACCCTGCTTCCCAGAAAATCCTGCCCCAACCCCACAGCTTTGTCTTCCTCCCATGCGGACAAACCTGCGATCTGCTCCATGCCGCTGGACAAAAAGTAAACGTACATCAGATTATATAGTGTATCAGATCCTGTTCCAATGAATGTGTGTGCTCAATTAATTTGCAGGCAATCAATTTTCTATCTGGTAAAGCTTATACTCCCTCCGTCCGGAATTACCCTGCATTCTGTGTTTAGTCAAAGTCAAACTTTTCAAATTTTGACCAAATATATTGGTAAAACTATCAATAACTATGAAGCCAAATACATACAATATGAAAATATATTTTATGACAATTCTAATGATGGTTATATTATATTATAAATATTAATATTTTTCTTATACACTTAGTCAAAGTTTATAAAGTTTGACTTTGACTAAACCTAGAATGTAGGGTAATTCTTGACAGAGGGAGTACGTTTCGTGGACTCATAGGATTAGACACAATAGCTGACGTCACAATAGCTGACGCTGTCGGCAGATTGGTCCTCGAATGTCGCCGGAATCAGAGCGCATGTAGATTTGCCCGATCTGCACCTTACACGCAGGCGCCACCTTCAGCTAGCAGCGGGAATCGATGGTGCCAAGACGACCACCGGCAGGCGGTAGCCCCAAGCATGTCACCAATAACGACGTCTTGGCCTGATTTATGGGGATTTAGGTTGGAATGCTGGATGGCGGCCACCGTTTGGGACAAGGGCAATGGAGCTCGCTCATTTTTCAGATCTGGAGTGGAGCTTTGTTGGGAACAGAGGAGCACCGCTGTCTTGTGATAGAAAATTGGGAGTGCAAACCTGTTGGAGTTTTCTAGGATTTTATAGCAAAAGGAGGGCCTTCGTGTAAACTTTATCTGCAATAGAGTACTTGCCCATTCGCTTTGATCGGGAGGCTCAGTTTTACATCTGACGGTCCAAGTTGCTTAGTGCATTAGTATACCTATTTGGCCTAGTACACAGCATATGCCCCCCCAAGTACCATAGCATGACCATTGATTGGGTTTGGTAAGGTAGCATAGCAATAGCGGATGCAGCTTCAGTGACTTCATGTAACAAAGTCTTCCGGCGTCTTACCTCTAATATCCACCTTCTATCTTGTATCCGACGTACCATATTGGTTTAGATTTCGAACTTAAAAGTAAAATTATTCAGAAAAAAATTGAAAAAATTCCAATAAATTATAAACGCCTCGTTTGAGTACTGAGAAAGTTTCATCCAATTCGGATAAGTAGTTTGTGCTTAAATAGCATTTTACGTATCGAGCACTAGTTTAAATTAAAAACCTATTTAATCACAAACCATTGATCAAAATATAATGAAACTTCACCAGAATACAAATCAGAACATGTATGATTTATTGGAATTTTTTCAATTTTTTCTGAATAGTTTTTACTTTTGAGTTCAAAATCTAGACTAATGTGGTGCGTTGGATGTAAGATAGAGGGTGGATATTGAAGGTAAGGCGCCAGGAGACTCACTGAAGCTGCATCCAGCAATGGCACCCGTTTAGCATGCGTCTAGTGCTGGAACGGTGGCACTGCAAAGCCAAGCACGGGTTCACGGGGGCGCCGTGCCGCGCGTCCTGGCCTTTTCCCCAGGCGGTGGCTTTGCACGGCCCTGTCGATGATGCTTGTTTATGGACACCAATGATGTTGCAATGGGCGTATGTGTTGAAATAATGGGCCTTTTTATATGAGTCCATAATAGATTTCAGAAATTCCTAAAAATCTCAAAGCCCATGTGTGTGAGCCCATTTGGAATGCAGCCCAAGTTTTTGGCTGCACAAAGGCAAGGGGTGGGAGCTAAGTTTAGTCCCATATGGAAAGTTGGGAGAGATGTAGACCAACATATAAGGTGGGGTGTTGCACCACTTGGTAAGTGAGTGAGAAGAGAAGTGCCACACGCGCGCTTCTCCTCCTCCTCGCTCGTCTCGACTCGACACGTCACGACGCGCGCGTGCGCGCCGCGGTTTGCGGAATTGAGCCTCGGAGCCGAGCTTATCTTTTTGCATCACATGAAAACCGAACGTTTGACCGAGTCCTTGACGGACGCGTCACAGCTAGCCGGATCGTGGGCTGCTGTAACCGACTCGGGCGGCGTGCGACGTGGGCGTGGCCCACGTTGCCTAGGGTTTCTCCGCTGCGCCGCCTATATAAACCCTTGCCCGGCTACATGCCGTATACATCCTGAAACCGATCTAGGGTTTTGCCACCTCTCGCTGCTTGCGTCGCCTCCGTAGTCTACTCCATCCCGAGCGCCGGCGTGCACCGGCGAACGGGAGAGCAGGTCTCCGGAACCACTCGCCTTTGCGATCCTGTACGGGAGAGGGCGAATTAGGTTTTTGGGAAGCGCTCTGCGCGACTGCTCAAGCTCTTCATCACGGGTCGTCTTCCATCCAAGTCGGGCGGTGCAGCCTACCGCCGTCTTCATCGCCGTCTGCTTCGACCGGTCTACTCCAACGTTGTGATCAACAACGTTACTGCAACGACTACATCTGCAAACGAACGGTACGTGCGGTGTACTGTTGTTTCCCTGTTCATCATGTTCTGCGAGTACATGTTTCGCTGCTACTTGTTTCCGTTCATCTTGTTGTTCAGTACATCTAGTATGTTCGAGTTACATGTGGTAGTAGCTAGCGTTGTCATGTTTAATATTCTGGAATTAATCATGGAAATT
This sequence comes from Dactylis glomerata, assembly GCA_007115705.1. Lineage (NCBI taxonomy): Eukaryota > Viridiplantae > Streptophyta > Magnoliopsida > Poales > Poaceae > Dactylis > Dactylis glomerata. The sequence continues at coordinate 856,581 of QXEO01001291.1, forward strand.
GTGCCTAATTATCCAACAATCCAAAAACCTAATTGTAGGCAATTTCCTGAATTAACAATGGCTGGTTTTACCGATGCACTGAGGTCGGATAAATTTACCGGTGTGCACTTCAAGAGGTGGCAGTACAAAGCTGAACTTTGGCTGACCACGATGAAAGTGTTCCAGATTAGTAAAGGCAAACCTGAAGGAACTATGTCTGAGGATGATCAGAAAAAGTTCGAGGAAGCCAATACTATCTTTGTGGGATGCATTCTGAGCATTCTTGATGACCGTCTGTGTGATGTGTTTATGCACATAAAAGACGGGAAGGAGCTCTGGGACGCACTGGACGCCAAGTTTGGTGCTGCAGATGCTGGCAGTGAACTGTACATCATGGAGAGCTTTCATGATTTTAAGATGACTAAGGACCTTCCTGTGGTTCAACAAGCTCATGAGATACAGTGCATTGCCAAAGAGCTCGAACTCCTTAAGTGTGCCTTACCCGACAAGTTTGTGGCGGGTTGCATTATTGCTAAGTTGCCCCCTTCATGGAGGAACTTCGCCACAGCTCTCAAACACAAGAGACAGGAGATATCAGTTAAAAATCTGATAGCGTCCCTTGATGTTGAGGAGAAGGCTCGTGCTAAGGACACTACTGAGAAAGGAGAGGGTCATGCTACTGCTAACTTTGTGCAGCAGAAAGGCAAATCCTCAGGCAAGAATAAAGGGAACTTCAAGCCCTCTTTCAACAAGCCTGTAAAGACTACAACCTTCAAGAAGAAGAAGCCGAACAGGGACAAGAGTGATCTGACTTGTTTCACTTGTGGAGAGCCCGACCACTTTTCCAAGGACTGCCCAGAACGCGCAGACCGCAGAGGGAAAAGGGCCAAGAATGTCAACGTCGTGACTGCTAGCGATACTGATGGGTATGGTAATCTATTTACTGTTCTTTCGGTATTTCAATCTCCCTCTTGGTGGATTGATACGGGTGCTAACGTTCATGTGTGTGCTGACATCTCTTTGTTCACTTCTTACCAGGCCGCACGGGATTCCTCCGTCCTAATGGGCAATGGGTCACATGCCTCTGTTCGTGGTGTTGGCACGGTAGATCTGAAGTTCACTTCGGGGAAGATCGTGCAGCTGAGGAACGTGCAGCATGTCCCTTCTATGAACAAGAATCTTGTTAGCGGTTCCCTTCTCTGCAGAGATGGGTTTAAGGTTGTTTTAGAGTCGAATAAGGTAGTCATTTCCAAGCATGGACAATTTATTGGAAAAGGCTATGAGTGCGGAGGCTTGTTCCGCTTTTCACTTTCAGATTTCTGTAATAAATCCGTGAACCATATTTGTGGCAGTGTTAATGACGATACCAGTGTTTGGCATTCTCATTTATGTCACATTAATTTTGGTTTGATGTCTCGGTTATCCAGCATGAGTTTAATTCCGAAATTCACTATTGCCAAAGGTTCTAAGTGCCTTAGTTGTGTGCAATCGAAGCAACCTCGTAAGCCTCATACGGCGGCCGAGGAGAGAAACTTGGCACCTCTAGAACTCATACATTCTGATCTATGCGAGATGAATGGTGTGTTGACAAAAGGTGAAAAGAGATATTTCATGACATTGATTGATGATGCGACTAGATTTTGCTATGTTTACTTGTTGCGAACTAAAGATGAAGCTTTAGACTACTTTAAAATTTATAAGGCTGAAGTCGAAAATCAACTAGAGAGAAAGATCAAGCGTCTTAGGTCGGATCGTGGTGGAGAGTATTTTCCTAAAATCTTTGACGAATTCTGTGAGGAACACGGTATTATTCATGAGAGGACGCCTCCCTACTCGCCCCAATCTAATGGGGTGGCCGAGAGGAAAAACCGCACTCTGTCTGACTTGGTGAATTTCATGCTCGACACTGCTGGTTTATCAAAGGCATGGTGGGGGAGGCTTTGTTGACTGCATGTCATGTCCTGAATAGAGTTCCTAACAAGAATAAAGATAAAACCCCTTATGAGGAGTGGGTTGGGAGAAAGCCATCACTTTCGTATTTGCGCACTTGGGGATGCTTGGCGAAGGTCAACATTCCCATCCCAAAGAAACGCAAACTCGGACCAAAGACTGTGGATTGCATCTTTCTAGGTTATGCTCAGCGGAGCATTGGCTATAGATTTTTAGTATTTAAATCCGAGGTACCTGATATGCATGTTGACACTATAATGGAATCTCGTGATGCAACATTTTTTGAGAATATGTTTCCTATGAAAGATATGCATAGCACTGCTAGATTTTCTTCTGAGATAATTCCTGAATCTAGTGCATCTGATGATTATTTTGAGCAACCACATGAGAACGTTTTTGAGAACGTTCATGAGAAGGATGACAATGAAGCTCCTACAAGGAGCAAGAGACGAAGGACTGCAAAGTCCTTTGGTGATGATTTCATTGTGTACCTTGTGGATGATACTCCCACGTCCATTGATGAGGCATATGCATCACTAGATGCAGATGATTGGAAAGAAGCTGTCCAAAATGAGATGGACTCGATTCTTTCTAATGGAACATGGGAATTATCAGAGCGTCCCCATGGCTGTAAGCCTGTGGGCTGCAAGTGGGTGTTCAAGAAGAAGCTAAGGCCTGATGGTACTATTGAGAAGTACAAGGCGAGACTTGTAGCGAAAGGCTACACACAGAGAGAAGGCGAAGATTACTTTGACACCTATTCACCTGTCGCAAGACTAACCACCATTCGAGTACTACTTTCCATGGCTGCCTCCTATGGTCTTATCGTTCATCAAATGGACGTAAAGACAGCTTTCCTTAATGGAGAGTTGGAAGAGGAAATCTATATGGATCAGCCTGATGGATTTGTGGTAAAAGGTGAAGAGACAAAGGTGTGCAAGTTGCTAAAATCTTTATATGGCCTGAAACAAGCACCTAAGCAATGGCATGAGAAGTTTGACAGAACTTTAACTTCTGTTGGCTTTGTCGTTAATGAGGCTGACAAGTGCGTATAATATCGCCATGGTGGGGGCGAAGGTGTTATATTGTGTTTGTACGTTGATGATATTCTCATCTTTGGTACAAACATGAAAGTAATACATGAGGTCAAGTCTTTCTTGTCAAAGTGCTTTGATATGAAAGATCTGGGAGAAGCTGATGTGATCCTGAACATCAAGCTGAATAAGAACGAGAGTGGGATTACATTATCGCAATCCCACTATGTTGAGAAGATCTTGAGCCAGTTTGGCTTTATTGATGGCAAGTCTTCTCCAACACCTTATGATCCCAGTGTGATATTGCGTAAGAACAAGAATGAACCAACAGATCAACTGAGATATTCTCAGATCATTGGTTCACTCATGTACTTAGCGAGCGCGACAAGACCTGACATCTCTTTTGCTGTGAGCAAGTTGAGTAGGTTCATGTCAAAACCGGGTATTGATCATTGGCATGCACTTGAAAGGGTCATGCGCTATCTATGTGGTACAATGAGTTACGGGATTCACTATTCAGGGCACCCTGCTGTGCTTGAAGGATATAGTGACGCAAATTGGATCTCTGATGTAGATGATATCAAAGCCACTAGTGGGTATGTGTTTACCTTTGGAGGTGGCGCCGTATCATGGAGATCATGTAGGCAAACCATATTGACGAGGTCAACTATGGAAGCAGAACTTACTGCTTTACACACAGCCACTGTAGAGTCAGAATGGTTGCGTGAGCTCTTGATGGACTTGCCGGTGGTTGAAAAACCTGTGCCGGCCATCCTCTTAAATTGTGACAATCAAACAGTTATTGTCAAAGTGAACAATTCTAAGGATAACGCGAAGTCATCAAGACACGTTAAAAGACGTTTGAAGTCTGTCAGGAAATTGCGAAACTCCGGAGTAATAACTGTTACGTATATTCAAACAGACAAAAACCTGGCAGATCCCTTTACAAAGGGACTATCACGTAATGTGATAGACAGTGCATCGAGGGAGATAGGTTTGAGACCCATAGATGTTATGCCATAGCGGTAACCCAACCTTTGTGATCGGAGATCTCGTGAATTAGGACCTGGGAAAACAAGCTAGTGGTTTAACTGAGGAGAGTATTCTGTAACCCTCTCTATGTGAAGATGCAAAACTCTCAAAATCTGTAAGGCAGGTTGGCAACATGCCTTAATGTGTTTCTGTTGGCTATGATTAGCAAAGATGCTATCCTACAGAGCATTCTTGAAAAAACACACCTATATGAGTCCGACTGTTAAACGTCGCAGTCTATGAGATTTGGGTGATCTCTAGTAAACTCATGAAGAGACCATGGAGTACGATGCATATGCTCCAACCCGCGGGGTAGGCTACTGGCAGCCATGTACTGGTTATGACTTTGAGTGAAATCTTGATGCACAAAACTTGCAATTCAAGGCGTAGTCCATTGTTCAAGTTGCTGATAGACGTAGCTTAAGGTTCTAGGCGGAAGTTCAACTTAACAGTCTCTGCTGAAACACTGGTATATAAACAAGTAGTGAGGTTTGGCAAATCTCTAAATGGGCATTTGAGATCTGGTGGGGGATTGTTGAAATAATGGGCCTTTTTATATGAGCCCATAATAGATTTCAGAAATTCCTAGAAATCTCAAAGCCCATGTGTGTGAGCCCATTTGGAATGCAGCCCAAGTTTTTGGCTGCACAAAGGCAAGGGGTGGGAGCTAAGTTTAGTCCCACATGGAAAGTTGGGAGAGATGTAGACCAACATATAAGGTGGGGGTGTTGCACCACTTGGTAAGTGAGTGAGAAGAGAAGTGCCACACGCGCGCTCCTCCTCCTCCTCGCTCGCTCGCTCGTCTCGACACGACACGTCATGACGTGCGCGCGCGCGCGCCGCGGTTTGCGGAATTGAGCCTCGGAGCCGAGCTTATCTTTTTGCAGCACATGAAAACCGAACGTTTGACCGAGTCCTTGACGGACGCGTCACAGCTAGCCGGTTCGGGTCGCTCCCGGATTGTGGGCTGCTGTAACCGACTCGGGCGGCGTGCGACGTGGGCGTGGCCCACGTTGCCTAGGGTTTCTCCGCTGCGCCGCCTATATAAACCCTTGCCCGGCTACACGCCGTATACATCCTGAAACCGATCTAGGGTTTTGCCACCTCTCGCTGCTTGCGTCGCCTCCGTAGTCTACTCCATCCCGAGCGCCGGCGTGCACCGGCGAACGGGAGAGCAGGTCTCCGGAACCACTCTCCTTTGCGATCCTGTACGGGAGAGGGCGAATTAGGTTTTTGGGAAGCGCTCTGCGCGACTGCTCAAGCTCTTCATCACGGGTCATCTTCCATCCAAGTCGGGCGGTGCAGCCTACCGCCGTCTTCATCGCCGTCTGCTTCGACCGGTCTACTCCAACGTTGTGATCAACAACGTTACTGCAACGACTACATCTGCAAACGAACGGTACGTGCGGTGTACTGTTGTTTCCCTGTTCATCATGTTCTGCGAGTACATGTTTCGCTGCTACTTGTTTCCGTTCATCTTGTTGTTCAGTACATCTAGTATGTTCGAGTTACATGTGGTAGTAGCTAGCGTTGTCATGTTTAATATTCTGGAATTAATCATGGAAATTGTGCCTAATTATCCAACAGTATGGGAGGGCCACAGCACACAACTCCAGAAAAGACTTCTACACGCTTTCCGTTCTGAGATTATACTAGTATAAAGAGCAAGTAATGCATAAATTAAATTGGTTGCGGTGTGGTGTACCGTCTCATTTCACTATTCGGGAAATTGTAATCGTATTTTTTTGAAACAGGGGCAAAAGTTTTGCCCCAATTTATTAATTAAGAAGGAGTTTATAAAAAAGAAAACGAAAGTTTTGATATTATAAGCCTTCTCTCGGCATCAAATCACCCAACCTCTTTGCCCTGACTAACATCCTGGAACCAAATAAAGGAATTTACGATGACACACATTCGATTGTCACCAAGACTGCTCAACCACTAATAACTTAGACTATGTTATTATCTTCGTAAGGCATAGTAGCATGAGTGTGGCGATATGGAGGACGAGCTACATGTAGGACGGTATCTCAATCGTTTGTTCTGTCTCGTGATATGGGCCAAAGTCCATTTTTTCGCAAATACGAAGTAGAATATAGTTGTTCTGATTGTGCCACCGTATGGGCTTGGCACATCCACGTGGGATGGACCTGGGCTGTGTAGTATGCACGTTGGAAGTAAAAGCTCGTTGTGTTCTCTCTCCTCACCCAAATCGTTGAACCTGGTCTCCTCAGTCCTCTCCACCCCAGCGACCCACCCCATCCTTGGATCGAGATGGAAAACGCCTCCTTCGATGGTTCCGGCCTCCGCTAGCCTCGCCGTCGGAGATCTCGCCGCCGCCAAGGAGAGACCTGCCCGGTCATATGCGCCGCGGATCGAAGGCTTCGTTCCGAAATTTCCACTAATCTTTACCCTAGACTCTTGTTGTCTAATCCACCTTTTCTTCAATTTTGTCTCTGTATTATTTTGATTTCTTTGTATCGTTGCTTTCTTATGGTGTTCAGATTTACACAACATATTCGCCATTATTTCTCTTCTCTGAAATTTTGGGTATTTTTCGTGTTTGTACGGTGTAATTTTAGTCGGTTTTTTTTGTTGCGCTAATCAGATCGCAGAATTTGGGGAGTAGTCCTGGATGTTAACTTCACTAAATCTATTTGGTTCTAAGTGACTCGGCAGATTGTGAGCTCCGGTCAGTTTTGTTCATGTGTTTGTATAACTTTAATGTGAGATCTCGAATCATGGTGATGAATCAGTGTAATATGTTATTGTTGTTTTGGTATTGCAAGTTGCTGACCCTGTCGCTTATCTCTTAATTAATTTCTAAACTAGAAATGTCATTTGAATTATGCTAATCTTAGCATTTGTGTTGTTACGGAAGAACAAGTGATATCTTTAATCATAGGCGATAAATCAAAAACTGAATTCACAGCGTGCACCAAATATGGATGGAGAGTAACTTCTGCAGATGCATTGATGTGTAGGGTCGCCAGTGCGGCAGTGCCCACGTGAATGGTCTGTTGCCTGATCATGTGCCACTACTGGATCTTAGAAAAAGTAAAATGATATCATACATATGGAATACACCATCTGTACACAATGGTTTCACCTATCTTTTCGCATATCAACAGTCTAGATATAGAGCTACCTGTAGCTCGGCCTCCATATGGAGTTTTCCATAGTAGCATGGAGGTAGTATTATATACTCCCTTCGTCTTAAATTATAAGGCGACTAAGCTTAGTTAAAAGTCAACATCTTTCAATTTTAATCAAGTATATACACAAAAATATTTTAGGATAGAGGGAGTATTAGTGTATTAATTAGCTTATAGACTCATTTTATCTTAAAAATATGATATGATAATATAGCTAGTTATCACAATCATCTTTCTTTTTATTGAGTGACATGACATGTCATCTTTTTATTATTTTTTAAAAATAGGATTTTATCATCTAAGTTGCTCTCTCTGTAGCTAGTGTGATAGCATCATGGTTCTCTTCCCCTGCGTCCATTCGCCAGCAGATGCCTAGAACGGTGGGCGCTTAATTTGCCGTGGAGAACAGAAGTGCTTAATTTCTTCTTAGCGTCCGAGTTAGCGTCTTTGCGTTGGGGAAAAAAAATGGAAGATTAGTTGATTTTCCGTTTCCGCAACATCTGTTTATTTCTCCTTAAGCGCCTATTGTATGCGTTTTGCGGTGTACATGCTCTTAGTCACTTATGTTAGAAATAGATGCTAGTGCTGGAAAAAATAGATGCTACTAGCTCTTTAAAAAAGCTTATATTTAAAGACGGAGGTAATACTTAACATCTCTCCACCCTGACGACCGGCTTGAGTTTCCTTTTCTAGCAAACATCCCGTGGTTTTGTCGTTTTGTTGTCGCCTGCCCGGAGTTAGATCCGACAACTCCCGACATGAGCCCATACGAGGAAACAACATAGGTATAAGCCCCGAGGTGCGTAGCCGCCATGTGCCGCTAGCCAACTGGTCGACTCCCGATTCCTGGGGGTCTTAGTCAGTGTGCTGCATTCTTTTGAAGGTTCCAACTGTATCTTCTTTTTGTTTCAACTACATTCATTTTGTTTCAACTATATATCTCTGGTATTTCTCACTGCAATAAAATGCTGCATTTTCATGCTAGTTTCTATTGTATTTCTTTAGGTTACATTCTAGTTTTTTCATGCTAGTTTCTGTTGTATTTCTTTAGGTTACATTCTATTTTCTACTGCATTTTCCTGCTAATGTTCTACAGTAACTGTATGGCCATGCACTCAGAGTCTCGGACCCTCCCCACTAGTCCACTACGGTACAGCTTTTAATTACTCTGTTGCCTGTAACTGTGGATCAGACTGCGCTTGCCAAAGTACCAACAGATGCATAGCAGGACCATTGATTATTTTCGGTAGGGTAGCCATGACAACCGTTTAACATGCATCCACTGCAGGAACGGTGGTGCTCCAAGCCAAACACGTCACCCAGCCACGGTTCACGGGGGTGCCGCGCGTCCTGGCCTTTTCCCCAGGCGGTGGCTTGCACGCCGGTCGCCGGGGCCGGCACGGCTAATCGATGATGCTTGTTTACTGATACCAATGGTGCCAATTCTCTCACCATTCAGTCAATTGCAATGGTAGTCTTTTCCAGAGCCCAGAACTCCAGGAAAAACTTTTATGCGCTTTCCGTTCTGAGATCATAAAAGAACTATTCCACTATTCTTTCTTTCACCAATGAAGTTCATAATGCGCAAATTAAATTGCTTGAGGTGTAGTAGGAGTAGTAGCACATTTCACTATTCGGGCAATCGCCACAATGGGAACCAAATAGAGACTTTTATCATGACAACACAGGTTCGACCAGACAATGTGTCCTGTCAGCATCCATTTTGGGTCATCTGTTTTTTACAGCAGACCGGTGAGCTTAAACTTGCACAAAATACACCTGCTCCGAGGAATTTAATTCAGATACAAATCTGAAAGCAGGTTGGATTGCCCCCTCGGAGTTGCTCACTGTAGGGAATAAACCATACGATCACACAGCTCCTTCCCAACGACTTTGACGTATCTGCTTAGTTGCCTTTCTAGCTCACTCAGGTGCCTCCTCTCGATTCGCCCAACGACACTCTGAAGCTCCTGAAAGAGAAAACATGCCAAATTACAGGACATCAGAAAACTGTTTCACAAAAGCCCAAACGGCCCAATAAGAATCTAGATGTGCCATCAAAGGAACTTACAAATCTAAGATCTATCACAACAACATATAAATATAGATATCCCTAGACATCAACTGTGGCATGTTAATCAATATATGCAACATGATTAGCAAAAAAAAATCATTGTATGCAACATAAATGATTGTTAAACTAGATAAACCAAGAAAGAAAGCTGCAACAGAAGTCAGTTGCGTTTTCTCTGTTTTTGCCTCTTAGGAGTCATGTAAAATCACAACCCTTCTATTCAATGAAAAGAAACGCAAAGTCTTTGCGTTTTCTCGAAAAAAACAAAAGTCGTTGCTAAACTAGATAAACTGAGAAATAGAGCTTTCTATTAGATGTTTCGTAGGAAAGACTGCAGAAGGATGGGTGATTTAATAGCAGCAGAAGTTGAAATTTTACCAAGAATGCTAGAAAGGCAAAATTGATGGCTGCCTGGCAGTAAAACCGCATTCCAGTGCATCGACCAACTATAACTAAGAACATCTTTTTGGTTGGAACTCAAATTCGTGTATACCTTATATTTGACTCGGGCACCTTTCAGGTCCATGACAACATTTGCAATATCATCTACGTCGGAACAATCCTCAATTGTATCATCTTTGGATTCTGAATGAACCATCTCCTCATCAACCATCATATCTGATTCGTCATAGTCCGAATCTTCATCCTCCTCGTCAATGGGAATCTCATGGTGGTCATTTTTTGCTGAAGGTTCATCACAAGGACCACAGGTATGTGGTTGGGGCATTTCATCTTGCGCTGTGGAGAAATCAGATAGAACAGAATACAGACTCTTATCTAGTAAGGGTTTGGCAGCATCATAGCGTACCCACCTGCAACATCGAGAGTTCAAAGATGATATAGCTGTCAATAAATCAGTAGACACAGAAAGCCCAGAACACTTGCATAGATTGGGAGTGATAGAGAGCTCCGCTTTGATGAACAGACAAAACTAACAACTCACATGAAATCCTATGATTAGAGAAGGATATATTCTTCAGAATAAGAGGAAAGACAACTTACTCATAACGGACAGGACAGAGAAGTTCCGATGGTCGATATGCAGCCTTGTATCTCATCTTATTGCAGGAATGTATATAATAACCAAGGTAGTAGTACTGAAGGCTGGGGCAGCTTTCCCGTGTTGTCTTTACCCAATCAATTTCCCTTAGAGCTGTATACTTTCCAAGAGATAGGAAAGCAAGGTCAGGATCCCAGAACAAATATTTGCTTGAGAGACATTTAGGAAGGATATCAACCACACCAACTGCCACAAGTTTTCCATCAATTCTATACTGCTGATGGAATGAACCATACCCGCAGGGCGGAACTGTATTATCACCACTCACTGGGGGAATAGACACGATTGGTGTATCTACCAGAAATCTCTTGTATGAGCTCTCTGTAACTGTCTTTTCCTTATGCACTTTTGTCTGATATCTCTTGTACAAAGCAAACTCCTCGGGGTCAAAATGTGATCTTGCCATCCTAAATTCAAACTTTTTTGCTTTTTGATTATGTCTTGCATCATTTTTGTTTGTAGAGCTTTGTTTTGAGCTAGAAGACTTATCTGAAGACTGTGCACATGCACCAATGCTAGTATGGTTCTGAATTGCCCCAATGGTGGCTGAATAAAAGTTCAGATGGCCGTTACAAGCTTTCAATGAAAAACCATCTATTTCTCCATGTTGTGCCATTGCCGACACCAGCTTTTCTGCAATATAATTTGGAGAAAGGTCTCCTAGTACTGCACGTTTTTCTTCAGGCAATGCGCGTCTAAGTGTTGCAGCTAGTTGGAAACTTATATTACATGTGTAGACCAAATCTTGGATTTGTCCTCCTTTCTTTTCTTGTGATGCTTCTCCTACCTTCTTTTTCACTTGAGGTTTAACAGTCTTCACAACAGCTTTAGGTAGTTGAACATCAGAATCTACTATTCCACCTTGGAAGCACATATCTATTGCCTCGTTGATTTTGCTAGACAGGAAACACATAAACTCGTCTTTTTTGTCCAAGCTTGGACATGTGGCTGTTGGAAATTCATAAGCTGATACCCTAGATACTTTCAAGCTTGGTGAACTCATAGGTTCATTGAGCAAACGCTTTGTAGGGTTAGTCTTACACAGTGGACTTCCAACCTGTGGGTCAAGCTCTCCATCAAGAAACCTGCCCATAGGTAAGGTGAAGAAAAAGTAAGACATTTTAAGGAATGAACTAGAAATTATGCATTATTTAAACTTCATGGTCCTATGTAAAAAGAGAGGAAATAGACAAATAAAATTGTACCTTTGCATCCTTCTAAGTACACGGTCTTGCTCTTTGGAGCAAATGAAATCACTTGCCTTCAAACGAATAGTATATGCGGGGCAGCAAGTCCGTTCCATCTCAGGCTTGTAAAGAAAACTGCCAGACCTTCTCCATCCACGATCAAGAAGAGCTGTATAAGACAACGAACATTCCTTACAAAACCATGTCAACAGAACCAATTTTTTTAAGAAAAATTTAGAGCAAACATTGCACGGAAGAATATGAGAACAAGTAATGTTTTTATAGACCAATAACCATAAGAAGCATATTCCATCTCAAAGTTTCACCCTCCCATCCCAGCTGCTGCTCTCGTCTCATCCATCGACGGCCGCTCTCCCCCGCTGGCTCCACTGGCTGGAGGGGAGGGGGAGGAAGGTCTGGGCCCCCTTCCTCCTCTGTTCATACCACAAGGTCTAGGGTTGAGTCTTGTTTTGCCTTCATGGCGTTTGGCTTTATGCTGTGGGATTTCGTCGTCCTGGTGCTTGCATTTAGCATTGAACAACCACCGGTGAATCTCTCCGGCAAGCTTCCGAGGTGGGAGCTCAATGTGGGGGACGGATCTTGAGGAATCTCCTCCAATAAGCGTGGTTGTGGTCCCGTTCAAGTTGAAAAAGGTGCTGCGCATCTTCATCCAGGTCCTCGTGATGGCGAAGGGGCGGAGGAGCTTTAGGCCATCTTCAGTCGCCGATCTGGTTCATGGTGGGGATCTCCTGGTACTGCAGGTGCCCATGTTTTCCGGAGCTCATTCTCGGTGTCTCTCTTGATGCTGACTGCCATGGCCGAAGGACGGCTGCTCCTAGCTTCGATGTCAGCGGCGGATCATCTTCTTCTTGGCCGGCATCAGTTGTTCAACCTCTAGGCCAGCGTGCCGATGCGAAGGCCTTCCAGTGGTTCCAAGGCGGCGCTTACCCCGCGCTTCGTCCCAAGTGACTATGTCCTGGCGATGGAGCAGATGGCACTCTCCGGTTTCCTCAGAGATTTCAGTGGTGGACGACCCGATTGCAATCTTCATCCGTTGTTTAGGGTCTGCTAAGTAATGAGACAGGACCATGTTGTATTTTCTTTCTTTCTTTGGGTTCTCCTTGTAAAATGTATCCCCACCGTTGTTGATGAATGCAGTATCTAGGTTCTTCTGGACCAAAAAAAACTATCTATTTCGCTCTCCTTTTATAAAGCCTCTAGTCAAATACAAAATTAAGAAAATGCATTTTAGTAGTGAATATCCTTTGTTTCATGGTAGATGGTACAAAATATTCTTCCCTTCTGCAAACTGCCACAATATGAATGCACCTTACTTTTAAGTGATCGGATCTTATGTCACTTTCTGTGTTTTTATATATCATGGTTATGACATATTGTCTTTTCCGCTAGGTGCACTCCTCGCGTAACAATGAATGCAGTGGTGTGTTATGCATCTTTGCATCACAACTATAGCTATAGGCTCAATGATAAATTAGATGGATGAAAACAAAACATACTGGAATTTAGTGTTGCAAATGTTCATATCCTAGAATCCTGAGGAAATAAAAGCACTTCATCGTGCTCATGCACACTTAAGACAAACCAAATCTCAACTGCAGGGTTGCAAAGCTTAGATCCTTACTGCACACTCATGTTAGTGTGCCACCCATCACTCTCTGACATACTTCTGTATCTCTACTGCCACATTATCATGAACTTCCTTGAACTTATCCAATTAAAATCTGTCTCATTCAAAAAGCATACTCCCTCAGTTCCGCTTTAATCGACGTGGATGGTGACAGACGAGCGAGCTTATGTGTCCATTAAATAGGAACCGAGGTAGTAAATAGCTCTTCTCCTTCCTAGGTATATATCCCCTGAACAACCTTTAGGAGTCTATCTCACAACAATCCAGTGGGAGAAAAATGATAGGTACCCTCTGATTATACTGGCTTCCTAAGCTTTTGGCCGATATTTTACACACACTATCTGACGCAATTCTGTCATGGCATGTAATACTAGAACACAATAACTCTATATAGGTATAACCATTTATATTCTTGCATGCTTATAATTAATCAGTCATCTGAACAATTTTAGCAATATATTTTTGGGAACTTTTACTTTTCTCGATTATTTTTAGGCCAACTTCAAATTACATGCATGAATAGAACAAACATCAAGCCTACAAAAATAAACCGGTTTTTACATAAGCACCAATACTTATTTATACAACACAGATGCTTAATTAGGCAGCTCTGCTAAGAAATAATCACAGGTTCTTATAAAACACTGGTTTCTTTTATAAGCACCTCCTAAGCACCTTGGACTGTATATGTCCTAAATCTACATCAATGACTCATCTAACATCACATAAAAATGGATAGCTTGAAATAAAATCTCCATACCTTGATAGTCATGAGCGTTAAGACTTGTAGCCCACAGACCTGCAAAATTAATAGGATAATAAGTTGCACGATAACTTATTTCAAAGAAAGCGGAAAAGCTTTGCATCTGTTTGCATTTACAGAAATGAATGATTTATAGGCCTTTTATAACCATGGCGAGACAAAATTAATGACCACTAGACGGACATTCCATCTTCCAACAGACACATAGCGGTAACAAAAACTGTTGCAATATAAGGCTTATATAGACACTACCCACAAGATTGATAAGAAAATGAAAAGTAATTGTGAAGGAGGATAGTTAACCATCATTTTTTTTTGAACTGATAGTTAACCATCATTGTAAAGGTAAAACATGGTTAGTGTCAATAACATACTGAACAATGGAGTTAACACAGCATGTTAAGAGCTTATAGTTCATTTCATTCAGTTTTAGGGAAACGAAATTGGGTGCCTCTTTCAAGTGGCCAGATGCTTCAAGAATTCATACATTAAAATTAAAATTATTAAGAAAGTCAGAGTTATAAGGATCAGCATTCACAGAATACCTACAGACTTCAGTTGGCAAGCAAAAGCCATTTCATTTCGATATTTTTTTCGAGAATTTGTTGTGATCATAGGTCGAAAGAATAACCATACTACACAACCCCAACTAAAGAGGATCGCACGGTGGCTTGGTACCCTTAGCAACGATATCTACGCCTAAAATTCATTTGGGGGTGATCTAGGCATCCTATGTATAACGCGTCGGCCGACAAGTCAGAACTGACAAGCAATTCCAGACGCAACAAGAACCGATCCAGGTCGAACTAGAGCAAACTTCAACGGAAGGGATTTCTTGGATGGTACCGTGGGAAATGCTCGTTGGGCCGGTGGATCGGCAGTAGCCGCAGGTTGTGCGCCGCCGGCCGTAGTCGATGACCACCGACTCGCCAACGCTTCCGCGGCCGCCGGCCCCGGCGCCGCTGCTGCTAGCGCCGTCCGCCATCACGCTGCGGCGGAAGGGTGTTTCGCCGCCGCCGCGCCGGAGGATGATGTGGTTCGGCGGATTGGCTGGGTCCCCTGCCGGATCTGACTGGTAGGGCTGTATGAGTTACAGGGCTCCTTCTCTACTGGGTTGGACCCTTTGTTATAGCAGAAGTCGTCAGTCTTCTGGTAGTAATAAGATAAGTTTGTTCTTGCATCAGGTTTTCAGTAGAAGTTTGTTAAAGAAACATTTTCAGTTCAAAGTCTGTACTCCCATTTTTTAATTCTAAGAAATTAGAGTTGCAAGTTTGTGACCCTTAGGGCATCCTCTATATTTCCTAATTCAAACAAAGGAACTAGTTTTTCAAAGTTATGATTTGTGAAAATGTAGTTCAATTTATTGAACTAACAAGGGTAAAAGATTACCTACATCTTTATAAGATATACTGGCTATAATTTTGTTTTGCATAGTTTTTGACATCCCTAAAATTTCCATTTTGGACTGAGATCGCGCGGGAACATCCACCCGTGTGAGTGTTGGCGCGACTCAGTAGGGAGTTGTTGGGGGAAATTCGACGCCCCCCCGACAAATTCCACGCGACATTTCTTATTTTGAAATTGTCATCTACCATACACTCGAAGATCTGATGGCTGGCGATGCGCTCACTCGGTGGGACTAAAATTCTAACTTTCGCTCCTTATATTTTTCACTTTTTTCTTTGCAAAGTAGGTAGTTCCACTTTCCTACTCGCGCTTCTGTTGGTTCAAGACTGAAATTTTCTTCGGTCAATCAAAGGTAATTAGTCTCACCTCCGCATTCTCATTTTGGTACGGGTTTAAGAATGACCTTGAATACATAGTGTGAAAAAGAACATCAAGATGATTACACGTTACAAAAACATCAAAGTCATACACGTTTCCATTTCCGCGTTCTGAACGTCTCATCCCCTCCTCCTACGCCTACATCTCTAGGATTACAATAGGTTCAACCACCGTAGACGTTGCAATTGAAAAAGGCGGCTTTAAGGAAAAGGGGGTTGAAGAATAGATTAAGACACATCTTGGATGATTAAACCTTTTGGAGTAGGACGATTGAAGGGAACAAAAGTGCTGACTGTGCAGGTCTTTTGCAACAACAAAAAACTGATGTTAAGGTTTTCGATAAGTTAGCATGGGCATCCTAACTTTGAGTATAGCTGCATGCCTGCATGTGGAACCTGCGCCTAAGCTCTAGATTAAGTTGTTCCTTTTTTTTTCGTTTGCTAGAAAGCTCTAGATTCCATTGCATTTGAACAGAACAGTGTAGCAATTTTATCACACCATTTTTGTGCAATCTTGTTCTGAACACACTTTCATTCGGCACATATATAGGATTCAGCAACATCAGGTCGAAATGGGGATGCTTCAGTAACTGACAACAAACTGATGATAGCTAATTGTTATTGATAACTGGTTCCAATCCTTTTACTAAATACTAGCATCTCTCCAAAAGAAACTATGTACACACAACAGAGTGCCGCAACAGCACCCAGCAGCAGCTACCCGCCAGTGTTTTCCACTACATCCTTCAAAGGAGCAGCACGCCATCTAGACGGCCATGCACCCGTGCATAGTAGCAAGCAAGCAGTAATGGATGAACCTTTCATGTTGTATCCATTTTGAAGCCTAGAAGCTGCTGCAGCGCCTTCCAACCCCAAACCAACTCCCGTTCAAAAGCTCTGGTCCACTCATTCTTAACCAGAACACTATCCTTGGACAAGAAACTGTCATCTTCGGTCCTTTCACCGTAATCATCATTAGCATACGTCGTGGCACTGCTATTCTGTGGTGCTGTGTCTACTTCCTCATGAAGGTCATCCAGAATTTTCTGTTCATCCATCACTAACTGATTCAGAAAAAACAAATGTTGTGTGAGCCTAAAAATAGGAGGAACTTATCAAATGACAACTAGCCTTACAATATAACAATAGGAGCTGCCATGATCAAAGAACAATTTATGCAGATCACACTATACATTAAAAGCACCGACATTTTTCAGAAACCCCTGAACTGTTCCACTTTGCACACTTTTTTTCTCCTGAGGTTGTCGGAATTATTCGCAATAAAATATTGGCTACAATTGAGGAACGGATCCGCCGGTTCACCAATCATTGATGGTTCGAGAACCGCTAAACCTACATGTCTTTCTACCTTCTAATAAAACTAGTGATCTATGCTGGATAGATAGCTCAGTTCAAGCTGATAGTTCTTAAGTGGTCTCTTGTAACAGGACTTCGAAACATGCGGTGCTTCAGTCAACTAAAATAGCACATAATTTTGAATAATCTCATCTAATATTATAGACCAGCTACATGCAACATGCATCACCAATCCCTCTAAAATGTAATTAAGGTGTCAAGTGGGATCCCACCTAAGTTCTAGAGTAAATTTTCACCTCAAAATTTGCACTAGAAAAAACAAAATGAACTACAAGTGGGATTTAGGTGGGATCCCACTTGGCCCCCTAAATGTAATCAAGCTATGGTCTCTGTATTGCTCTGTACTCCGACATGAAAATAGAGTGATAAACAAAATCGATGGATGCAACAATTTATTCAGCAAGCAAGCACTGAAGCACATAAGGTACACTGAACTACCGACACACAGCAGAACAAGTGATAAGACATACAAATGCCTCTGGCATTTCAATACTAGTAAACAGTGTTTATTGCCTTCCACACGATGGTAGTGATGGATCTCATATTGAACCATTACCTTCTAATAAAACTAGTGATCTAATGCTGGATAGATAGCTCAGTGCACGCTGATGGTTCTTAAGCGGTCTCTTGTAACAGAACTGCGAAACATGTGGTGATTCAGTAAACTAAAATAGCACATTCTTTTGAATAATGTCATCTATAATATAAATCAGCTACACGGAACATGCATCATCAATCCCTCTCAAATGTATCAAGCTATGGTACCTCTACATGAAAGTAGAGTGACTAACAAAATCAATGGGTAGTTCTATTCATTTAAGCTCTAAATTGATTAGAAAGAAGGGTACAGAAGCCAAGGACAGAAAGCTAGTCTGAAGACATTGACCATCTAGAGCAAAGGACAGTTGGCGAAGTTAGTGAGAGAAAGCTTGAAAGATAGGATTTTTTCGTGTGGATTAGTTGAAAAACATAGAACAGAGATTTCAGAAGTCAAGTCCTTTGAGATCAACTCATGTTCAGCCTTGTCGGAATAAGCGCAGCTAGCCCTCTTTCTATTGGAGGAAAAAACGCTATCTTCTTCTATTTTAAGATTCTCACTGCTTTAGATGCACAATTTATTCAGCAAGCAGTGAAGTATGCAAGGCACACTGAACTACTGAATCACAACAGAACAAGTGATAAGACATACAAATGCCTCTGGGATTTCAGTAGTAAACACTATTTATTGCCTTCCACGGGATGGTAGTGATGGATACCATTAAACCATTACCTCTGGTAGGTCAGCTTCACACGCTTTCACCGATTCCCCTTGGAGAGAAGAAATAACAGCAACTGTTGAATTCACATCATCCCCTATACTTGATTCATCTTCTTTGATCTCTTGATTGACATCCGCCTGTAGCTCATTTGCCAAAACATCATTTATGCTTTTATCATCGTCGGTAGCAGCTAACTCCACCATCTGAGCTGATGCGTCTCCCTCCTCCACAACTTTTTGGTTCTTCTCATCACCCCAGTCTTCGTAGACCACCAAGGTCTTGGCGGTTTCATCTGTCTGCAGGCTTCTATTAGGCCCACTCTGCCACTGGAACTTCCCCGAGGAATCTTGCAGCAAGAACTTGAACTCTACCAACCTGTTGGCTGCCAAATCCTAGCCAAAACAGAGAAGAGACGATGAAGTTACTAAAGAGGCTAAATTGCCAAACATTGTGCATAAGCATAACCCGAGTCTCACTTTCTCGACAGTCCAATCGTGGCCTTCCGACCAGTCCAAAGCGACCGCGTTCGCCGGTTCCCAGAGGCCCAGCGCTGGGTCGTCGCCGACCAGGTGAAAGCTATGGCCGAAGGTGCACTGCTCTCTTAGCACGAATCTGACACGCACTGTCGTTCCAGGAACTGGAGGCAACAGGCAGGAAGACGGTGAGACCAGAGATCCATCACCATAGAAACAGGTTCGGTTGTTATGCAATGTCAATGGCTCAGGGGAGGAACTCACCAGCAGGGGGCGGCGAAATTTCGGCAGAGGACACACCCGCCTGGACCTCATCAACCTGCAGCGCATACTAACCATCAGTTAATCAGAGTGAAGCAAATGAAACACGCCACATTACCCGATTTCGATTTGACCGGACTAACCTCCGGCGCTGGTGCTGCGGCGCCCTCCTGCGAGAGCAGGAGCTGGTCGAGCGGCTCCGGGAGCGCGGCGACGAGCACCCTTGGGCGGTCCCGGCCGGACCGGGCGAGGCAGGCGCCCACGACGCGTCGCCGCCCCCGCGCGTCGCAGGCGACACGGACCCGACCGAAAGCTCCGGCAAGGGGTATCGCCGCTGCGGCGGCGGCGGGCTCCAAGAATGGGGATTTCATCTCGGCCCTGGGGCTAAAGCCCTGAACCCCGGAGGGTCGCTGGTGCTTCACGAGGCGAGGTGGCAGCGGGCGTGTCGGCCACCTGCGGTGGGCAGATCAGCGGGTGGCGGTATCGGCCGGCGTTTTTGGTGTCTTGCTCCGGCGGTGGGGCACTCGTGCTTGCTCCGGGGGACTGGAGGAGGTGGGGGGAGTGTACTGCGGCCTGCGGGATGGCGACGAGGGAGGAACGGACAGGTGCGCCTCCGCCGTTGGAGGAGAGAGAGAATGGGTGCCGCGTTGGCCGTTGGATCTGGCGCGCCCGTCTCGGTGTTCGGGAGAGTTCCGCTCCAGCCGCTACGTTGCCACCGTCCAGCCGTTGATTCCAACAGATGGAGTGCGTCGGCAACAAAGGGCACATGTGAATGTGATGGATAAAAAATATAGTACTCAGGTCAGCAAATGAAAACATCGATTTTTTTTTTCAAAAATCCATCGATCTATTAATAGTCGTCAACATAAGTTATAAAATAGTAAAAATTACAATTATCTTATTGGACACACGACGATCACGAAAACCGACCAAATCCCAGAAGGTCCGTCGGACACACGACTCTATGAATCCTCTGCCGTTGTTAGGCACCACCGAAAAGAGAATAGGATGAGAAAAATCGTATTCTGACTTTAGGATATGGTCACCACCTCACCATGCGGACAGGCGTCGGCGTCGACGGAGGGGATTAAAACCCTAGCGGCCTAGACCCTAAAACACTGATACTTCATGCACAAGTTCGTCTCATGCCCAGCAGAACCACACAATGATGTGAATTTTCCAGCATAACCACACAATGATGTGAATTTTCCAGTGAAGGCACATTGATGTCTTGCTTACTTGCCTCAAACTTCCTGATTTGGGATGAGAGGTGATTTGGTGAAACATTCCATTCATTCAATCCCATCAATTCTTCTCAATACTCTTTCAAAATTATACTACGGCCTTGTTTACTTAGGCTTTGTTTACTTCTACCGTATTCTAATGTATTTAAGAGGATTGAAGGAGACTTTCTCGAATACCGAAAAATCCCTAATGATTACAGAGCCAAGTTTGGACAAAATAATCCCGAGATATCTCCATAAATCCTCTCATCTTTACCTAGATTAAAACCTCTTCATCATACTGGTATATTTTTGGGAAAGAGTATTTGATAAGATTGTAGGGGGTTGGATGAAGACCAAATTTCCTCCCATCCGAAACCTCTTGGGGATAAAAATACGAGAAGTATACAAGGCTTTACAGTGTATTTGAGGGGATAGGAATTGAGGTAAAAAAATACGAGAGAAATAAACAAGGCATAGTACGGTGGAGAGTTTTCAATAATAGACAAATAGGATTTGTGGTGTCATGCGGGATATATTGGGATTATGTTCCAATACCTGTGTAGTATATGAATGGGAATTTTTCTGAACCCTATATAATCCTCTCCAATTTCCTAGAATACACTGCAGACATACTAGAAGTAAACAAAATCCTAAGAAAATGGCACGCTGGAAAGAGACCCAGACGTGTTTACTGAACTGAGGCTTGGATGCCTTGATGCAATCGATAATGGCACTAGTTAGCGGGTGGGCGAATAGCCGAATGTAGCCACGAAAAAGGCAAAGGCAGCCTATACGAATATGACTAGCTACCCAGCCAGAGCACCAGCGTGATTCCAACGCTACGGTTTTCCAGCGCATCTTCTGCCGTCCTACACCTCGTACACAGCCCTCCTGTCACGCTGCATAATCTAACATATCGACGGTGGCGAGCAACAAACGCTCCGCACTCAGAAATTCAGCATGGGTAGATAAAACTGACCAATGCCTTCACATGACATGACTTACCATGCTGTTAAATGAGGCTTCAGACTCAGGATTTTACCAATACCATTTACCTAAGACGTTCTATCTCATCAAAAGAACAAAGCTCCAGTTCAGTTTAAACCTTTTCGCTGCAACTTCAGGTTTGGATGCAATTGATATAACTCAAAACTCAACTGTAGCCTCAGATCCTCAATATATTCAAGCAGATGGGGAGAGTTCTTTCGGTTGTCGGTATCATAGTAGTAATACTTCCTTTTACTTTGCACATCACTGGCTGCATCAATGGCCATCTTTTAGCATGACAATATGTTAACAGAAATCTATTTGCATACCGAATGCAGACGGCGAAATATTTTTGTCTTCCTTTAGAATCAACAAAAGAGTAACAATCCTTTCTAGAAGAAGGTTTGGGCTTGGAAATGCAGATAAATCATAACAATTAACTTTGTTAGCAAAGAGATAAAAAATAACAAGACACCAGATCAGAGTATTGAACATCAGAACTATAATTGAAGCAGTTGAAACCGGAGCAAATGAGTATCCCCAAAACTTATGAGTTTGTAGTAACCGTATCTATGAGACTTCAATTTTGGGGTAAAACTACGAGTTCATCACAGACAAATATCTGGTTTTAATCAAATCAAGCACCAGCTCAGAGCAGAAACAAGCAATGCTAAAATTTCAATTCTAAAGACAGAAATTGATTGAATATGAATACAGATAAGCGGTCTAAGGGGACCACAATGGAACCGACATGTTAAAGTTATACAAGGTTCTGAAGTTCTTCTACATCATAACATCAGAGAAATGCTTAACGGTCAAATGTTATAAGGACATCCTTTCATCAGCACAAAGTGCCTAAAGATTTTGACATTCAAAGTTTGAGAGCTACTCCCTCCGTTCCAAAATGTAAGATGTTTTAGCCCATCATTGCCACACATGTATCTAGATGCTTTTTAGTATATAGGTTCACTCCTTTTGCTTTTAACCTACACACTAAAAGATGTCTACATACATGCATGACAACGATGGACTAAAACATCTTATATTTTGGAATGGAGGGAGTATTTGATTTGAACTCAACAGTAATTTCATATACCCAGCCAAAGAAAGTAATAATTCCACACAATCATGACCTTACAGTTAACAATACAATATATAAGGGAATAGCATCCAGAGTTCAATATACTTTAGATCACACTAAGACAAATTGTGCATTACAAATATCAATTGAAGAAGTATGAGTTTACATTTATGCATGATTGACTACAGAGTACGGACAATGACTCCATTTTCTTTATTGTACTGAGTAATGACTGATGACGGAGAATTGCCATTGTACCTTCGTAAATACTTTCTTTTGACCAAATTAATAGGCAGCGCTTGCTAGTTGATCTTAAAAATAGTATCCATTGTACTTGCCTAAACATGACACAGGATGCAGTTAGGCGTAACCACTTATATACTCTTATGTAGGAAAACTTTCCGTAAGTGTTCAGAAGGCAACGTTAAGCATACGGTTTGTCCCACTTGGCTAATAAGCATACCATTGGACATTGGTCACACTCCAAAACCTTCATGCTACTACTGCCACTGGAGTTCTCATAAATTCGACGACACAAACTTCACAAAAATAGCGAGGTACATCTGTCAATCAATAGTTACGTGGTTAATTTTGTTTGCCAAAAGGAGCTATTAATGAGCGAAATGGCCTCTTTGTGTGCATGGTTATGCTGTTGTAGGCACCTAGCAAATTGGTGGGCACTTTAGGTGACATCCCTTGGAGTTCAACTTAAATTCATTGCAATCATAAGCGACCCGAACTTACGGATCAAAACAGAAAATTGTGTGATTAAGCTAAGCTAGAAAAATCACATGGCACAGGATCAATAGCGGACAAGCAGTTTGCAAATTATGATACGCAAAACCAACCAAAATTGTCAATGAACTGTACATTGAAAACCAGTTATTCCCATAGAGCAGTCAATAATATACATACGATGAACAAATAGAAACTAAAATCACACAAATTCACAACCACTTAAGTTGTTACAATAGAGAGGCATATCGAGAGTTCACCGCAATCTTACTCTGACGGCTCACTCTTAGGCTTTGGCGAGGGTTGGGGGCGGCTGTCGTAGTCAACGACCTCGCCGTCGGTGACGGAGCGAGAGTGCTGGACGATGGATCGGCCGATCGAGTTAATCCACTCCTCCTTCTCCTTCTCGGCATCGGCGATGAAGTACATGGTCTCGGTCGGGGTGGAGAGCTCGAAGGCGAACTGGCGGTTGAGCACGTCCTCGGCGCCCTTGACGGTGAGGCAGGAGGAGACGGGGATGACGCCGCGGGGCACCGACGCCCGCGTGATGGCGGGGTCCTTGAACCAGAAGAGCCGGCCCTGCTTCAGCACGAACCACCGCCGCCGCCACGTCTTGATGTACTCGCCCTGCTTGGTCAGCCACCCCGCGCGCTCCGCCCCGTGCCAGAACTCCACGCCGCCCAACGCCGGATCGTCGCCGCCCGACGAGGAGGAGCCCGTCACCGCGCGCCACAGGCTGGCCGCCATCACGCCGGGGAAATTTTGGGATCCGGGATCGGGTGGTATGTCTGCGCCGTGGCTACGACTAGAGACAAAGTGGGGGAGGAGAGTGCGCCGCTGGATTCGTCCGGGCGGCGTATTTGATGCGATCGGGATGGTATCGAGCAGTTTAATTGCCGTTTATCCAGCTAAAATTGATTTGGCCAAGAAGTTAAAATCTGACGGCTTAAATCCAATCTTTTTTTTTTCGAACCGACAATCGTACTCTCCAGGAAATCCGGCCATTGAAGCAACTGGTGTAGCGTTATACTCCCTCCGTTTAGAAATATAAGATGTTTTAGCTCGAATCTATACACTAAAAGATGTCTAGATATATTCACTTCATAAATCTAAAACATCTTATTTTTCCGAACGGAGGAAGTACGTGTGAATGGTTGGGGAACTGATCTGTACTTGAACTGAAACCACGTGGTGAATTTCTACAATCCAAACCGAACCAGCCCACCGAAATACATATTTTCATCTGAACCCAATTAAACCAAATTTTTTGCAACTGGACTTCCACCCCTTTCTATTACTTGAACGGAAATAACAAAGTCTGACAACACAAAATGGAAATTTTTTGGAGGGAGGGGGGAGCTACCTGAACAGTATGAGGAAACCCACTATGTGCGCTCGCCATCGAAACGCACACTATGGGGCAAAAACCTGATACCACTATTTGTTCTAAGTTCAACTTATTACAGAACAAAGTATCAGGAAACAAGAGTTCAAACATCAAGACAGGAGACCAGACAAACTAAGGAGCACAACCAACAGAAGGGAGAGCATCAGGTCATCGTCACAATCGCCAGCTGATGGGAGCCATCATCCTGACGAGTGTACACCAAAGCCGCCACCTGCTTGAGCTTGTTAGCCCCCTCAATAAGCCTCTCTTTATCAGCAGCATCCTTCTGCAGACCTGCCCAGTAGATAAGCAAAGAGATGGAATAGAAAGAAATTACACTAGGTGATTTCAAGTGAAATTTATCAAAAGTAACTCTATTTCGAATGTTCCAGATAGCCCAACAAATAGAGGCTAATATGAACATGTGAAACTTCTCAAGTCCTGGCAAATAGGAATGGAACCAAGCCATTGCTTGCCGAAAGGAAATAGGAACAGAAACGGAATTGTCGTGGGGATGACTTAGGGGGCGCATCACGGGCCAGGCAGTATGCCGGCTGGCGTCCCAGGAGTCCCCACGGCTTCAGCGCAAGAAGACCGGCTCCGCCCGTAGGGCCGGCTGCGCCAGCAGCCGGCTGACGACTCCACCGAGGAGGATTGGAGCCGGGCGATGGAGACAAAACTCCCCAACGGCTGTCTAGCCAAAAGCGGAACGGCCCCGACAAGGTCGTCAGGGGCGCAGGACAGAAGTGACGAATGCCACGACCACGTCCAACCAATGAGAGATCGAAGACCCTTCCCCACGATGGGATCCGAGGCAGAGGAGAGGGGATATGCCCTCCAGATGCCGGTCCAGGGGAAAGACACTTTATAAAGTGTCTTTGCCAGAGCAGGGTCAGAGGATCACGCCAAGGACACCGCCGCCGAGGAGCCGGCAGCCGGCCGAATCGCCACCTAAACCTGTAACCAGGCCCCCGTCTATATAAGGGGGCCTGGACCCTTAGCGTACGGGAGATCAGATCTTCTTCTTCCTCCTCTAGCCGAACAGCTCGAGGAGCACTGTAATCACTACTACTCGATCAATACGAAGCAGGCAGGAAGTAGGGGTTTACCTCCAACCGGGAGGGCCCTGAACCTGGGTAAACCGTGGTGTCTCTGTTGGCACAATCCCGAGCCGGACCCATCGTCACCAACGTCGAGCCCCTCCGATAAGCCACCCCATGGCTACTGTCTCTAAATTCCCACGATAGTTGGCGCCCACCGTGGGGCAAAGCGCGGTGGCGAGCGGAGTCAAGTTCCGGCCGGGACCCTCCGGCGAGAAGGTCGCCTCCGGCCTCGTCTGGAGGTTCGGCACCTTCGACTGCGTCGATGACAACTTGGCCCACTTCAAGAACGGCTTCGGCAACGGCGGCTCCTTCCTCAACGTCGGCGGCCACCGCTTCTACGTTGCCAAGCCCTTCCCGGAAGAGGTAACCGATGTGCTTGACCCACTCTGTGACACAGACTCCGACGACGGCGAAAGCAGCGACTTTTGCAACATGGTCGAGGTGCGGGCCCTGGAGGAGGACGGTGGCGGCAGCCTACCGCGCTCCGCGCGCCCGCCGCTCGAACGCCCACCTCCACCGGAACAAGGTCTTCCACCTCCACAGCGGGACGTGCTGGACGCAGCCATCACGGACCTGCGCGCTCCGCTCGACATCTCTGCGGATCCGGTCAAGGCCTCCGAGGATCTGGAGCGGACGCGCCTCAACCTCCTCAAGGAAGCAGTCGACGTCGACGACACCCGTCGGCGCGTCCTCTCCACGATCAACGAATACAACGTCGCCCATGGCTTTACCCCGGCTGGAGATGGCCCAAGCCGGGCGGGACAAGTTCGTCAGCGAGGCCGCGAGCTGGGCGCGGAGCTGAACCAGGTGGCGCCCTCGGCGAAGCTACCTCCGATCATCAACAAGCCCACCTACAGCACGCCTACGAAGAATCTCCGCGCCGCGCGCTACATCACCTCAGAGCTGGACGGACTGCAAGGCGAGGACCTACGGGAGAAGCAAGCCCGGATCCAAGAACTCCTGGACGCCGCCGATCTGCAGCAGCAGGCGATGGAGCCACGCGGAGAGGCGAGCAGCACGCGAGGCGAGAACCGTATCGTCGCGGCTGGTCAGAACAAGTCGCACGGAGAAGCCTCGTCGCCAAACCACAGCCCGGCGGAGCACAGCCGGAGCAACCGAGCTCCAGGCAAAAGCGGTGGAAACCACCGCACCCAGCACTCCGGCCACCACAGCCGGCAGCCTCGAGATCCCGCCGCAGTCACCAGCAAGCCGCGCCACCCTCCTCGGGTGGACGTGGTGGACCCGATGCGCGGCAAGTCTGTGGCGCCAGCCCAGCCGGCTCGGGGAGCTGGCCAAGGCGCTCAAGGTCATCATTCGGCTCGCTCGCATGTGAGCCAGAGGATCGGGGAACGCGTTGATCCGCCGAAGGACGACGCACGCCATCGGCTCAACCTGCTGGCGGATTCCAAGTTCGACGAGGAGGAATCCTCGGCAGGACCGGTCTGTTTCGGCCCTCGCATCCGCAATGAGCCTTTCCCGGCCAAGTTTGCGCTCCCACGAGACATGCCCAAGTATACTGGGGCGGTGAAGCCGGAGGACTGGCTGTCAGACTACGTCACAGCCGTCGACATCGCGGGTGGCAACAAGAGGACAGCGGTGCGCTACGCACCGCTCATGCTAACGGGATCTGCCCGAACGTGGCTCAACAGCCTGCCGGCTCTACAGATCAACTCCTGGCATGATTTCCAAGAGGCGTTCATCAAGAACTTCACGGGAACCTACAAGCGACCGCCCCGCCCACGACAGCTGGCCCTCTGCAAGCAAGGCCCTGATGAGCCAGATCGTGACTACCTCACGAGATGGTCCGAGCTGCGCAACTCATGCGAATGAGTGGGCGAGGAGCAAGCCATCGACTACTTCACGGACGGATGCAGGGAAGGAACCCTACTGAAACATAAGCTCCACAGAGCTGAGCCGAAGTCAATGGCGGACTTCATGGCGATAGCGGACAAGTACGCTTCCGCCGACTCTGCTGCAAGGGTGCAGTGCGTCGAGCCAGCGCCAGCCGGAGGCCAATCTCAGCCGGCAGCCGGCCAAGGAGGACATCACCACCGTGATCGACACGGCAAGAGGAAAGATGAGCGCCGTGACAGCAAGTACGGCTCTCAGCAAGTGGCTGCCGTCGAAGGAAGCCCGAGGGCTACGGGTGGAAGCCAGAAGCGCAAAGGGGACAAATTCAGCAAGGACAAGTACACCATCGAGGTGATGCTAGACCAACCCTGCAAGTTCCATAGCGTTTCAGGCAAGCCGGCAGCGCATACCACTCGCCAGTGCAGCTTCACCAGGGATCTAGAGCAGGGAAATCACCAACTGCCTGGACCGCCACCGGGCCAGCCGGCTGAAGCGCATGGAAACAAGAATCGGCAACCGGCCAAGGCAGCAGGGGACTACCCCGAGGAAGCGAATGTGGAGCAATATCATGTGTTCACTTCCCAGGAGGAGGAGCCAAAAGATGAACCGTGGTTCGGTGTCGAGGTGAATGCAATCGTGCAAGTTGGACCTCAGTACATGCATTGGTCTGACGCGTCGATTACCTGGGGACGCGAAGATCACCCGCCGCTCATGCCGAGGCCCGGGGGCTACGCGCTGGTCTTGAACCCAATCGTGTTCTCGGAGACGCATACTTGCCGGTTCTCACGAGTACTCATTGACGGAGGCAGCAGCATTAACCTTCTCTACCGCACTTCGATGGAAAAGCTCGGGATCCCAGAGATCCAGCTGAAGCCAACTAAGCTCACCTTCCATGGGATTGTGCATGGGCACTCCTGTACGCCGATGGGGAGGATTGAGTTGGAGGTGCTGTTTGGCGAGAAGGACAATCATCGTCGCGAGCCGATCTGGTTCGAGGTGGTAGACCTCAACAGCCCCTACCACGCGCTGCTTGGCCGACCAGCCTTGGCCAAGTTCATGGTGGTCCCGCACTACGCTTACTTGAAGATGAAGCTCCCAGGCCCTCGCGGGGTGATTACTGTCACTGGATGCTACAAGAAGTCAATAGAGTGTGCAAGAGCCAGCTCCAAACTGGCGGAGGCCCTGGTCATTGCTGAAGAGAAGCGCCAACTGCTGCGGAGGGTGGCGGCAGTCCAGCTGGGTTGCCTGGCGTCGGGACTGCCGGCTCCACACCTCAAGCCGGCGAGCCTGTCCAAGGAAGTCCCGCCCGAAGCGGGCAAGGAGTCAAAAGCTCTTGTCTCGGGGGCTGGCTCCTCCTCGAGGTAGGGGAAGCGTTTCGCAGCTTCGCCTGAGACAAGTCCAAGATCGCTTAAGACCTTCGGCTAAGCCAAGGCAAAAACCTTGTATCTCGAACAAGTGTCGTTGAATAAAAGAAAGTTGGGCAGCATACGGCTGATTCCTGGAAAAGTGCTCTGAAGTACCTTTTACCTTTCTAAGCGTTATTCACGGGGGCTGGAAACCGGCTCCGAACGGGAGCCGGCAGCCCCAACCCGATGAAACGATCCTCTCGTCAGCCGAACGAGTACTATGTGCGGACCGGACCCCGAGCCCAACCTCTACCCTACACCGCGTGGGATGGAGCCGGCAGGTCACCCACCTAGGAAAGTCGCTAAGAGGAAACGCCCGCGACCCGACGAATCGAATCCCTTGTCAGACGAATAAGTACCGTGTGCGAACCGGACCCCGAGCCAAGCCTCCAACCCAAGTCGAGGGCAATGGAGCCGGCAGGTCACTCACACTGGGAAATCGCTAAGAGGACAGAACGCGGAGCCGTTAACGAACGCTCACCCAAAAACCGCGCGCATTGGTTATTAGCTGTGCGTGGGCCGGACCAAGCCAGATCTCTTATACGCCGAAGTACTACTCCTCATTCCGCGGCACGCTCCCGCCCTAGACCGACATTCGGCTGTCGGTCCAAGGGAGACCAGCCGGCACTAGGCTGCCGGCTGGGGGTAGAAGGGTCGAAGGATGGGGAGATAAAGGAAAAAGCCGAAAGGGGCCAGGTCAAATCCGGTCCATAAACAGCTGGAAATCAATACGTAAGGAATTCGGGGTGAAGCATCATTAGTACAAACGAACGAAGTGTTGTTAGGCACGACATGAGTTCAGCGTACATAAAAACGAATAAGAAAACCCTGACACGCTCAGGGGGCGCTTGGCGAGCCAGCCGGCTCCAGTGAAGTAGTGTCGCCAGCTCGAGACGCCAAGACGAAGTCATCGCCGCTGGGGAATGGCGGAATGGAGTGACCAGCGAGATCCTCGGGGGCTTTCTGAGGTTCTTCCGCAGAGTCGGGCTCTTCGAAGTCCATTCCATCCAAAGATTCGTCACTATCCCCAGCGTCGAAAAGCGCGTCGGTCTCGACACACTCAGCAATGGCACAGGCGCGCTGGCGGAGCCTGGCTTTGTCGAGGCCTGCTAATCCGCCGTCACGAAGATTCTCCAGCTGGTCCAGGTTAACGCCTGGATACCAGGAGAGCACAAACTCCAGAGCCTGTTGAGCACCGGCCCGAGCCGCGGACTCCTTCCAGATGTCGAGCCGGTTGGGCGCGAGAAGGACCCACTGGAGAAGCGCATGGATCTCGCCAGGCACCGCCCTTCCCGGCCACAAGGTTTCAAAGACGGAAACAAGGGCTGCGTGGAGATCCTTGCCCAGCTTGGCAACCGGATGGAGTCGGCCTTTAGCCAACGCTACCAACTCCCCTGAGGAAAGCTCGGCCTTGGGGTCACTGCTGGGGACGATCTTCTATTCCGCCCTGTATTCCTTCAGCGCCGCCGCGGCAGGCTCGTCGGAGTCAGGGAAGGCTCCTGCAAGGGCAATCGGAGAGTGAGGGGATGGCACGAAAGGGCAAGAGCCGAGAAATAGGAAAGGAAGTATACCGCGAAGAGCTTCCTCCAGTCCCAGCATGCCGGATTGAACCTTGCGGTCGCGGGCGCGCCAAACGCCGATCTCCTTGTCATAACGCTCGCTGTCGAGCCCCCGGAGAGTCTGCAGCTCGTCAATTTGGGCGCTGCGGTTCTCGACCTCGCTCCCCAAGGTGACGTGAAGCTCTTTCACCTTGCTGTCAAACTCTGCGGAGAGGATTCTCTTCTCTTCGGCCAGCCGACGATCAAACTCCAGCTGCAGCGACGACTCCGCCTCCCGAGCTTTCGCCAGCTCAGTTTCCAGCTCCTGAGCCCGGGCGGCCTGGGCTCGCAGACCCTGAAGCTCCTCGGCGTGCTTTCGCTTGAGCGACTCAACAGTGACGGCCGACACCGAGTCGGCCAACTGGGACTCAAGCGAAGCTATGAGTGAGGCAGAGTCTGAAAGCGGAGGTATAAGAGCAGGAAGGACAGCAGCAGAGTTTTCGAAATAAAGGGTCCCGAGCTCACCTGATAGTTTCTCCAGTTTTTTCTTCAAGTCCTGGTACTGGATCTTGCCAGCGCGGTACTTCGCCAGCAGCCTCTGAAAGACATTGGCTCGAAGCGCGTTCAGTTCCTGCAAAAAACGGAAGGGCAACGATTCTTAACGAAATTCATTTTTGAGCCAGCTGTCTCTACAGCTACCCCGAAACTCGGGGGCTAGGATGTATGGCAAAATGGGTCGCGAAACCGCAGATCATGTCTCCCAGTTAGCAGAAGAAATCAGAGGCTAAAGGCGCAGTACTCACATTGGTCGTCTGTATAGCGTCAAGGAGCTGGAAGCCGGCGTTCTGAAGCGACCCCTTGGCAGCAGTAAACTGCTTGTCCAATTCCGCCAGAGTTGGTTTACTACCCTGCACCTTGAGCTTCTCTCCGACATCAGCACTCGAGGCGGTGTCTGCCCATTCCTGCTGAAGCCGGCTGGCGGAGCTCAAACTTCCAATGTTGGACTCGGTCGCGACGACAAGAGCCTTCCCACTGGAGGTGCTTTTGGCCACTACCTCAGGGGCAGGCGAACCATCACCACGATCGCTCCACACCACTCGAGTGGCGAGGAGCCCTTGCGAAGTTCCGCCGGAACTGGAGGCCAACCCAAGGAGCAGGGAATCAGCAATCACGCCAGCTCTCGACCCGGCCGCAGGCACCGTAGCTTGCGCGCTCGGCACAAGCTCAAGATTGGGAAGAGCTTTGACGGCCGGCACCGGGGCCTTTCCCGTTTCCCCCGCCGCGGTCTCGCGCGCGTTCCTTTGGCTGGGTGAGTCGGGGGAGGCGCGGATGGTGGCGGCGTTCCCCGCCGCGGCATCGTCGGTAGCAGGAGGTGGGGACAGGTCAGCCCCGACTGGTGCAGTTTCCTCGACGGGCGTGGAGCCAGTCTCAGGCGAGGCGACTAGGTGGGGAACAGCGCCCGCGGGCACCTCCGGACGCGCAGGATCCTCCGCCCCAGCGTCGCCCGCCACAGGCTTCAGCCGTGGGGAGCGGCGAACGTCCTCAATGCGACCCGAGTCGCTGCCCTCTTCTTCCCCGCGTGCCCTCTTGCGGCAGGAGGGCTCGGGAGCCGGGGTCACGATTTCCTCGGAAGCGACGGCGGGAGGAGGTTGGGCAGCCGGATCGACAGAAAGAGGCGACCTGCAAAGAGAGCGTCCCACGACCGAGTCAATCGGGACCACGACAATAAAATGAAGATGAGAAGTAAGGAAGCGGGAAGCTCACCCGGCTACGGCGATAGCCCGCCGTTTGGCCACCTTCTTCACCTTGGGACGGCGCAGGTCCCGCACTGCCGGCTCCGGTTTCTTGCGCTTGTCAGCCGGCTCGGAGGAGGCCGGCTGGGCCTTTCTCTTGGTGCCGGCCAGTTCGTCTCCAGCCTCTTCTGGACCTGCCGGCTCCGAGGCGGCAGAGCATCGCTCTGGAGACTTTGGCAGATCCACGGTGGGAGAAGCCTGAGCTCCAGCAGCGGCAGCGGCGGCCACGTGGAGAGCCACGCCCCCGAGGGTGGTGGCCGATCCTGCGTCGCCATCGTCATCTTCGGACCAATCTCTTAGGAGAGAAGAACTGGGGAACTTACTGGAGTGGTCAAGGGGTTCGCCTGAGTCTTCGGGCTCATCGTTTCCCTCATCGCCTTGAGTAGCGCTCGAGCTCTCGGCGGCGGCCTGAGAACTGGCGTCCTCCACCTCCTCGGCTTGGTCCCAGACGACTTTATCATCCGATTCGGCTCTATCGGCGGCAAAGCCAGCTCGACGTTGAGTCGAATTCTCCGCCGCCTGCAGAGCGAACAAGTTCTACCCGCCCCAAGTGAACAAAGGTCAGTAAACCAGAGTAGCAAGGGAGGAAAAGGCTTGAAGCCAGGACCGTCAAGCTCACCTCAGCGATTGGGTTATCCCGGTCGTGAGGTTCCAGTCCCCACGTCCACGAGGCCTGAAGCTTGACATCGGCGATGCGGTTCGCCTTCCGAGCCACCTCCAATGCTGACAGCGCCTTGGAGGAATGACGAGTGGGATCCTTGGCAGATCCCAGGAAGCACATCTTGTGCGAGCGGCGCTGGAGCGGAGATACACGGGCAACCAGGAAGGCGAGGAGAAGGTCGGTCGGCTCCAGGCCACCCTCCATCTGCAGCGTGGTGACCCGCTAAAGAATCTTCTCCATGTCCGGCGACGGACGAGGAGGAGCGGTACTCCAGTTCTCCCGCTCGGGCCCGCCCACCTCAAAGGGCGGCAGGTTGATATGGTCTTCGCCCGCCCTTAGGTTCTTCGCGTAGAAGGAGCGCTGCCACTTCTTGCAAGACTCCTTCCCTTTTATGCCGGGGAAGCCAGCGGACTTGCGGGCGTAGAAAGAGGCGGTGCCGCATATCACCGGAACGGTGTCCGCCGTCTGGGTCTTGAAGAAGATCAGCCGGCGGAACAGCTCGACGTTGGGCCAGATGCCCAGATACGCCTCGCAAAGGGTGGCGAACGCGGACAAAACCATCATCACGTTCGCCCCAATGTGATGCGGTTGCAAGTGAAAATGGTCCAGGAATTGGTGCATGAAGTTGCTGGCGGGCAGCGCGAGGCCCCGGGGGAAATGGTCATAGAAGACCACCGTCTCCTTAGGCGCGGGAGCGGGGACCAGTTCGCCGCCGGCGGGACGGCAGCTCACAAGGTCCGCGGACAGAAGCACTCGACCTCGGCGCAGCAGCTCGATCTGTTTCTCCTTCACCCAGGAGCCTTCCCAGGATCCCTTCGGCAAAGCGGGCGGAGTGGCGTCCTTACCCGCCGCCGTTCCCTTCCCTTTGGGCCGGGACGCTTTGGGAGCCATCTGGGTGCGGATCTGGATGAGCGGAATGGCGGCGGAGCGAGCGAGGAACCCTAAATCCCTTGAAGGCGAAGCTCGGGAGCAGGGGATTCTAAGTGGAGCGAATGCAGAAGGAAGAAGGGAAGCGGGCAACCGATGCTCTGGTTCCGAAACGGTCCCTGGTTTAAAGGTGAAGGGGCGGGTCAGTTGCTCATTTCAGCCACGACCCCTCCCGTCACGAACCACGATCGCGTAAAGATCGGGCAACCGTCGTGGTTGCCACAAAAGATCGTGGGCCGGGGCCGATTGGGCGTGACGCGATGGCGTACGGACAAGTGGCGCCTCGGTCCGGCCCCCGAGGGAACAAGTTCCCAAGAAGCGGCTCGCAGGCTTGCAATCGCCAGTCGGGCCGCCACCAGAGCCGGCTCGCCCCGAGGCGGTCGGAGGAACTCCGCAAGACCTGACCTTGAGAGTTGGAGCGACCAAGACGGACTAGAAACCCTGGGACTTCGACGAGGATGAACAAGACTTCGGCGAAAAGAAGAACCCGCCGAAGCCCCATGCTAGCCCATGAGACTTCGCCAGTTTCGGGGGCTAGTGTCGTGGGGATGACTTAGGGGGCGCATCACGGGCCAGGCAGTATGCCGGCTGGCATCCCAGGAGTCCCCACGGCTTCAGCGCAAGAAGACCGGCTCCGCCCGTAGGGCCGGCTGCGCCAGCAGCCGGCTGACGACTCCACCGAGGAGGATTGGAGCCGGGCGATGGAGACAAAACTCCCCAACGGCTGTCTAGCCAAAAGCGGAACGGCCCCGACAAGGTCGTCAGGGGCGCAGGACAGAAGTGACGAACGCCACGACCACGTCCAACCAATGAGAGATCGAAGACCCTTCCCCACGATGGGATCCGAGGCAGAGGAGAGGGGATATGCCCTCCAGATGCCGGTCCAGGGGAAAGACACTTTATAAAGTGTCTTTGCCAGAGCAGGGTCAGAGGATCACGCCAAGGACACCGCCGCCGAGGAGCCGGCAGCCGGCCAAATCGCCACCTAAACCTGTAACCAGGCCCCCGTCTATATAAGGGGGCCTGGACCCTTAGCGTACGGGAGATCAGATCTTCTTCTTCCTTCTCTAGCCGAACAGCTCGAGGAGCACTGTAATCACTACTACTCGATCAATACGAAGCAGGCAGGAAGTAGGGGTTTACCTCCAACCGGGAGGGCCCTGAACCTGGGTAAACCGTGGTGTCTCTGTTGGCACAATCCCGAGCCGGACCCATCGTCACCAATGTCGAGCCCCTCCGATAAGCCACCCCATGGCTACTGTCTCTAAATTCCCACGACAGGAATCTAGAGCTTTGCCTAAAACTCCCCAGACAACTCTAGAAATTGGGCAGGTGAAAAACAAATGATCATTAGTTTCCTCATGGCTGCAGAAAGAACAAGTAGGAGATCCAGGCCACTGCCTTTTCTTCATATTTTCCCTAGTCAGCACAACATCTTGACACAATTGCCAAAGGAAAACTTTAATTTTCAAAGGAACCTTAGTCTTCCAAATCCATTTATTATGGGAACCAGCAAGGTTTTTTTCTAACCGTAAGTAAACTGATTTAGTAGAAAAACACTTTTTAGGGTTCAAAGACCAAGTGATGAAATCACTCTCATCTGAAAGAGGAAGATTTCTCAAACTATGTTTGATAGTATTCCAATGCAACAAATTATCACCCCCGCAAAGTTCTTCTAAAAGGAATTTCAAAATCAAAAACAGAAGCATCCTGAATAGTGCAATGTTTTTCCAAACAGAGATCAAAAAGATCAGGAAACTGCAAAGAAAGAGGGGTCCCACCAGAAATAGAATCCTGCCAAAGTCTACAAATATTACCCTTTCTAAGGTTTACCTTTCTCCCAACCATATAAGTATCTTTAACTTTGATAAGGCCTTTCCAACAAGGAGAATCACTGAATCTTGCAGTCACATTTGCAACTGTTTTGTTCCTTAAGTACTTTGCTTTAACAATATCCTGCCATAAACCATGCTCAGTGTCCAGTTTCCACCACCACTAACATAGCAGGCTAATGTTTTGTTTGTGCAGATCTAGGATGCCCAAGCCACCCTTTTTCTTGGATCTGCAGACCTTTGTCCACTTCACCATATAATACCCTTTTTCAACTTCTTCCCATGCCAAAAGAAACGTCTCCTATGTTTATCCATTTTCTCCAAAAAGGTTTTACAAAGCATAAAAAGAGACATGAAATATGAAGGAAGACTTGACAAGCACACATTAACCAAAGTTAATCTGCCACCAGAAGAATTGGCCCCACCAACCCAGGCATCAAGCTTTTTGATAAACTTTTTATCCAAAGAATCCAAATCAGAAACTCTAAAGCTTCTGTAGGTAACAGGAACACCAAGATACTTCATAGGGAAAGTGCCAACTTGGCAACCAAAGAGAGAGGAATAGAAATCAGCTGTATTATTATCCCCACCCACTAGGAAAATCTCACTTTTCTGATAGTTGATTTTAAGACCAGACATTAACTCAAACAAATACAGCAACAGTTTTAGGTTTAAAGCTTTCTCACGGTCATGAGAAAAGCAAATTACAGTATCATCAGCATACTGCATGATAGCTACCCCTTTATTAATGAGATCAGGGGCTAAACCAACCAGGAGGCCATTTTGTTGAGCTTCAAGAACCATCTTGGCAAGGCATTGAACAGCAGCATTGAAAAGAAAAGGAGACAGGGGATCACCTTGCCTAACCCCTTTGGCACTTTTGAAATAAGGGCCAGTTTTATTGTTAATTTTAACAGAAACTGTACCATCAGTAAGAATCTTTTGAATCCACTGATAGAGGAGATTAGAAAAACCCATAGCTTTGAGACAATTAAGAAGAAAATTCCAATTCACTTTATCAAACGCCTTCTCAAAATCAAGCTTCAAAACAATCCCAACATGCTTTTTATATGGGAATGGTGAAGAATTTCATGGAGAGACATGATACCATCTACAATACACCTCTTTTTCATGAAAGCATTTTGATTTTTGCCAATAAGTTTTGGGGCAAAAGGCTCAATTCTCAAGGTCAAGGTTTTGGTAATAAGCTTGTAAATACATCTAAGAAGACAAATAGGCCTATACTGAGTGATCTTATCAGCACCAGACACTTTAGGCAAAAGAGTAATAATCCCATAGTTTAACCTCGCAACATCTAGGGACCCAGCATGAAAAGCATGAAAAAGATTCATAACATCCCACTTAATAATATCCCAACAATGTTGGTAAAACTCAATGGGAATATTATCAGGACCAGGGGCTTTGTTAGGAGCCATAGAGAACAAGGCAATCTTGACCTCTTCAACAGAAAAGGGTCTAGTTAAAATCAAATTTTCCTCCTCTGAGAGTTTCTCATGAGGTTTCCACATGTTTGCATCAAATTCAAGGATATTACCAGAAGTAGGACCAAAAAGATTTTTGTAATAAGAAGTTGCATGAGAAATGAGATTATCAGTCCCTTCGATGAGAATATCATTTTCCTTTAAAGAAAACATTGTATTCTTCCTTTTTCTACCATTTGCCACCCTATGAAAGTAACTGGTGTTCAAATCCCCTTCCAAAAGCCATTTCTCATGAGACCTTTGATACCACAGGAGTTCTTCTTCAGCAAAAAAGGTTAAACAATTGCACATGAATATCAGTTTTCCTCAAATTGAGCTTAGGAGTAAGGTCATTCACTTCCTCAAGGGCTTCAATGCTAAAAAGCTCTTCCTTTAATTCTCTCTTCAGCTTTTTATTATGGCCATACAAATTTGACCCCCAACCTTTGAAATATTTCTTAAAATGCTTCAACTTGATGTTCAGAATATCAATAGGATCATTACTATGGATAGATCTGTTCAAGACCAGAGCCGCAGAATGAAGGAACTCCACATTTTTAAACCAGGAAAGGTCAAAACAAAATTCTCTACAAGTATTCAGAGGAATAGCATGAGAGCCAGTATCAAGGAGCAAAGCATTATGATCAGAAACTTCTCTAACAAATTTTCTGACAGTGACTAAAGGAAACAAATCCTCCCAATCAGGAGACATAAGAATCCTATCCAACTTTTCAAGAGTAGGAGAAGCATGGTTATTGGACCAAGTAAACTTACCACCATGCATGAAAATCTCTCTCAGCCCCTGGGTATGAATGATTGAGTTAAAAAGATCAGAAGCATGAGTTTGAACAAAGGGAGTGTTTTTCTCTCCACTGTGCCTAAGAATATTGAAATCACCACCAACAATGTATGGAGTGAAAACATTATTACAAAAGGCAGATTGCTCAGTCAGGAAATCATTTTTATGCTCTTCCTGAGTAGCACCATAGGCAACTAAAAGGGACCAAGAAACCTTTTTCAATTTATCCCAAAAAACAAAATGGAGCATGTATCTACCAGCCTTGAAGGCACTTACTTCTAATGAATCATTTTTTACACCACAAAGGATACCACCAGATCTTCCAACAGAGGGAACCCATTTCCAAAAATAACTATCACCAGGGTCAAACTTTCTAAAAAAACTTCTATCATGATATTTTTTGATAGTTTCTTGCAGCCCAATAAAGTCAAGGCAGTAATCATACATGAGATCTTTCACACAGGAAATAGCACCTTTCTTGCCCACACCTCTAATATTTAGGAAGACACCTTTCATTGTAACTTTTTAGGTTTAGATCTAGTTCTACTAACCTTGCCAGGAGACAGGGCACAGTTAGTAGATTCAGCTTTTTTGTTTCTTTGACTTCTAGTTATAGGTGTAGAAGCTGAAACATTGGATTTCCTTCTCATACTTTTCTTTTTCCTGCTTTCAACTAAAGTAAAGAAAGTGTCCTCATTATCATTAGAGGAAATCCAATCCATAGATAAAGGAGTAGTGGTACCTTCATTGCTTTCAATAAAAAGAGTAGCAGAAGGAGGCTTAACAATTCTTTGTTTGGAAACCAAGGAATTCCTAGCAACCTCTAAATCTCTTACTAAATCAACAGCAGCAAAATTTCCATCAGGAATCTTTACTCCCATTAAACCAGCTTTTGCCACAATTTGATTATCAGACAACCCAGCGAAGGAATTATTACTTCCAGGGTTTGGGGCAGAATCATGATTACCTTCTAGGTTCCTCTTTTTAGAGAGAGCTGAAGCCTTCTCCATGATGTCAATATTGGTAGAGTCTTGAAGCCTGGAGCTGAATCTTGTCCCACATGTGTCATCTTGCACTACATAAGGGGAAGAGTCAGGAGACTGAACCAAGTAATCAGGTGATCCAGCCAAAGGAGAAGAGGCATCTCCAGTGACATCAGTGATAGTAGGTAGAGGGGGCCAAACTTCCTCGATAGAAGATTTATCACAAGGAAATAGTAGAGAATTGAAAGTTTCCAAAGTCATACTGTTGCAAGTCTCCTGGGTAATGGAGTTGGAGTTCACAATAGGGCAAGGAATCAACCATTTGTTGGAAGCAACTTGAGCAGAGGCTTCATGCTCCCTGTGAATAGTTTCAAGCAAGAGTTCATCTCCAATATTACTATCCTCTTCTGACTCTTGCTCAATAGGCTCATTCTCGCGAATGGTTTCACAGTTGGCCAGATGCCTAACAGATTCAGTCTGACTGCCTTGCGCAAAACCTTCAGAAGTTTCCTCGGTATTGGATTCAGTAAAGTCTATCCTGGATCTCTTAGGAGAAGGAGGCCTGGAGGCACCACCCACCCTGGTAGCATCATCAATTCAAGGAGGACGAACAACCAAAATCTTATCAATTTCATAGCAGAAATCATAGAAATTATCACCCAAGCAGCCTTTTGCCATGTGAGGAATTCTCTCAACATCTCTGCATCCAATAAGAACCCTAACAAACTCAGGTTTGTGCAAAGTAGCAGAGTCCAGATCCAGGGAGACGCCAACCAGAGAACCAGCATAGAAATAGTTTGCATCAGTCCTTCTATCAAGAGGGATATTAGTGATTCTGACCCAAGCTTTCTGCAGGCTACCTTTGGAACTAATGGAAGCAGTCCAGGTAGACAATCTGACAGTAGCATCAACCATTTTTAGTTTCATCGATGAACCATAGTACACAGCTCTTTCCACTTCCCTAGGGTTGGGAAACCTCATGATGAATTGATTTTGCCCAATAGGTCTAGCAGTACAACGCCATCCATCACCAAAAACAAGGTTAAACTCCTGTTCAATCTCCCTAAATGAAGCTGCTCCTTCAATGACAGTGATAACCACACTACTGGACCTCTCTTTGCTTTGTTTCTCATAGCTGTTGTCCGGAAAAAAGAAGAAACCCAGACCTAGAGACTGGAAACCACACATGGCAGGAATACACTCCCAGGGAAGAATTGTCTGACAAATCTGAGAAATGTGGCCTAACTTCCTACAACGCTCACATCTGATAGCAGGACAGCTAGTAGTAAAATGCCCATTGGAGTTGCAGTTGAGGCGAAGGGAGTCATCATGGCGAGAATTAGAGCCAGGGTTCACAGATTTGTTACCAGAGGAGATCCCAGTACCACCAGCAGAAGAGTTCGCCTCCTGACGACGCAGTTCAGAGTCTCTTGCGGCTTTCTCCCAATGATCCCCAGAGCCTAAGGTTCTGGCAGAGTTGGAAGATGCTTGAGGAGCATCCTCACGATGCCAAACCATTTTTCCCCAACCACTGTTGTAGCCGCCACGATCGTTGTTGTAGCCATGACCACGAGCGCTACTGAAACCACCACGGCCACCTCTGTCTCCCATGCCCGCTGCCACTTGAGATAAGGAGCGAAGGTCACCCGCAACCTTCCCCAGCCACCAGCCGAAGGAATCGGAGTGAGTTTGGTGGCTAGGGTTTGGCGAAGAGGACCAGAAGTGTCGAAGAATCAAGTCTAGATCGGACCAGGGGGCGGTAGATGCGGAATAAGTACTCTCCAAGCTAGGGTTTTCGTTCAAAGGTGGGACCACATGTCTGTGAGACTTAGGAAGGGAACCGTCCGATGTAGGACACGTGTGTGCATCAGGAAATGAACCAGGGGTCGATTTGTAATTAGGATTTGATCCAAGCACGCCGGCAGCCAAATCCGGTGAGGAACACGGCGACTTGATGGTGCGATGTTAAGGCACCCAGTTGGGAACCCCAAGAGGAAGGTATGAGGAGCACAACAGCAAGTTTCCCTCAGTTGTGAAACCAAGGTTATCGAACTAGTAGGAGAAAGCCAAACTTCATAAGGTGATGCTTGGTAGCTTCGCGACACTCCGGACAATGGTGCCAGAAAATGCTGGTGCGTAGTTGACATAGGAGCTTCTTCACCTAGCAGCAACGTGGAACCTGCACACAACACAACCAAGAACTTTGCTCCCAACTTCGATGAGGTTGTCAATCTCACCGGTTTGCTGTAAACAAAGGATTGAGCGTATCGAGTGGTAAAAGGTAATACTATGCAAATAAAGTAAACAGAGCGAGTAAAAGTAAACGGTAAAGCAATGTAAAGGAAATTGGACCGGGGTCCACAGTTCACTAGTGGTGTCTCTCCATAAGATAAATAACAACATGCTGGGTAAACAAATTACAGTTAGGCAATTGATAGAGTAAAGATAACGTACATATGTCATGAGGATTGATTGCTGTGCGGTGTTAATGATGACCGACCAGTTGGGAACCCCAAGAGAAGGTGTGATGAGCATAGCAGCAAGTATTCCCTCAGTAAGAAACCGAGGTTTATCGAACCAGTAGGAAAAAGGCAAACTTCAGAAGGTGATGCCTGCTAGCTTCACGACAGCTCTGGACAATTTATAAGGCACCTCATCCAGGGCTTTGCTTTACACCAGCAGCAACGTGGAACCTGCACACAACACAACCAGCTTTGCTCCCAACTTACGATGAGGTTGTCAATCTCACCGGTTTGTTGTAAACAAAGGATTGAGCATATCGAGTGGAAAGCAATAGTAGTATGCAAGAAAGTAAACCGTGCGAGTAAAAGTAAACAGTAATAGCAATGTAAAGGAAATTGGACCGGGGTCCACAGTTCACTAGTGGTGTCTCTCCATAAGATAAATAACAACATGCAGGGTAAACAAATTACAGTTGGGCAATTGATAGAATAAAGATAATGTGCATATGTCACGAGGATCACTATGAAATTTACTCTGGGCATTACAACAAAATACATAGACCGCCATCCAACTGCATCTATGACTAATAATCCACTCGCGGGGATATCGTCCGAACACCCCTCGAGTATTAAGTTGCGAACAACAGATAACTGCATTAAGCAAAGTGTGTAATGTAAACAAAATGAATGTCCTTGGACACAAGAATGTTGTTTTCTCCCTAGTGGCAACAACACATCTACAACCTTAGAGGTTTCTGTCACTCCCCCAGATTAAATAGAGGCATGAACCCAACTATCGAGCATAAATACCCCCTCTTGGAGTCACTAGTATCTACTTGGCCAAGATAGCTACTAACAACGGAGAGCATGCAAGATCATAAACAACATAGAGATAACATAAGATAATATTTAGCATATCAACTTAACATAACACCAATATTCATCGGATCCCAACAAATACAACATGTAGAATTACATAAAGATGATCTCAATCATGTAAGGCAGCTCACGAGATCTAAACATGAAGCACATGGTGGAGAAGACAACCATCTAGCTACTGCTATGGACCCATAGTCCAAGGTAGAGTACTCACTCATCGTGCCAGAGGCAAGCATGGCGATGAAGAAGACCTCCGGTGGCGATTCCCCTCTCCGGTAGGGTGCCGGGAAGAGCTTCTGGACCCTCTCGATCTCGGGTCGACAACGGCGGCGGATCGAGATGTGTTTCTGGAAAATTGATCGGGGATTTAGGTTTTTCCCGTCCGGGGGTCTTTATAGGCGAAGGGGCAGCGTCAGAAGTGGACCAGGGCGCCCTCACCATAGGGCGGCGTGGCCAGGGGCTGGGCCGCGCCCCCTGGTGGTGAGGCTGGCCCTTGGCCCCTCTCCGTCTCCTCTTCAGACTTCTGGAAGCTTCGGTAAATATTAGGAGGTTCGGCTTTTGTTTCGTCCAATTCTGAGAATATTTCCTGTGTAACTTTTCTGAAACACAAAAATAGCAGAAAACAGGGAACTG
Organism: Dactylis glomerata; assembly: GCA_007115705.1. Lineage (NCBI taxonomy): Eukaryota > Viridiplantae > Streptophyta > Magnoliopsida > Poales > Poaceae > Dactylis > Dactylis glomerata. The sequence continues at coordinate 899,381 of QXEO01001291.1, forward strand.
GCACTGTGGCATCTTGTTAATAGGTTAGTTCCGGAAAATTCATAAAAACGCCACGAAGTGTAACAAAATACTAAGCAAATGGTGTAAGAACAAGCATGGAGCATCAAAAATTATAGATACGTTTGAGACGTATCAAGCATCCCCAAGCTTAACTCCACGGAGCCACCCTCGTCTCTGGCTCCCGTGAGCCAAAAGCGGTCAACCCCCGCACGAGCGACTGCGACCATGGAGATGGCGCGAGCTCCCGCGTGCAGGTGAAAAAAGGGGCGGGAGGATTTCGTCACCTCCCGCCGAGACCGCCCCTCTATTTCTACCCCCTCCTCTCACCACCTCATTCGAAATCGCCATTTCCCCTCTTTGAGCTCACTTCTCCCGCGCGCAAGGAAGGTAAGTAGGCGGTGTTTGCGGCGACGGCGGCGACGGTGGCGACTGCGGCTCCGACCACTTCTTCGACAAGGATTCACCTCAGTTCACCTCCACCCATGACTGTAAGTTCAAACACCATGACATCTTGAGCACTATATTGCTGTTAGGGTTAGATCTATGACTTGTTTTGCTTAGATCTGTCCCTGTTGTCGGCTTGTAGCAAAGATCTTGTTGTGTGTAAGCTAGTTTCGTTGATCTGTGAGTATTAGCATGTGTAGCAAAGATCTGTTGTATGTCCTCGAGTAGGTAAGTGATAACAAAGAATAATTTTTGAGGTGACATGCACCAACACAATCTTGATCATCTATGTAAGCATTGAGTGCTGGGATCAAAAGAACTTAAAACATGGGCATGAAAGACATAATCTTGATAGAAGAAACTTAGCAACCATGTTATAACATGAAAAAGAACACAAACGAAAGATCATGAAAAATGAAACAATGAAAATCAAACGTGTGTTCAAATCATATGGAAAAACATAGCAAATGGTTTTCAGCTTGTCCTTCATGGAATAGCAAAACATAAATGCATAGGTGATGTCTACGCATGCTTCTATCCTTGTAGACAGTGTTGGGCCTCCAAGTGCAGAGGTTTGTAGAACAGCAGCAAGTTTCCCTTAAGTGGATCACCCAAGGTTTATCGAACTCAGGGAGGAGGAGGTCAAAGCTATCCCTCTCAAGCAACCCTGCAATTACGATACAGAAAGTCTCTTGTGTCCCCAACACACCCAATACACTTGTTAGTTGTATAGGTGCACTAGTTCGACGAAGAGATAGTGAAATACAAATAGTAGTGATGATTATAAGTAGTAAATGTAATCTGAAATAAGTATCGCTGCGAGCAAACATGTAACAAAACTGAAAGGAAATGGTGTGCAAAGCTTGGAAACAAGGCCTAGGGATCATACTTTCACTAGTGGACACACTCTCAACAAATATAACATAATTGAACCAATAGATACTATCATCAATATGCAACTCAAAACAATTCTCCAATGGAAAACAAACACTAATCATGCGTAGGGCTACGAAGCACTCCTCAAAGTCCGTATTTCCCCAAACTAGATTGTCCCACACTATCACCAGGAACGCACTAGATGGTTCCAACAAACACCAACAATTCATAGAGACATTAACCAAAAAGATACACATGATGCGCACACTAGTCACCTTCACACCATGATACAAGGTATCTCCAGAGATTACAAATATAAAGCACGGGAGTAGCATAATATCTGAATAATAGCATCTACCAATTCAACTAGACACAAAGCTCACGATCACATAAAGATCACATCATGGGAGAGAGAGGTGAACCACATAGCTACTGGTAGAGCCCTCAGCCCCGGGGGAGAACTACTCCCTCCTCATCATCGGAGGCAGCAACGGTGATGGAGATGGCGGTGAGGTCGATGGAGACGGCGGAGATGGTGATGGAGACCGATGGAGATGGCTCCGGGGGCACTTCCCCATCCCGGCAGGGTGCCGGAACAGAGACTTCTGTCCCCCAAAATTCGTCGGCGGTTGCTACTTGTTGATGGCGCCAGAAAAGAGGCTGCTGGCGTGTAGTTGACGTGGGAGCAGACGGTCCTTGTGCGTGGTGGATAACCAGCCCGTTGGGAACCCCAAGAGGAAGGTATGATGAGTATAGCAGCTAGTTTTCCCTCAGTTAAGAAACCAAGGTTTAATATCGGTCAGGAGAGGAGAGACAGCAACGACTGAAGGTGATGCAGACTGGCTTAATAACACTCCAACAAGGGCGCCGTTTAACGATACTTGTTGACTCGTCTTCGGCCAGTAGCAACGCGGAACCTGCACACAACACAACCAAGTACTTTGTTCCCAACTTGCGATGAGGTTGTCAATCTCACCGGTTTGCTTGAAACAAAGTTTATGAGCGTATCGAGTGGAAAATAATATAGTATGCGAGTAAAGTAAACAGTGCGAGTAAAGTAAACAGGTGATAGCAATATGATGTAAATAGGACTAGGGTCCACAGTTCACTAGTGGTGTCTCTCCATAGATAAAATAACACATGCTGGGTAAACAAATTACAGTTGGGCAATTGATAGAATAAAGATAAACGTGATATGTCAAGAAGATCACTATGAGATTTACTCTGGGCATTACAACAAAATACATAGACCGCCATCCAACTGCATCTATGACTAATAATCCACTCCCGGGGATATCAATCCGAACACCCCAGTAGTATTAAGTTGCGAACAACAGATAATTGCATTAAGCAAAGTGTGTAATGTAAACAAAGCATATGCCCTTGAGCATATGAATTTTATTTTCTCCCTAGTAGCAACAGCACATCTACCACCTTAGAGGTTTCTGTCACTCCCCCAGGTGAAATAGAGGCATGAACCCACTATCGAGCATAAATACCCCCTCTTGGAGTCACTAGCAACTACTCGGCCAAGATAGCTACTAACAACAGAGAGCATGCAAGATCATAAACAACATAGAGATAACAAAAGATATAATTCAGTACAACAACTTAATCATAAACACCAATATTCATCGGATCCCAACAAACCAAACATGTAGAATTACATAACGGTGATCTCAATCATGTAGGGCAGCTCATGAGATCTAAACATGAAGCACATGGTGGAGAAGACAACCATCTAGCTACTGCTATGGACCCATAGTCCAAGGTAGACTACTCACTCATCGCTCCGGAGGCAAGCATGGCGATGAAGAAGACCTCCGGTGGCGATTCCCCTCTCCGGCAGGGTGCCGGGAAGAGCTTCTGGACCCTCCCGATCTTCGGGTCGACGGCGGCGGCGGATCGCGATGTGTTTTGGAAATCTCATCGGGTACTTAGGTTTTTTCCGTCGGGGGGTCTTTACAGGCGAAGGGGCGATATCAGAGGAGGGGCCAGGCGCCCTCACGCGGGCCCCGCGCGGCCAGGCCCCTGGCCGCGCCGCCCATGCGTGTGGGGCCCTGGTGGCCCCCCTCCTACTCCTCTTCGGATCTCTGGAAGCTTCCGGGTAAAATAAGACTTCAGGAACTTGTTTCGTCCAATTCCGAGAATATTTCCTGTGTATCACTTCTGAAACACAAAAACAGCAGAAAATAGGAAACTGGCACTGTGGCAACTTGTTAATAGGTTAGTTCCGGAAAATGCATAAAAGTGCCACTAAGTGTAACGAAACAATAGGCAAATGGTGTAAAAACAAGCATGGAGCATCAAAAATTATAGATACGTTTGAGACGTATCAAGCATCCCCAAGCTTAACTCCTGCTCGTCCTCGAGTAGGTAAGTGGTAACAAAGAATAATTTTTGAGGTGACATGCACCTACACAATCTTGATCATATATGTAAGCATTTGTGAGCTGGGATCATAAGAACTTAAAACATGGGCATGAAAGATATAATCATGACAATAAGAAACTTAGCAACCATGTTGTAAACATGCAAATGAACACAAACAAAAGATCATGATAATGAAACAATGAAAGTCAAACGTGTGTTCAAATCATAAGGAAAAACATACAAAAGGTTTTCAGCTTGTCCTTCAAAGAGAGCAAAACATAAATGCACAGGACACCTTCAAGTTTAAGAGGGCGACTAGATACAAATAATTTAAGAACAAGTGAAACCAACAATATGAGTCAATCAATGAACTTTGGGACAATGCATATCACACTAAGAATGACAACTATGCTCTCTTAATGGTGCATAAAGAAAGAAGGTGGTGACTCAACATAAAAGTAAAAGAAAGGCCCTTCGCAGAGGGAAGCAGTGATTGCAAGTTTTATAACCTTCAAAAATTATGGTACTTACCGGCTTTGAGCTCTCATTGCCCCCATCATAAGCATCTTGAATGGTTAAAGTTAATGCGAGAACAATTATGATGCATATGCTTGACAAATCATAAGTTGAAAACATCGTGCCCCGTGAATACGAGTACCCAAACCTCATGCTACTTTACTTAGAGTCCCAAGCAAGGCTCTTGTCATTGTAAGTATATGCATATCATTGAGAACCGCCAATGGGGTACCTCCGTGCCCGATGACATGGAACAAGCCCACACCAAAATGACAGGACAAGCAGACAATGAACACCTCGACATCTCTTTTATTTGCCTTTTGTTTAGCTTTTTATTGTGAGATGCGTCGTCGAATGTTCACCATGGGTATGCTGCAAATTTCCACCATGAATTATGCATGGCTTAGATTGGCGGCCCGGCGTTTCCCTAACACATATACAAACTCCATGATCCCTACAAGATTCCCAATTCATTTCACACCACGGGCATCCATAAACAAAAGATCACGATATCAACTCAAATAAGAAGTGCAATGTTGAAAGCTTGCCCCATGACAGCATGGATGGGCTAGAATCCAACTTACAACTTGCAAGCATAACAACTCAACATAAGAGACCACAATGTCAAATTTTTAAGAACAGTAAAAAGTAAAGTGTGCCTTCCGGTTCGTGAGAGCTTTACTGGCCGAATTTCGCATAACACTGGTAAGAGTTTAATTTGAAGAGAAAATAAAAGCAAGTCAAATTTACTTGGAATAGCAAATTGCTAGTAGGTATGTATGGTGGACACTTTGGAAAACTTTGGCTTTTAGGAGTTGGATGCACGAGTAGAGCTCATACTCAGTACAAGGCGAGGGCTAGCAAAAGTCTGGGAGCGACCAACTAAGAGAGCAATAATGGCCATAATCATGCAAAGCGACAAAGCGACATTAAAAGAAGCATAAGATGGCATCAAAAGTCAAAAACTAAATGATCATGAAGGCTATTGGCGACTTTGTAAGAGTCTAACATGTGTGAGCATGCGCCAAGTCAACCCAAATAAAGCATCAAGGAGAAAACCAAAATAATGCTTCCATACAATAAAAACAACGCATGATTTTTTCAAAGGCTCATTAAGAAATCTCAGTTATTTGAGACAAGTCATGCTACAGTAAAACCACTAAGCATACTATCAAAAAGACATCAAGCATGACATGAAAAAGCCTAAGCCGCAGTCTACACAAGCTCCTTCTTGTACCACTATTTTGCACAAAGCTTTTTCTCTTTTCCAACACCATTTGAAATTTTTATAAACACCTCTTTTGATGAAAACCAATAAAGACCAGAGGCAAAAATACACCTTGATGAAAAGATATGACAAGGTCTGAACGCAAATCAAGGCGAAAACGAAAACCAAAAGCAGTAGCAGAAAAAGAAGAACACCCGGTGAAATTATAAGAATGAAAAACGGAGTGTTCTTTGCAAATGAAAACGAGTACATCTCCTCCAAAGGAAATTTGTTGGGGTCCAACCATTTATTGCAGCAAACAAAACAAACTAAACCAACTAAGAAAACTAAAACAACTGACGCTCCAAGAAAAACACATAGTGCATGAAGCAATAAAAATATAGTGTTTTGAAAGGTGACCTGATTTTTGCCGATGAAGAAGGGGTGCCTCGGGGGCATCCCCAAGCTTTGACGCTTGTACTTCTTGGATATTTCTTGGGGTGATGCATGGGCATCCCCAAGCTTGAGCTTTTGTCCATTCTTCAACTCATCTCATCATTCTCCAATCCCTACACTTGAAAACTTCCTTCATACAAAACTAAACACAATTCTATTAGCAACATTAGTGCAAGCATAACATATAATCAATCCTCTATTTGCTTCAGGTTTCAAATCAAAACCACCACATATATAGCAAATACTACTGTAGCAACCTCCCAAAAAGTTCCGTGATCAAAAGAACTCAAAAGAAAGCGATAAAGTGGCAAACACAAATATTGGCAGAAATCTGTCAAAACTGAACAGCTGACAAAGGTCGAATTTTTGAGGGATTATCTGTTGCTCAAATCAAAAAGTGTTCAACTAACAAAAGTTTGGATATAACCTGGGGCATATGCACAAGAAATCGCAGGTCCAAAAGATAAACAGAGAATTTTCACGAATTTTTACGGTGCAGCACCGAAAACAGTTTCAGGACATCAACATCCCCAAATCTTTACCTCACTCAAATTAGAGGCTTCTCTTGGCACAAAAACGAAATAAACAAGATAAGGAGCGGTCATTACAGTAGTAATGACTTCCAAGACTCAAATAAAAGAAAAAGTACTGAAAAGAAAACATTGGGTTATCTCCCAAGAGTGCTTTTCTTTAACGCCTTTGAGCTAGGCGCAGAAAATTGCGAATCAAGTAATATCAATAGATGAAGCATCAAGATCAACTGCAGAGATCTTTTCAACAATGAAGGAAAATGTGTTCAACTGAGTTTTTGAAACTCCTTTACGATCACGCTTTGGCACACTACTTTCATCGAAAAGATTTTCAGGGCAAATCCAACTGGAATTCTTTTCCCAAGCATCATGAATTCCTATAAGTTCATAAGGTATTGGTATTTTAAAATCATCGGGCGTACCAACAACCTTAACAGGCGAGCCAAGCTTATTAAACTTCTTAAAAACTTTCCTAGCCTCAATTGCAACATCTCTAAATTCTGTGCGCAAGGTTTCTAAAATAAAAGCTTTCTTTTCGGGATCCTCAATTTCATGAAGCTTAAGGAACATGTATTGCATAGAAGGATTAAGACTAGCAAACCTAGCTTCTAACATGTGAACTAAATGAGCAGAAGCAACTTCATAACTAGGAGCTAACTCAACCAAAGACTTTTCCTCAACTTCCTTATGCATACTAATGTGATTAAAGAACTCCTCAATGTTACTTTTGCCAATAATCGAACCACTACCTACTGAGAGGTCCTCCAGAACGTACTTAGGGATCAACATGATAAACTAAAGTAAAGAAACAACTACCAAGGATTCTAATTTTTTTGGATTTTTGATATAAAACAATGCAAGTAAAATAAATAAAGTAAAGCAAAACAATAAAACAAAGTAAAGGATGTGTGTGCGAAAAACTCCCCTCGCAGAAGTCTTCTCTTCCTCCCCGGCAACGGCGCCAGAAAAGAAGCTGCTACTTGTTGATGGCGCCAGAAAAGAGGCTGCTAACGTGTAGTTGACGTGGGAGCAGACGGTCCTTGTGCGTGGTGGATAACCAGCCCGTTGGGAACCTCAAGAGGAAGGTATGATGAGTATAGCAGCTAGTTTTCCCTCAGTTAAGAAACCAAGGTTTAATATAGGTCAGGAGAGGAGAGACAGCAACGACTGAAGGTGATGCAGACTGGCTTAATAACACTCCAACAAGGGCGCCGTTTAACGATACTTGTTGACTCGTCTTCGGCCAGTAGCAACGCGGAACCTGCACACAACACAACCAAGTACTTTGTTCCCAACTTGCGATGAGGTTGTCAATCTCACCGGTTTGCTTGAAACAAAGTTTATGAGCGTATCGAGTGGAAAATAATATAGTATGAGAGTAAAGTAAACAGTGCGAGTAAAGTAAACAGGTGATAGCAATATGATGTAAATAGGACCGGGGTCCACAGTTCACTAGTGGTGTCTCTCCATAGATAAAATAACACATGCTGGGTAAACAAATTACAGTTGGGCAATTGATAGAATAAGGATAAACGTGATATGTCAAGAAGATCACTATGAGATTTACTCTGGGCATTACAACAAAATACATAGACCGCCATCCAACTGCATCTATGACTAATAATCCACTCCCGGGGATATCAATCCGAACACCCCAGTAGTATTAAGTTGCGAACAACAGATAATTGCATTAAGCAAAGTGTGTAATGTAAACAAAGCATATGCCCTTGAGCATATGAATGTTGTTTTCTCCCTAGTAGAAACAGCACATCTACCACCTTAGAGGTTTCTGTCACTCCCCCAGGTGAAATAGAGGCATGAACCCACTATCGAGCATAAATACCCCCTCTTGGAGTCACTAGCAACTACTCGGCCAAGATAGCTACTAACAACAGAGAGCGTGCAAGATCATAAACAACATAGAGATAACAAAAGATATAATTCAGTACAGCAACTTAATCATAAACACCAATATTCATCGGATCCCAACAAACCAAACATGTAGAATTACATAACGGTGATCTCAATCATGTAGGGCAGCTCATGAGATCTAAACATGAAGCACATGGTGGAGAAGACAACCATCTAGCTACTGCTATGGACCCATAGTCCAAGGTAGACTACTCACTCATCGCTCCGGAGGCAAGCATGGTGATGAAGAAGACCTCCGGTGGCGATTCCCCTCTCCGGCAGGGTGCCGGGAAGAGCTTCTGGACCCTCCCGATCTTCGGGTCGACGGCGGCGGCGGATCGCGATGTGTTCTGGAAATCTAATCGGGTACTTAGGTTTTTTCCGTCGGGGGGTCTTTATAGGTGAAGGGGCGATGTCAGAGGAGGGGCCAGGCGCCCTCACGCGGGCCCCGCGCGGCCAGGCCCCTGGCCGCGCCGCCCATGCGTGTGGGGCCCTGGTGGCCCCCCTCCTACTCCTCTTCGGATCTCTGGAAGCTTCCGGGTAAAATAAGACTTCAGGAACTTGTTTCGTCCAATTCCGAGAATATTTCCTGTGTATCACTTCTGAAACACAAAAACAGCAGAAAACAGGAAACTGGCACTGTGGCAACTTGTTAATAGGTTAGTTCCGGAAAATGCATAAAAGTGCCACTAAGTGTAACGAAACAATAGGCAAATGGTGTAAAAACAAGCATGGAGCATCAAAAATTATAGATACGTTTGAGACGTATCAGCGGTGGCGGCGGAGCTGCGGAACTCTTCTGGAAATTTCGCCGATTCCTCTAGGGTTTTCCGTCGGGAGGCTTCTTATAGGCGAAGGAGCGTCGTCAGGAGTGGACCAGGGTGGCCTCACAATGGGTGGGCACGGCCAGGGGCTGGGCCACGCCCCCCTGTTGTGTGGCCAGCCTCTGGCCCCTCTCTGGCTCCCGTTTGGTCCTCGTCCTTTGTCCGGATAAAATAGGAGTTTCTGAACTTGTTTCGTCCAATTCCGAGAATATTTCCTGTAACATCCCAGGATGTGAGGCTAGAAATAGAGAGAACACAGAAGTGTGCATTGCATTCATGCATAGAAAATCTGGGAAATTTTCGCGCTTTTAAATAAAACTTGTCGAAGTGATTGAAGTTTCTCTTAAGTTGGTGGAACTGAAGTAGCTCATCAACTGAAGTGCGATAAACTTCAACATGACCTTTGTTAATAACCTTGTTTCGGGTAGAGATAAACACAACAACTAAAAGAGATGATTGTGAGGTAGAATTAATATGTTAACACATCATCTTAGAGTCTATGTCCAATCCTACCATGATCACATGGTATTTCTTAAACCTAAATCATTGAAGCCATTCCTAGCTTGAAGGAAGACAACACAAGTCTTACCTTGACCCTTAATCTACTTTATTTTCACATCTTGATTATCATAATCTTTCACATCTAAATCCATGCATCTCCAAGACAAGAGGAAAAGGCCTGTATCAAATCCAATATCATTCCTGTCTCTTGAGATAGAACCCTATGGTATAGATTAGAAACTCAGTGGTAGTGGAGTTTAACCTAGTACCAAGTTGATTAGAGGAGTTTACAATAGAGTTTAACCACTTAAATACTTATCCAGTATTTCTGGGTATTATATAATTCACTTTTAAACTTGTTACCAAAATTGGTAAACCACAAGGTCTAAAGTGCATAAAAGCCACCCATTCTTATTTAAATCATAACTTATTAACTATATGAGATATAACAAAACTAAGCTCATTTACATTACATTAAATAGTTCAAACTATTTGAATAAAAATAACTATGATCATTTTGAAACTCTTATGATCATGCCTTGGTGAAATCAAATCAAATCACTTAAAATTTGAACATGACCTTTGCTAACTTTGGATATTTTGAGCACAACTTATAATAGGAACAGATAAGATATGACAATATGCATGATTCACAATAACAGGATCATTTCAAATATGAACTTTGGAAGTTAAACTTCCAAACAATTAATACAACATCAATTGATAACAATTCAATTATGAATTACAAATATGTATAAGAATATGAGTTGATTTAGCCACAAGTCCATTTAGTGCCAAATGCCACTTGGCTATCCAAAATAAAGATTATTAGAGGATAATCATCATGCCACCTAGGATAGTTATCCACTTGAAAATATCTTCCTTTACTTGAACCCCAAGTAATGCATTTCAAAATATCTTCCTATACTTGAACCCCAAGTAATGTTCATAGTTATCCACATAAAAATATCTTCTTTTACTTGAACCCCAAGTAATGCTCATGCATGAGAGCTTGACAACAAGTAGCTTACTCACCAAATGAAAACAAGAGTCACCACTTGAGGTGTCAACTTGTGGTGGACATCAAAACACTATAAAAGGAACCCCTTGGCATCCATTTTGACACCATAAAATCATGGTATGAGTAGACCAACGAATTTGGATCACTTCATACATTAGATAGGATCATGAAACACCACCATCACAGCAACATCACCACCAGTAACACCATCATCGCACCAGCAACACCACCACACAATCCACCCTGCTCATGAGTTGAGCAACAGGGCAGGATTCACCACCACCAGCACAACCACAAGAACCAAACCAGCAAGACCAAGACCAAATGGTTACTTAGTTCAATTAGGAATTAGGTCAAGCAGCTAGGAGGTGCAGGCATGCCACAAGATGCAGGTTTATCAGAATTCCCGAAGAACAAGCTTCACAAGACCACCAGGTTGGTCTAGTATGAGAGGAGAGAAGTGTAGTTATTGGGAAAAGGGAAGAACTCACTGACAACATATACATGGTCCAGGGGCATATCACATACATCTAAATGATCATATGAGCACCAAGAACAAACAAGTAAATTTAGTAGGAAGCAAATCAAACCCAAAAAATGTAGAGTAGCTATTCATATCATGCATATGTCTATACCAAAAAATCACTATCAACTCATGCATATTATCCACACACCTACACTTGCATAACAAAGGTTAGAACATTATATTTAGCTGTCGTTAGTTAGTGAACACACCAATAGTTAATTGTGTGAATACTTATATAGCCTGGTATGCTAATATAAATTAGTAAACACTCTAACACCTCAGTTACACATTATTGAGATGCATCTTTGCATATAGCCAAATCAAATAGATACCCATTGTTATGGAAACCATATGGACAACCTTGCTTTGTATCCAAGTTTGCATTAGGCAAGCAACTAGATATGTGGGAGAAGACCACAAGTTTATATCTTGGTTGATGGTTTAGATTTGAAGCTATGGCACATTAGTCTCATCTGAGGAGTGAGTACTATTTTCTGAATAGGGTAATTCAATCATAGCAATTTCCATTTCCTTTATCTATCCATGTGGGACATATTCTAATATTCCTAATTCATGCATCACCTTAGGATCATGAGTAAAACCCTAGAATCACATCCTATATTTTAAACCATGGATTATGTCCACACCATAAACATTCCTAATATCAACCATATTATTTATCCAGTGATTAACTTGAACATGTTAATATGTGCATGAATCTTGATATCTAATTAAGAGCATCATGTTCATAGATACATATACCTAACTAGGAACTCCAATGTTAGAATCTATTATAAATAATAGTTCTCTTTTCATTTAGATACAAATATGGTGTCTATACACTCTTAAGAAGAAACACAAAAATAGAATCTTTAAAAAAAATCATTTCTATTAAGACCCCTAACAAAAACCATAACCACATCTAAAAAATAAAAACTATTGTGTGCATACACCTAGAGATCTTCCTAATACAACATACTGTACTAGTAATGTATGAATTGTATTTATATGAAGTCCTAACCTTGAGTTCCTGCAAAACAAATTGGAAATCAAATTAGAATTCAAAAAAGCAAAACAGAAAATAGAAAAAGAATAAGAAGCAAAAAAAATAACGGAAATGCTTACTAGCTAGAGCCCACCGAGCCGGCCCAACTACCACTCAGCCCAGTCCTCGTACCGGTTCATTATATGACAAGCGGGACCCACCAGGGGGAACCGTCGTCTTCCACCTCTGGATCCACCGAAACAGCTCGGTGTCGCTAGCACTGCCATCCCCCACGCCAGGATTCATGCCGCCGCCCTTGGTGGCCTATAAGAAGCCCCGCGCCACCGCCAAACCCTAGCTTTGCCTCAGTCCCTCTCTCTTCCTCTCTATCTTCTCCCAGCTCACCGAAGACCTCGCCAGAGTTCATCACCATGCTCCTATCAGAGACCACCTCGAGCTCCAATAAGTGGTCTGGGAGGAGCGCTTCGCTTTGTGAATCATCTTGGAGGAGCAGAGCATCAAGGGGAGGACTACATCGAGCCAATTTTAGAATTCCTTTCTGCAGAAGTTCATCAGAATCCGTGAGATTGTTCTCGTTTCCATCATCAATCGATGCCGCTGAGTGTCTCATCAGTCTCCTGGTGAGTCTACTCACCTCTACAGCCCATTATTCATCCATAGGACCATCTGTAGCTTGATCTCGTGATATGGCCAGAGTTCGTTGCCGCAGTGAAGCTTGCCAGAGCCATCTCCGGTGACCTTTTCTTGGTGGCGCTGGTACCGTTAAGTTCGTGTCGATCTCCTGTTTCAAATGCGACCATCCGCGCATCCCAGGGAGGTCGGAATCGCCGTCTCCGGCGAACGCTGCCGGCGAGATGCTCCCAGTCAACATTTTGACCGGCCCAAGCCAACGTGGCAGTTGACCTGGCCCACGGCCCACATGTCAGTCTATTTGACTAGGACTTGCCCGTGTGGCAGCTGACCAAGCCCAGACCCCACCAGTCAACCTAATAGGCTAGATACCCCCTCGGTATCAAAAATTTCTTTGTTAATTAGAATTCCAGAAAACATCCAAAACTTAGAAAAATCATATCTATTTCATTTTTAATCAGAAAAATGCAAATAATATATCAAAATGATCACAAAAATAAGACCTATCTGTTTGTACTGTAAGATTATACACTTGTGTGGAATAATTCTGAGTGCAATTTAAAAACATGCCTAAGTACTATTTTGGAATATGAATTTGAATCAAATTTAGGAATCAAATAATTTCCCTAATTATGTAGTAACTATTCTTACACTCAAACAACCTTGTTGTAGATACTATCTAATTATTATAGGATCTGAATTTCAGCTTTGCCATTAACACTTAAACACTGGAGTTACTTTTCATAGATAATTTTAAAGTATTAAAATTATAGAGGACCTCAACAAATAAATAATAACTTGTATTTAAGGTTATTTCTTAGCTTCCATTCAGTTAATAAGTAATTAGCCCTAAGTGCTCAATTCAACCATGAGGAGTAATTAACTCAGTTACTTTAACATTTTAAGTTAAAAACCTAGAAACTTATAATAAGAAGAATCATGTTCTATTAATTAACCCAAATTCCTTAGAATAAGTGTGAACACTTAAAATAAGTTAATACTAATACCTTTTTTAAAGAATGTGTTCTTCAAAAGTTATTCTTTTGAGATACCTTGAAAATAAGCATCAAACCATTTCCTATTAGTTATGAATTAAAAACCCTAAGTTATATTAAGATTGTTGTCAACCCTATAACTACTTAGGTATTGCTATGTGTATACCTTAATTTGACTTTACATATCCATGATAAACCAGGTGATTGCTAATTATAAGATGCAACTTAAAAGTGTTACCTTCATGTTTTCACCATCAACCATCATTCTCTTGTAGCAAGGAATGATTATAACACCCTAAACAATAGCTCTTGTTAGAATCTTATTCTGTTAATAGCACCTGATAGTGATCTAACCTAAAATGCTTAACAACCATGTTATGGTGTGATTTAAAAGTGCAACACATCATAAATAAATCACCATAACTCAATGATAACAAATCATCGGGGTTAGGTTACGCTTAGAGTGATGCATATCATATCTTATGCGTATCATGCTGCAGATTTCTAACATCATCCCTACCGGATGATGATTGCTATTTCAGAATTGGGATTTCCATCGTATCGAAGACCCTGACTCGCATAATCTTGCGGTCAGAAAGGCAAGTTCACTCTTGCTCATATCTCTTATTTAATTTTAGCAAATTACTTGCAAATATACCTGTGGTATTATTATTACTGCATTTAAAAGCAAAAGGTTCTGTCTTCATAAATAACTTGAAGTAGTGGTTTTGACCGCAATGGTTGTTGCCCTAGGATGGTGGGCAGTGGGACCATGGTATGAGTATGGTGGAAGTCCCACTGCAACTGGAAAGTTCACCTAGGACTAATAACAAATGTCGCCAGTGATTCTAGCACCGTAAATAATGGTCAACCATGAGATCTGGAATGGGACGGAGAAGTCAGCTGTATCTTTTCCCTCTCGCATGCCAACGGATCAGTAGCGAGGGTTGTCTTGTCCGGTCTGCTATAGAGTAAAGGGGGGAAGAGCGATTCCTACCAGTCTACCTATAGTATAGGGGGGACAGACTTGCTAATTGATCTATGATGGATTGTAAGAGTCATCTGGATCGGTCTACCCATAATGTATAGGAGCGGGCATCTGGGTCCGGAATGGTCTACCTATGGGAGCGTCCATAGTGTAAAGGGGAGGACCAGTGCGCCAATCGGTCTGCATATGGGTATAGGGGAGGATGGACTTACAAATGGGTAGGTCTGCGGGGTCGCTGAGAAGAACGGTGATTGGCTTGGATCACAAGACTGGGCCCCACACACAAGAAGTGTGGACGAGCTCTAGACTCGGATGTGCAACAAGGCTTTGATCTCTCATGGGTACAAGTGACCACCTCTGCAGAGTGTAAGAAAGTATCAAGATACTCCCTACTTTGGGAAGGAGCTGCGAACACGGCAGGAAAGGAGCCCATCGAAGCTCTAATCAACCTGTGAAGGCTGACGGACATAGTTCTTCTAAATAAAAGCAACCTCTTGAAGAAATGTTTACAAAAACTTGCATTGCCGAATGACTCTTGAGTCTAAGGCTATAGCTATTGCATAAAACACCTTATTCCCTATATGAACTTGCTGGGTAATGCTCGTTACTCACCCCACTCCCTCTTAACCCTTGCTTAGATTGGAGGCAACACAGAAGACAACCTAGAGGCACTGAAGATGAAGATGAAGTCCTCGACCAATGTCAGAACTATCAATGGAGTCAACGACTACGCCAAGCTTAGTGGAAAACTAGAATAGTAATAGAAGGGACCCAATTCCCTAATCTTAGAACCTAAGTAGTTAGGGTAGTTCTGTAGCAAGCCAACTGCATTAGTGAAGCTCTAGTTGAGTCTTTAGTGTATTATTCTCGTTTGTAGTCGCCAGGACTAAACCTCTACCTGTTGAGGAAGTTCTGAAGCTCTTCTGTGTGATGAAATTGTAATCCTATGCACCTACCTTGGACCTGCGATGTTTCTGTTGTACCACTCTGATCGATGTAATACTAGTGAGACGGTGTTTCATTGGTGTTATGTCAACGACTTGCATACTACACATGTAGTGGTATGCTGGGTCACCACATTTCCTGTGTAGCTTTTCCGAAACACAAAAATAGCAGAAAACATGGAACTGACGCTGTGGCATCTTGTTAGTAGGTTAGTTCCGGAAATCGCAAAAAAATGCCACGAAGTGTAACGAAACACAAGGCAAATGGTGTAAAAACAAGCATGGAGCATCAAAAATTATAGATACGTTTGAGACATATCAAGCATCCCCAAGCTTAACTCCTGCTCGTCCTCGAGTAGGTAAGTGATAACAAAGGATAATTTTTGAGGTGACATGCACCATCACAATCTCGATCATCTAGGTAAAGCATTGAGTGCTTAGATCAAAGAACTTAAAACATGGGCATGAAAGACATAATCTTGATAGAAGAAACTTAGCAACCATGTTATAACATGAAAAAGAACACAAACGAAAGATCATGAATAATGAAACAATGAAAGTCAAACGTGTGTTCAAATCATATGGAAAAACATAGCAAATGGTTTTCAGCTTGTCCTTCATGGAATAGCAAAACATAAATGCATAGGACACCTTCAAGTTTAAGAGCGCGACTACATAAAAATAATTTAAGAACAACTAAAACCAAAATCATGAATCAATCAATAATAACTTTGGGACAATGCACATTATACTCAGAATGACAACTATGCTCTCTTAGAAGGTGCATAAAGGTAGAAGGTGGAGACTCAACATAAAAGTAAAAGAAAGGCCCTTCACAGTGGGAAGCAGTGATTGCGAGTTTTATAAACCTTCAAAAATTATGGTACTTACTAGCTTTGAGCTCTCATTGCCCCCATCATAAGCATCTTGAATGGTTAGAGTTAATGCGAGTACAATTATGAAGCATATGTTTGACAAATCATAAGTTGAAAACCTCGTGTCCCGTGAAGTATGAATACCCAAACCTCATGCTACTCGACATAGAGTCCCAAGCAAGCTCTTGTCATTGTAAATATATGCGTATCATTGAGAACCGCTAACGGGGTACCTCCTGCCCGATGACATGGAACAAGCCCACATCAAAATGACAAGACAAACAGACAATGAACACCTCGGCATCTCTTTTATTTACCACTGGTATAGCTTTTTATTTTGAGATGCGTCATCGAATGTCCACTATGGGCATGCTGTAAGTTTCCACCATGAATTATGCATGGCTTAGATTAGCGGCCCAGGCATTTCCCTAACACATATAAGAACTCCATGATCCCGCAAGATTCCCAACTTGTTTCACATCGCGAGTATCCATAAACAAAAGATCACGATATCAACTCAAATAAGAAGTGCAATGTTGAAAGCTTACCCCATGACAGCATGGTTTGGCTAATTTCCAACTTACAACTTGCAAGCATAACAACTCAACATAAGAGAGCCACAATGTCATATTTTTCAGAACGAGAAAAGTAAAGTGTGCCATCAGGTTTGTGAGAGCTTTACTGACCAATTTTCGCATAACACCAAAAAGAGTTTAATTTGAAGGATAGATAAAAGCAAGTCAAATGTACTTTGGAATAGCAAATTGCTAATAGGTATATATGGTGGACACATTGGAACAACTTGGTTTTTAGGAGTTGGATGCACGAGTAGAGCTCATACTCAGTACAAAACGAGGGCTAGCAAAAGACTAGGAGCGACCAACTAAGAGAGCAATAACGGCCATAATCATGCAAAGCGACAAAGCAACATTAAAAGAAGCATAAGATGGCATCAAAAGTCAAAAAATAAATGATCATAGAGTCTTATGGCGACTTTGTATGAGTCTAACATGTGTGAGCATGTGCCAAGTCAACCCAAATAAAGCATCAAGGAGAAAATCAAAATAATGCTTCCAAATAATAAAAACAACGCATGATTTTTTCAAAGGCTCATTAAGCAATCTCAGTCATTTGAGACAAGGCATGCTACAGCAAAACTACTAAGCATACTATCAAAAAGACTTCGAGCACAACATGTAAAAGCCTAGGCCGCAGTCTACACAAGCCCCTTTTTGTACCACTTTTTTGCATAAAACTTTTTCTCTTTTCCAACACCATTCGAACCTTTTTTAAAACAACTCTTTTGATGAAAACCAACATTGACCAGAGGTCATAATACACCTTAATGCAAAGATATAACAAGATCTGAACACAAATCAAGGCGAAAAACGAAAGCTAAACGCAGTAGCAGAAAAAGAGAACACTCGTTGAACGATAAGAGTGAAAACTAGAGTGTTCTTGGCAATGAAAAACGGAGTAAGTCTCTCTCCAAAACATGATGTGATCCAACCATTTATTGCAGAAAACAAAACAAAAAGAAAAATGAAAGAAAAAACAACTGACCCTCCAAGAAAAACGCATAGTGCATGAAGCAATAAAAATATAGTGTTTTGAAAGGTGACCTGATTTTTGCCGATGAAGAAGGGGGTGCCTCGGGGGCATCCCCAAGCTTTGACTCTTATACTTCTTAGATATTTCTTGGGGTGACATGGGCATCCCCAAGCTTGAGCTTTTGTCCATTCTTCATCTCATCTCATCATTCTCCAATCCCTACACTTGAAAACTTCCTTCATACAAAACTTAACACAATTCTATTAGCAATGTTAGCATAAGCATGATAGTAAATCAACCCTTTTCGTTCAGGTTCCAACTAAAGCCCACCACATATTAAAGCATCTACTACTGTAGCAACTTCCTCAAAAAGTTCCCGGATCAAAAGAACTCAAAAAGAAAGCGATCGAGAGGCAAACACAAATAATGGCAAAAATCTGTCAAAACAGAACAGCTCACAAAGGTCGAATTTTTAGAGGGTTTTCTGTTGCTCAAATCAAAAAGTGTTAAACTAATGAAAGTTTGGATATAACCTGGGGCATATGCACAAGAAATCGCAGGTCAAAAAGATATTCTAAGAATGTTCACAAATTTTTACGGTGCAGCACCGAAATCTGTTTCAGGACAGTAACTTCCCCAAATCTTACCTCACTCAAATTAGAGGCTTCTCTTGGCACAACAACGAAATAAAAATGATAAGGAGCTATTATTACAGTAGTAATAACTTCCAAGACTCAAATAAAAGAAAAAGTACTGAAAATAAAACATTGGGTTATCTCCCAAGAGTGCTTTTCTTTAACGCCTTTGAGCTAGGCGCAGTAATTTCAGAAAATGCTCACATAGGCGCCCGAAAAGAACTTAAGGCAAAGGTGTCATAAAGGAACTTGAAGCAAGAGAGAGCATTAAAAAACAAATATGAAACACATTTAAATCTAAACCACTTCCTATGCATAGGAAGCTTGTAAGAAAATAAATCAACGAGGCACATAGTAGCAAACATGGATAGATAAAACAAGTGCCACTTCAAGATTTGCAACATAGAGAGGGGAAACTTAATATTGTTGAGATCCATCAAACCATGTTTCCCTCTCTCATAATAACTTTCAGTAGCATCATGAATAGAACTAACATAACTATCACATAAAGCATCCCTATCATGAGCCACATGCATAAAAGAATTAATACTCCCCACATGAACAATCGTAGTAGGAGCAGATTCAACAGAATAATTATTCTCATCACCATAATCATCAAAAACGGGAGGCATATTGTAATCATAACTAATTTTCTCCTCAAAAGTAGGTGAACTGAAAATATTATACTCATCATTGTAACCATCATAAATTAGAGGTTTAGTATCATCACAAGCTAGAGAACAACTATTTCGCAAAGCATATTCATCAAACATATCATCATAAGAAGGAACATGGATAGTACTAATGGTACAACAATTATTAACCTTAGAATTGGTACCAAAAAGATTTTCAATATCAAAAGTAGAGTGCTTTTCCCAATCATGATCACTAACATAAGTAACAGGCATGGGAACATCATCAATATCAGAATTATCATAATCTATAATAGGAGCAACATGCTTAGAGGAAGATACCGTTTCCTCTCGCCTTTTACTCCTCTTCTTCTTCTTCTTACTCTTCTTACTCTCTCCTTTAGGAGGGAGAGACTTGAAAGGCATCTTCTCCACATAATCTGGTTTGCTGACAGAAACAACAGAAGAAACTTTGGAGGATTCCTCCTCTCTATTAATAAGATGGAAACATCTATTAGTCCTGTCATAGCTTGGAAAAACATCATGTTTTATAACATTTTGTATGTAAGTATTTGCGAGGCAATCTTTAACACAATAGAGATGACAACCACGAAGGGTGCTATTAATATCAAAAACACTCATATCTACCAAAGAAGTCTTTCTAGATATCTCTTCACACCCCAAAAACAAAGTAAGCTCATTATGCTGATTGAGAGTAATTTTGTCATCACAATACAAATTTACGGTACTCATTCGATTAAAAGATTCACGATATTGGCTTGAGCATTGAAAATTAAAATGACCCGTGTCATCGCAAAGTTCACAAAGAAAAGCATAAAGCTCACAAACCTTTTCACCAAGCTTATCTAGAGCCTTGAGCCACATTCGGGTTTCTTCATTCCCGTGGTGGATACAATAATCTTCCTTGTTGTGACTCTGTTCACAAGGTCTATGTACTCCACAAAAATTAACATGCTTATAGGAAGTAGTACTTTCAGAAATTTGAGCATGTTTATTGCAATCATCAATAACAATATCACTTTCTATGCAAGTGTCCTTAAAAGGTTCATGATACATGTCCCCATTTCCTTTAGGAACATTAATATGAGAAGCAAAGGCTCTAAAACAATCAACCATAATTTGAGGATCAAGACCATATTTAGCACTAAGCTCTTGAAAATCAGAAGTTCCAGTGAAAGACTTAATGCAATCATACTCATATTTTATACCTGATCCTTTACCTTTGTCGCTATCCCAATCTTCGATATTGCTTTGAATTGTTTCAAGCAAATTCCACTTGACGTCAACATCCTTGCTTGTGAAAGAACCATCAAAGCATGCATCTAGATAATCCTTGTAATATCCTGAAAGCCTTGCATAAAAATTATTAATAACAATATTACGGGGAAGATCATGAATAGGATATTTGAGCATTAGTGACTTCAATCTTCCCCACGCTTGGGCAATGCTTTCTCCCTCATGCGGATGAAAATTATAAATATAATTCCTATCTTTATAAACCTCACTAGAAGGATAGAATTTAGAATAAAAGAGAGGTACAATTTCCTCCCAATCAATAGGTCGGCCATCCTTTAGCGTCTTATACCAATCCGCAGCTCTGCCCTTCAATGATAAAGAGAATATCTTCTTCTTAACTCGGTTCATTGAAATACCTGCACACTTGAACAACTCGCATAATTCATGTATAAAAAGCAAATAATCACCAGGATTGACAGTTCCATCTCCTAAATAGCAGTTATTCATAGCACGTTCGACAATTTTCATAGGTATTTTAAAAGGATGAGGAGCACAAGCATCATAAGAATCATAACATATGGGAGATAAAATATCATCAGAGTAAACTTTCTCCACTAAAGCTGGGGAACTAAAAATATCATGCTTAACAAAACCAGCTTCCCCAAGCTTAGACTTTTCTATAGCATTAGCAATAATGGTGTTCAAAGCATTCATACTAACAACACTATTAGCATGCAAATTAAGCTCCAAAGGTTTTTCAATTTTCTCTTCAAATCTAAACTCAGGAAAAAGACTAAAGAACTCTTTACTTTCCATTAAGCCTAACTAGTGAAAATAAAAACAAGAAACAAAAAGATATAATTGCAGAATCTAAAGGAAATAACTTCGAGCACTCACACAGGAGGATGCGAGTACCTTTTACCTTACCTCCCTGGCAACGGTGCCAGAAAAGAGCTTGATGTCTACGCACACTTCTATCCTTGTAGACAGTGTTGGGCCTCCAAGTGCAGAGGTTTGTAGAACAGCAGCAAGTTTCCCTTAAGTGGATCACCCAAGGTTTATCGAACTCAGGGAGGAGGAGGTCAAAGCTATCCCTCTCAAGCAACCCTGCAATTACGATACAGAAAGTCTCTTGTGTCCCCAACACACCCAATACACTTGTCAGATGTATAGGTGCACTAGTTCGGCGAAGATATAGTGAAATACAAGTAGTAGTGATGATTATAAGTAGTAAATGTAATCTGAAATAAGTATCGCTACGAGCAAACATGTAACAAAACTGAAAGGAAACGGTGTGCAAAGCTTGGAAACATGGCCTAGGGATCATACTTTCACTAGTGGACACACTCTCAACAAATATAACATAATTGAACCAATAGATACTATCATCAATATGCAACTCAAAACAATTCTCCAATGGAAAACGAACACTAATCATGCGTAGGGCTACGAAGCACTCCTCAAAGTTCGTATTTCCCCAAACTAGATTGTCCCACACTATCACTATGAACGCACTAGATGGTTCCAATAAACACCAACAATTCTTAGAGACATTAACCAAAAAGATACACATGATGCGCACACTAGTCACCTTCACACCATGATACAAGGTATCTCCGGAGATTACAAATATAAAGCACGGGAGTAGCATAATATCTGAATAATAGCATCTACCAATTCAACTAGATACAAAGCTCACGATCACATAAAGATCACATCATGGGAGAGAGAGGTGAACCACATAGCTACCGGTAGAGCCCTCAGCCCCGGGGGAGAACTACTCCCTCCTCATCATCGGAGGCAGCAATAGTGATGGAGATGGCGGTGAGGTCGATGGAGACGGTGGAGACGGCGATGGAGACCGATGGAGATGGCTCCGGGGGCACTTCCCCATCCCGGCAGGGTGCCGGAACAGAGACTTCAGTCCCCCGAAATTCGTCATCGTCGGCGGCGGAGCTGCGGAACTCTTCTGGAAATTTCGCCGATTCCTATAGGGTTTTCCGTCGGGAGGCTTCTTATAGGCGAAGGGGCGTCATCAGGAGTGGACCAGGGTGGCCTCACAATGGGTGGGCGTGGCCAAGGGCTGGGCTGCGCCCCCCTGTTGTGTGGCCAGCCTCTAGCCCCTCTCCGGCTCCCGTTTGGTCCTTGTCCTTCGTCCGGGTAAAATAGGAGTTTCCGAACTTGTTTCATCCAATTCTGAGAATATTTCCTGTGTAGCTTTTGTGAAACACAAAAATAGCAGAAAACAGGGAACTGGCACTGTGGCATCTTGTTAGTAGGTTAGTTCTAGAAATCGCATAAAAATTCCACAAAGTGTGACGAAACACAAGGCAAATGGTGTAAAAACAAGCATGTAGCATAAAAAATTATAGATACGTTTGAGACGTATCAATAGGACACCTTCAAGTTTAAGAGGGCGACTAGATACAAATAATTTAAGAACAAGTGAAACCAAAATCATGAATCAATCAATGATAAACTTTGGGACTATGCACATTAAACTCAGAATGACAACTATGCTCTCTTAGATGGTGCATAAAGGTAGAAGGTGGTGACTCAACATAAAAGTAAAAGAAAGACCCTTCACAGAGGGAAGCAGTGATTGCAAGTTTTATAAACCTTCAAAAATTATGGTACTTACTAGCTTTGAGCTCTCATTGCCCCCATCATAGGCATCTTGAATGGTTAAAGTTAATGCGAGTACAATTATGAAGCATATGCTTGACAAATCATAAGTTGAAAACCTCGTGTCCCGTGAAGTACAAATATCCAAACCTCATGCTACTCGACTTAGAGTCCCAAGCAAGCTCTTGTCATTGTAAGTATACATGTATCATCAAGAACCGCCAATGGGGTACCTCCCTGCCCGATGACATGGAACAAGCCCACATCAAAATGACAGGACAAACAAACAATGAACACCTCGGCATCTCTTTTATTTACCATTGGTATAGCTTTTTATTTTGAGATGCGTCATCGAATGTTCACTATGGGCATGTTGTAAATTTCCACCATGAATTATGCATGGCTTAGATTAGCGGCCCAGGCGTTTCTCTAACACGTATACAAACTCCATGATCCCGCAAGATTCCCAACTTATTTCACATCGCGAGTATCCATAAACAAAAGATCACGATATCAACTCAAATAAGAAGTGCAATGTTGAAAGCTTACCCCATGACAGCATGGTTTGGCTAATTTCCAACTTACAACTTGCAAGCATAACAACTAAACATAAGAGAGCCACAATGTCAAAATTTTAAGAACGAGAAAAGTAAAGTGTGCCATCAGGTTCGTGAGAGCTTTACTGACCAATTTTCGCATCACACCAAAAAGAGTTTAATTTGAAGGATTGATAAAAGCAAGTCAAATGTACTTTGGAATAGCAAATTGCTAATAGGTATGTATGGTGGACACATTGGAATAACTTGGTTTTGGGGAGTTGGATGCACGAGTAGAGCTCATACTCAGTACAAAATGAGGGCTAGCAAAAGACTGGGAGCGACCAACTAAGAGAGCAATAACGGCCATAATCATGCATAGCGACAAAGCAACATTAAGAGAAGCATAAAATGGCATCAAAAGTCAAAAACTAAATGATCATAGAGGCTTATGGCGACTTTGTATGAGTCAAACAAGTTGTAAGCATGCACCAAGTCAACCCAAATAAAGCATCAAGGAGAAAACCAAATTAATGCTTCCAAATAGTAAGAACAACTCATGATTTTTTCAAAGGCTCATTAAGCAATCTCAGTCATTTGAGACAAGTCATGCTACAGCAAAACCACTAAGCATACTATCAAAATGACATCAAGCATGGCATGCAAAAGTCTAACCCGCAGTCTAAACAAGCTCCTTTTTGTACCACTTTTTTGCATGAAACTTTTTCTCTTTTCCAACACCATTCGAACCTTTTTGAAATAACTTTTTTGATTAAAACCAACATGGACCAGAGGTCAAAATACACCTTGATGCAAAGATAAAAGAAAATCTGAACAAAAATCAAGGCAAAAAACGAAAACTAAATGCAGTAGCAGAAAAAGAGAACACTCGTTGAACGATAAGAGTAAAAACGGAGTGTTCTTGGCAATTGAAAACGAGTACATCTTCGCCAAAATAAATTTGTTGGGGTCCAACCATTTATTGCAGCAAACAAAACTAAACAAAACTGAAAACTAAAGTAAAGACGCTCCAAGAAAAACGCATAGTGCATGAAGCAATAAAAACATAGTGTGTTGAAAGGTGACCTGATTTTTGCCGGTGAAGAAGGGGTTCCTCGGGGGCATCCCCAAGCTTTGACGCTTGTACCTCTAGGATATTTCTTGGGGTGCGTGGCCATCCCCAAGCTTGAGCTTTTGTCCATTCTTCAACTCATCTCATCATTCTCCAATCCCTACACTTGAAAACTTCCTTCATACAAAACTCAACACAATTCTATTAGCAACATTAGTGTAAGCATAATAATGAATCAACCCCTTTTCGGTTCAGATTTCAACTCAAAACCACCACATATAAAGCATATACTACTGTAGCAACTTCCCCAAAAGTTCTGTGATCAAAAGAACTCAAAAAGAAAGCGATCGAGAGGCAAACACAAATAGTGGCAGAAATCTGTCAAAACAAAACAGCTGACAAAGATCGATTGTTTTGAGGGTTTTCTATTGCTCAAATCAAAAAGTGTAAACTAATGAAAGTTTGGATATAACCTGGGGCATATGCACAAGAAATCGCAGGTCAAAAAGATATTCTGAGAATTTTCATGAATTTTTACGGTGTAGCACCGAAATCTGTTTCAGGACAGCAACTTCCCTAAATCTTACCCTACTCAAATTAGAGGTTTCTCTTGGCACAACAATGAAATAAAAATGATAAGGAGCGTTTATTACATTAGTAATAACTTGCAAGACTCAAATAAAAGAAAAAGAATTGAAAATAAAACAATGGGTTATCTCCCAAGAGTGCTTTTCTTTAACGCCTTTGAGCTAGGCGCAGAAAGTGCAAATCAAGTAATATCAAGCGATGAAGCATCAAGACCAACTGTTTCCTCAAGAGCATCACTTACCACACTAGGCACTTTAGAAGTTTCCGAAGATGATTCAACCTGCAAGTCACTCTTAGTTGAACTAAAAGTTTTACCAATCTTAAAAACATGCTGCGGTTTAGGCACGGACACCTTGGGAACATACATAAATTTTTGCTCTTTTCCAATAAAAGCTTTCTCCTTAAACTTAAGAGAAGAGAAAATTGAACTCAAAGTTTCCATAGATTCCTCTAGTTTACCAATCCTAAAGTTTTGACTATCAAGAGTAGTGCTAGCCTCTAAAACAGCGATTCTCGTACCGATACTTTCTATCGATTCATTAACCCGGCTAGCGTTATCAAGGATATTTGGCAAATTCTTTTCTAAAGAGCCTAGTTTTTCTATAACTTCCTCCAAAGTGATTTCAGTTTTAACAACATGAATAGGTGGTACTCCCACTAAACTTTCAATTAAAGTGCATGCTTCAAGAGCGGGAGTACCTAGAAAATTACCTCCTGCAAGAGTATCAAGAACGTACCTATTCTAACTAGATATACCAACATAAAAATTTCTAAGGAGGATCATGGTAGAATACTTCTTAGTACACCTATGATGAGAATTGCTAATATGGTACCAAGCATCTTTCAAACTCTCTCCCCCTTGTTGCTTAAAAGTATGAACTTCAACTTCAGGATTACTCATTCTAACAAGACTAAAAGCAAGTAAATAAAAGCAACTATAAAGGAAACTATTTTTTTTGTATTTTTGATAAAACGATGCAAACGAAAATAAAGTAAAGCAAAACTAAAACAAAGTAAAGGATGTGCGTGCGAAACTCCCCTTGCAGAAATCTTCTTTTTCCCCGGCAACGGCGCCAGAAAAGCTTGATTGCTGTGCGGTGTTAATGATGACCGACCAGTTGGGAACCCCAAGAGAAGGTGTGATGAGCACAACAGCAAGCATTCCCTCAGTAAGAAACCGAGGTTTATCGAACCAGTAGGAAAAAACCAAACTTCATAAGGTGATGCCTGCTAGCTTCGCGACAGCTCTGGACAATTTATAAGGCGCATCGTCCAGGGCTTTGCTTTGCACCAGCAGCAACGTGGAACCTGCACACAACACAACCAGCTTTGCTCCCAACTTACAATGAGGTTGTCAATCTCACCGGTTTGCTGTAAACAAAGGATTGAGCGTATCAAGTGGAAAGCAATAGTAGTATGCAAGAAAGTAAACAGTGCGAGTAAAAGTAAACAGTAATAGCAATGTAAAGGAAATTGGACCGGGGTCCATAGTTCACTAGTGGTGTCTCTCCATAAGATAAATAACAACATGCTGGGTAAACAAATTATAGTTGGGCAATTGATAGAATAAAGATAACGTGCATATGTCACGAGGATCACTATGAGATTTACTCTGGGCATTACAACAAAATACATAGACCGCCATCCAACTGCATCTATGACTAATAATCCACTAGCGGGGATATCGTCCGAACACCCCTCGAGTATTAAGTTGCGAACAACAGATAACTGCATTAAGCAAAGTGTGTAATGTAAACAAAACAAATTTCCTTGGACACAAGAATGTTGTTTTCTCCCTAGTGGCAACAGCACATCTACAACCTTAGAGGTTTCTGTCACTCCCCCAGATTAAATAGAGGCATGAACCCAACTATCGAGCATAAATACCCCCTCTTTGAGTCACTAGTATCTACTTGACCAAGATAGCTACTAACAACGGAGAGCATGCAAGATCATAAACAACATAGAGATAACATAAGATAATATTCAGCACATCAACTTAACATAACACCAATATTCATTGGATCCCAACAAACACAACATGTAGAATTACATAAAGATGATCTCGATCACGTAAGGCAGCTCACGAGATCTAAACATGAAGCACATGGTGGAGAATACAACCATCTAGCTACTGCTATGGACCCATAGTCCAAGTTAGACTACTCACTCATCGTGCCGGAGGCAAGCATGGCGATGAAGAAGACCTCCGGTGGCGATTCCCCTCTCCGACGGGGTGCCGGGAAGAGCTTCTGGACCCTCCCGATCTCGGGTCGACGATGGCGGCGGATCGCGATGTGTTTCTGGAAAATTGATCAGGGATTTAGGTTTTTCCCATCGGGGGTCTTTATAGGCGAAGGGGCAGCGTCAGAAGTAGACTAGGGCGCCCTCACCATAGGGTGGCGCGGCCAGGGGCTGGGTCGCACCCCCTGGTGGTGAGGCTGGCCCCTAGCCCCTCTTCATCTCCTCTTCGGACTTCTGGAAGCTTCGATAAATATTAGGAGGTTCGGCTTTTGTTTCGTCCAATTCCGAGAATATTTCCTATGTAACTTTTCTGAAACACAAAACAACAGAAAACAGGGAACTGGCACTGTGGCATCTTGTTAATAGGTTAGTTCCGTCAAATGCATAAAAACACCACGAAGTGTAACAAAACACTAAGCAAATGGTGTAAGAACAAGCATGGAGCATCAAAAATTATAGATACGTTTGTGACGTATCAAGAATCACTATGAGATTCACTCTGGGCATTATGACAAAATACATAGACCGCCATCCAACTGCATCTATGACTAAAAATCCACTCGTGGGGAGTCATCCGAGAACCCCTTGAGTATTAAGTTGCGAACAACAGATAATTGTATTAAGCAAAGTGCATAATGTAAACAAAGCAAATGTCCTTGGACACAAGAATGTTATTTTCTCCCTAGTGGCAACAACACACCTACAACCTTAGAGGTTTCTGTCACTCCCCCAGATTACTAGAGGCATGAACCCAACTATCGAGCATAAATACTCCCTCTTGGAGTTACTAGCATCTACTCGGCCAAGATAGCTACTATCAATGTAAAGCATGCAAGATCATAAACAACCTAGAGATAACATAAAGATATAATAGTTTAGCACATCAACTTAACATAGTACCAATACTCATCGGATCCCAACAAACACAACATGTATGATTAGATAAAGATGATCCTGATCATGTAGGGCAGCTCACAAGATCTAAACATGAAGCACATGGTGGAGGAGACAACCATCTAGATACTGCTATGGACCCGTAGTCCAAGGTAGACTACTCACACATCACTCCGGAGGCGACCATGGTGGTGGAGAAGGCCTCCGGCAGGGATTCCCCTCTCCAGCAGGGTGCCAGGAAGAACTCCTGGATCCTCCCGATCTCATGACGGCAACGACGACGGCTTTCAGGATGTTTTGTGGAAAAGAGATCCGTCCCCGTAGGTTTTTCCCGTCGAGGGGAACTTATAGGCGAAAGGGCAGCGTCAGAGGGTGGACCAGGGCGGCTCACCCCCTGGTGGCACGCCCAGACCCTGGCCCGCGCCGCCCTAGGGTGTGGCCAGCCCCTGGCCCCCCTCCATCTCATCTTTGGTCTTCGCGAAGCTTCGGTAAAAATAAAGGTTGGGCTTTTGTTTCGTCCAATTCCGAGAATATTTCCTGTGTAGCTTTTCTGAAACACAAAAACAGAAAAAACAGAAAACTGGCACTATGGCATCTCGTTAATAGGTTAGTTCCGGAAAATGTATAAAAATGCCACAAAGTGTAACAAAACACAAAGCAAATGGTGTGTAAACAAGCATGGAGCATCAAAAATTAGAGATACGTTTGAGACGTATCAAGCATCCCCAAGCTTAACTCCTGCTCGTCCTCGAGTAGGTAAGTGATAACAAAAGAATAATTTTTGAGGTGACATGCACCATCACAATCTTGATCAACTTTGTAAAGCATTGAGTGCTGGGATCAAAGAACTTAAAACATGGGCATAAAAGACATAATCTTGACAATAAAAACTTAGCAACCATGTTATAACATGAAAAGAAACACAAACGAAAGATCATGAATAATGAAACAATGAAAGTCAAATGTGTGTTCAAATCATATGGAAAAACATATCAAATGGTTTTCATCTTGTCCCTCATGGAATAGCAAAACATAAATGCATAGGACACCTTCAAGTTTAAGAGGGCGACTAGATACAAATAATTTAAGAACAAGCAAAATCATAATCATGAATCAATCAATGATAAACTTTGGGACTATGCACATTATACTCAGAATGGAAATTATGCTCTCTTAGACGGTGCATAAAGGTAGAAGGTGGAGACTCAACATAAAAGTAAAAGAAAGGCCCTTCGTAGAGGGAAGCAGAGATTGCAAGTTTTATAAACCTTCAAAAATTATGGTACTTACTAGCTTTGAGCTCTCATTGCCCCCATCATAGGCATCTCGAATGGTTAAAGTTAATGCAAATACAATTATGAGCATATGCTTGACAAATCATAAGTTGAAAACCTCGTGTCCTGTGAAGTACGAATACCCAAACCTCATGCTACTCGACTTAGGGTCCCAAGCAAGCTCTTGTCATTGTAAGTATACACGTATCATCGAGAACCGCCAACAGGGTACTGATATGTCTCAAACGTATCTATAATTTTTGATGCTCCATGCTAGTTCTTACACCATTTGCTTAGTGTTTTGTTAAACTTCATGGCATTTTTATGCATTTTCCGGAACTAACCTATTAACAAGATGCCACAGTGCCAGTTCCCTGTTTTCTGCTGTTTTTGTGTTTTAGATAAGTTACACAGGAAATATTCTCAGAATTGGACAAAACAAAAGCCGAACCTCCCAATATTAAACGAAGCTTCTAGAAGACCAAAAAGGAGACAGAGAGGGGCCAGGGGCCAGCCTCACCACCAGGGGGCGCGGCCCAGCCCCTGGCCGCGCCCACCTGTGGTGAGGGCGCCCTGGTCCACCTCTAATGTTGCCCCTTTGCCTATAAAGACCCCCCGACGGGAAAAACCTAAAGACCCGATCAATTTTCCAGAAACACATCGCGATCCGCCGCCATCGTCGACCCAAGATTGGGAGGGTTGAGAAGCTCTTCTCGGCACCCTGCCGGAGAGGGGAATCGCCACCGGAGGTCTTCTTCATCGCCATGCTTGCCTCCGGCGCGATGAGTGAGTAGTCTACCTTGGACTATGGGTCCATAGCAGTAGCTAGATGGTTGTCTTCTCCACCATGTGCTTCATGTTTAGATCTTGTGAGCTGCCTTACATGATCAAGACTACCTTTATGTAATTCTACATGTTGTGTTTGTTGGGATCCGATGAATATTGGTGTTATGTTAAGTTGATGTGCTGAATATTATCTTATTTTATCTCTATGTTGTTTATGATCTTGCATGCTCTCCGTTGTTAGTAGCTATCTTGGCCAATTAGATACTAGTGACTCCAAGAGGGGGTATTTATGCTCGATAGTTGGGTTCATGCCTCTATTTAATCTGGGGGAGTGACAGAAACCTCTAAGGTTGTAGATGTGCTGTTGCCACTAGGGAGAAAAAACATTCTTGTGTCTAAGGACATTCGTTTTGTTTACATTACATACTTTGCTTAATGCAGTTATCTGTTGTTCGCAACTTAATACTCGAGGGGTGTTCGGACGATATCCCCACGAGTGGATTATTAGTCATAGATGCAGTTGGATGCCGGTCTATGTATTTTGTTGTAATGCCCAGAGTAAATCTCATAGTGATCCTCTTGACATATGCACGTTATCTTTATTCTATCAATTGCCCAACTGTAATTTGTTTACCCAACATGTTGTTATTTATCTTATGGAGAGACACCACTAGTGAACTGTGGACCCCGGTCCAATTTCCTTTACATTGCTATTACTGTTTACTTTTACTTGCACTGTTTACTTTCTCGCATACTACTATTGTTTTCCACTCGATACGCTCAATCCTTTGTTTACAGCAAACCGGTGAGATTGACAACCTCATCATAAGTTGGCAGCAAAGTACTTGGTTGTGTTGTGTATAGGTTCCACGTTGTTGCTAGTTGAAGACGCGCCAACAAGTATCGTAAACGGTGCCCTTGCTGGAGTGTCATGAAGCTAGCAAGCATCACCTTCTGAAGTTTGGCTTTTTCCTACTGGATCGACAAACCTTGGTTTCATATTGAGGGAAAGACTTGCTACTGTGCTCATCATACCTTCCTCTTGGGGTTCCTAACTTGGTGGTTATCCTGCCCGCATCAAGCTGTTTTTCTGGCGCCGTTACCGGGGAAAAAGAAGATTTCTGCAATGGGAGTTTCGTACGCACATCCTTTACTTTGTTTTAGTTTTGCTTTACTTTATTTTTGCTTGCATCGTTTTATCAAAAATACAAAAAAAAATAGTTTCCTATTAGTTGTTATTTTTACTTGTCTGCTTTTAGCTTTGCTAGAATGGGTACTCATGAGAACACCAAGTTGTGTGATTTTACTAGCACTAATAATAGTGATTTTATCTGCACTCCTATTGCGCCACCTGCTCCTACTGCAATTTTTTATGAGATTAAGCCTGCTTTATTGAACCTTGTTATGAAAGAGCAATTTTCTGGTGCTAGTACTGATGATGCTGCAGCTCATCTCAACAATTTTGTTGAGCTATGTGAGATGCAGAAATATAAGGATGTAGAAGGTGATATTATTAAGCTTAAGTTGTTTCCTTTTTCTTTGAGAGGAAAAGCTAAGGATTGGTTGCTATCTTTGCCTAGAAATAGTATTGATTCATGGGCTAAGTGTAAGGATGCTTTTATTGGAAAATACTACCCTCCTGCTAAGATTATAGCTTTGCATAGTAATATTATGAAGTTTAGCCAGTTTGATAATGAACATGTTGCTCAGTCTTGGGAAAGAATGAAATCTATGATAAAGATTTGCCCTACTCATGGACTGACTACTTGGATGATTGTCCAAACTTTTTATGCAGGACTGAATTTTTCTTCAAGAAACCTATTGGATTCAGCTGCTGGAGGCACTTTTATGTCCCTTACCTTGGGCGCCGCAACAAAGCTTCTCAACAATATGATGGTAAATTATTCTGAATGGCACACCGAGAGAGCTCCACGAGGTAAGAAGATAAATTCTATTGAGGAAACCTCTTCCTTGAGTGATAAGATTGATGCTATAATGCTTATGCTTTCTAATGATAGGACTCTTGTTGAACCTAATAATGTTCCTTTGGCCTCTTTGGTTGCTCAAGAAGAGCATGTTGATGTAAACTTCATTAGAAATAACAATTTTAACAACAATGCTTATAGGAACAATTTTGCTAGTAACAATTATAGGCCGTATCCTTCTACCAATGGTAATGGTTATGGTAATTCTTATGGTAATTCCTCCAACAACACTAGGGCTGCACCCTCTGATCTTGAAGTCATGCTCAAGGACTTCATCGGTAAGCAAACTGCTTTTAACAAGTCTGTTGAGGAAAAGTTAGGCAAAATTGATATTCTTGCTTATAAACTTGATAGCCTTGCTCATGATGTTGAACTTCTGAAATTAAAAGTGTTGCCTAATGATGTGAAGAAGAACAATACTTTTGCCACTACTAATGCTATCCAAGTTAGAATTGATGAAAATGTTAGGATGTTAGCAGAATTGCATGCCAGGTGGGAAAGAGAAGATGAGATGGCTAGAAAGATGAAGGTATGTACCATTACTACCTCTAATGATGTTGTTCCAAATGCTAGCAATCCTCTTACTTTGATTGGTGTAGATAAAACTCCTACTCCTTGTACTAAAAAGCCCAAAACTGCTAAAACTTTTTCTCAAAAGAGTGCTGAAATTTTTCGGAGTATAGGAGATGATAGCTCTATTTTTTTAATGATTTTGATGTTGATGGCTGCAATATATCTGAAGTTATTTTGTTCTTGCAAAAGCTTGCTTTGAGTCCCAATGCTAGTTCTATAAATGTTGCTTTTACTAAGCATATTACCAATGCTCTCATGAAAATTAGGGATGAAAAGCTGAAGCAAAAAGCTTCTATTCCCAAGAAGTTAGAAGATGGTTGGGAACCCATCATTGATATGCATGTTAATGGTTTTGATTGCCATGCTTTATGTGATCTAGGTGCTAGTATTTCTATTATGCCTAGAAAAATTTATGACATGCTTGATTTATCACTGCTTGAAAAGTGTTATTATGATGTTCCTATTGCTGATGTTGCTAAGAAGAAACCTTTGGGAAGGATTAATGATGTTCTTATTATGGTTAACGATAACCTTGTTCCCGTTTATTTTCTTGTTATGGATGTTGAATGCAATGCGTCATGTCCTATTATTTTGGGAAGACCCTTTCTTCGAACTGTAGGTGCCATCATTGATATGAGGGAAGGCACCATCAAATATCAATTTCCACTCAAAAAATGTATGGAACACTTCCCTAGGAAGAGGAAGAAATTACTTTTTGACTCTATTCTTAGAGCAAATTATGAACTTGATGCTTCATCACTTGATATTACTTGATTCGCACTTTCTGCGCCTAGCTCAAAGGCGTTAAAGAAAAGCACTCTTGGGAGATAACCCAATGTTTTACTTTCAGTTCTTTTTCTTTTCTTTGAGTCTTGGAAGTTATTACTACTGTAATAACCGCTCCATATCCTTTTTATTTCATTGTTGTGCTAAGAGAAACCTCTAATTTGAGTGAGGTAAGATTTGCGGATGTTGCTGTCCTGAAACAGATTTCGGTGCTGCACCGTAAAAATTTGTGAAAATTCTCAGAATATCTTTTTGACCTGCGATTTCTTTTGCATATGCCCCAGGTTATATCCAAACTTTCATTAGTTTTACACTTTTTGATTTGAGCAACAGAAAACCCTCGAAAAATTCGACCTTTGTCAGCTCTTCTGTTTTGACAGATTTCTGCCACTATTTGTGTTTGCCTCTCGATCGCTTTCTTTTTGAGTTCTTTTGATCATGGAACTTTTGGGGAAGTTGCTACAGTAGTATATGCTTTATATGTGGTGGTTTTGAGTTGAAATCTGAACCAAAAAGGGTTGATTCATTATTATGCTTGCACTAATGTTGCTAATAGAATTGTGTTGAGTTTTGTATGAAGGAAGTTTTCAAGTGTAGGGATTGGAGAATGATGAGATGAGTTGAAGAATGGACAAAAGCTCAAGCTTGGGGATGACCACGCACCCCAAGAAATATTCAATAGTTACAAGCATCAAAGCTTGGGGATGCCCCCGAGGCACCCCTTCTTCACCGGCAAAAATCAGGTCAACTTTCAACACACTATATTTTTGTTACTTCATGCACTATGCATTTTTCTTGGAGCGTCTTTACTTTAGTTTTTAGTTTTCTTTAGTTTTGTTTGCTGCAATAAATGGTTGGACCCCAACAAATTTCTTTTGGAGAAGTTGCCTTGCTTTTCATTTGCCAAGAACACCCCGTTTTTCAATCATATCGTTCAACGAGTGTTCTCTTTTTCTGCTACTGCATTTAGCTTTTGTTTTTCACCTTAATTTTTGTTCAGATCTTGTTATATCTTTGCATCAAAGTGTATTTTGACCTCTGGTCCATGTTGGTTTTCATCAAAAGAGTTGTTTCAAAAAGGTTCGTGTAATATCCTAGGATTAGAGGTTATAAAATAGAGGCAACAGATGTGTGCATTGCATTTCATGCATAGAAAATCCGGGTAATTTTCGCGCATTTAAAATAAAACATATCAAAGCGATTGGAGTTTCATTTGAGTTGATGGAATTGAAGTAGCTCATCAATTAGAGTGCGATAAACTTCAATATGACCTTTGTCAAAACCTTGTTTTGGGTAGTGATAGTCACACCAACTAAAAGAGATAAGTGAGGTAAAACTAAAATGTTTGACACACCATTTTAGGACCAAATATTTATTCACACCAAGATCATCTTGGTATTCTTTAAACCCTACTCCGTTCATGCTAAAGAAGTCAACACAAGTCTATTTCTTAAATCATGATCTATTCTACATTATTATGTCCTAATCTAGTGAGACCAAATATGAGTAGTGGAAAGGTTAACTCAATGCCAGTTTGATTATTAGATTTGCTTAAACTCTAGGAGAGATAACTTAAGAACATTAGAGCCATTCCTATAAAGGCCAACTAGGAGATTTTAGACAATACTCAAATTCTAATTAGGACAAGTCATTTGGTATAGGGGAGATCACATCATAAACCCTAATTCTGGTCTAGACTAGAACCATCCTTAAGTATAACCAAAACCTAGACTTATGGAGTTATGAAGTGGAGTAGATCCTATATGAACCACACAAAGGTGAGATTATATCTTTAATCTCAGAAGGTAGGTACAACCAAGAATAAATCCTTGATAGAAGGAGTTTATGAAGGAAATAAGATGATCATGTCAAGTACATGATTATACTTGTTGGAGGAAGATAGTTAAGTTATCCATGAAACCTAATTTGATAAGCAGTTATCATCCATCATAAGGTGAGGGTAGGAGAGTTTAGAAAACCTATTATGTTAAGGGGAAAGCATTCTTATGGAAGCTACATGTAAAACCTTGGTTTAGATGCAAGTTTACCATTAGTAAGAAGAAGCTTGTTATAGGTTGGTGGGACCACAAATCCACACCCTAACTTCTATTTAGGTGGAGTCTATCTCACACTAACCATACTCTAGGTGTAATCATTGTATTCTAAAAGTGATTGATGCAATCTTATCAAACTCCATTCCTTTTTGGTCTATCCATTTGGAAACTATTCTATTATTCTTAGTCCATCTTGTGAATCGACTTGTGATCATGAGTAAAACCCTAGAATCACATACTATATCTTAACCCTAGAATTATGTCCACACCATAATCATTTTATTATCAACAAAATTATTTATCTAGTGATCAACTGGTACATATTAATATATACCTAAATCTTAACATCAAATAAAGAGAATCATGTTCATGGGAACATATGCCTAATAAGAAATCCAATGGTAGCAGTAATTATAAATCATATTTTGTTTTCAATCAACTACAAATAATAGTTTCTCTCTACTCTTAATAAAGTTATTCAAGCTCTTAGGAAAATAAGTGAACACTAAAAGGTGATCTTCAAAATCATCTCTATTAGGACTCTTAATCAAATCCTAACAATATCTAAAATGTTTGTTCTATAAAGGCACATAAAAATCTTCCAAATACTAGATAGTGATCCAATTAACATTTTATTATCCATCTAGAAATTATCACATATTCAAAACCTGCAAAAACAAATTGAAATTCAAATTAGAATTTAACCCAAGGAAATATTCAGAAATCATTAGTCACCTTGAAATAGTTCTTAGGGCATTTTCACAGATTTAGAAAAACATGTTAAACATAAACATCATGCTATTGAAACATTTCCTTAAGGGAGAAGTTAACAATCATAACATCCCATGGAGTCACTTTAATATAAATTAAGCACAAGTTAATGGTTACTATGTATTACCATAAATTCTTCAAAGTCCTGACAAAAGAATTTAAATCAAGGCAAAGTTTCCAAAGTTATTTCCACCAAGAATTTAATTAAAACTCTAACAAAAGTCAAAGTTGTTCCATGTGATAATGCACATACATATATCATTAGTACCATACAATGAACTATTGTTTATGTAAAGTGGATTGGGGAGAACTCTTAAACCCAAAACCATCCAAAACAGATTTGAAATTCAAATATAAATCACAAGATAAAAACAGAAAATTGAAAAGAGAAAGAAACCGAAAAAAATAGATACCGGCCGGGGGGCCACAGCCCAGCAAATCGGCCCAGCCAACGGCCCAACAAGGATACCGTTTCGTTTTTTCGAAACAGGGGACGAAGTCATCGTCTTGCCTTTCTCCTCCCTGGCATGGACGCCACGCCGACGGCGAGGCCACGTCGCCACGCCGCCATTGCTGACCACCGACGAGCCTCGTTGACTGCCACCTCCTCATACCTATCCGTCTATGCCCACTGGCAAACTTACCGCCAAGATTCATGCCCAGTAGCAGCTCATCAAACTCCACCGGATCTCGACCATCGACGGCGAGGTGACGTCGCCCCCGAGCTCACCGTGCTCTATAAAAGCGCTGGCAGGACCGCCGTGACGTTCTTTCTCTTCCAAGCCCTCCATTCCTCTCTGACTTCCGCAGTCCACTCCACAACCTCGCCGGAGCTCCGCAAGCCTCCGACATTTCCGACCACTTCAAGCACCGTGGAGCGGTCGAGCAGAAGCGAATCATCTTCAGGATAATCTTGGTGGAGCAGAGCAAGCCGGCACGTCTCCAATCCTCGGAATTTTGTCGTTCCCTTCCGCTGGACATCGCCGGAATCCGCGAGCGTGGGCACGATTTCGTCAGCAATCGAACTTGTCGAGCGTCCCATGCGCATCAGGGTAATCTTGTGCTTCCTTAGAATGTATTTTTGCATCTTCCCGTAGCTCGTAGCTCACAGTCATGTCTCGACCGGAATTCACCGCCGTCGTTTGCTGTCGCCGGCGATACTCCGATGACCTTCGGGTGTCGGCATCGCCACCATTTGGTTCGAATTATTCCCCTGCTTCGAACGCACCCATCTAGTCAGCCACAGGAGTCCTCAAGCGCAGCCGCCGTCGATGACTACCTCACCGGCGGTGAGCTCCAGCACCTAGTCACCGGTTTTGACCTATTCAACTGCCAACGGGGCAGATGACGTGGCTAGAACCCACTAGTCTGTCTCAGCGGCTAGGTTGTGCTGGGTACAAAAAGTATCAGTTTGATTAGTTTAAAATTCCAGAAAATGAAGCAAACTTAGGAAAATCATAGCTAATCCAAATAAAATCATAAAAATACATATGCTATACCCAAAATGATCACAAAAACAGTATCTATGTATTTATGCTATAATATCTTGTGCTTCTATAAAATAAATTACATGAAATTGTAAAACATGCTTAAGTACTATTTTCAAAATAGGCATTTGAACCAAATTTGAAAATCAAATAATTTTTTCCAATCAGCAAATGAATGTTTGTACACTCAAACAAGCTTATCATAATTACTATTTCATTATTTTAGGATCTTACTATAAACTTTTATTAGTACTCTAAAATCATACAACTATTTTCCTAAATAATTTCAAAGTGCTAAAACCTAGGGAATGTAAATAAATACTAAACCATATTCAGAATTATTCCTAATTCTAAATTATTGTTTCACAATTTATCCTTAAGACTCATATTGGATTATTAGTAATTGTAAACCCAAATTTAAAGACAATGGTCCAAACCCTAGAAAATCATCTAAGAAACTAAACTTACTCTAGCAACTACTTTATAATCTTTACCAAGCAAAATAAATGCATGTCCATGTGATCTAGTAGTAGATATTGCTGTGATCTCTAAAAGATACTTTCCTGTCATCACCTAATCACCATTCCTTTGTGTAATAACAATGTCATTAGTCATGAAACAACAACATATGATAATAACAATGTTAGTTACCTTGGATAACATGTTTCACTATAACTATTCCAATACTAAATAAAACTTAGTTTGTTTCCTTGCTAAGTTCCACCTAATAACTACTCCATGAGTAATAGCAAAATATGCTAAACCCTAGAACACTAAACATTATGTGTAATACTTCTATTCACTAACAAATATGTTCTTCAAATGTTATTCTTTCAAGAGACATTGAAAGTAAGTAACAAACCATTCCATTACGCTTGAACATAAATAACTCTATTTTGTGTTAAGATTATTGTCAACCCTAAAACTAACTAGATATTCTTATCAAATATGAATTCCCTCAACTTTGCTTGCCCATAACCAAATACTTGATTGCTAATAATAAAATACCACTTAAAAGTGTTACTTTCAAGTCTTCACCTATTGCTATATCATTATTCTACAATAACTCTTGTTTTAAGCTTTATTCTATTGCTGATGAAGGATAGTCAACTAACCTAAAACCTGTAACAACCTTGTGTGTGTAATTGAACTTAAAAGTGCAACACATCACATGAAAGTCACGACAACTCAATAATAACAAATCATCAGGGTTAGGTTACGCTTAGAGCAATGCATAGCATATGACTTACATATCATGCTGCAGTTCTTTTAACATCATCTTTACTAGATGATGGTGCTATTTCGGTATTTAGAATTCTTACATATCGAAGACCTTGACTTGCATAATCTTGCAGTCAAAAAGGCAAGTTCACTCTTGCTCATATCTCTTGATTATCTTTATCAAATTACTTTCAAACATACCTGTGGTATTACTACTGCATCAAAAAGCAAAAGATTCTCTTTTCATAATTAATATGACTAGTGGTTATCGACCCGAGTGGTGATTAACCTAGGAAGGCTGGCAGGTGGAACCACGGTAAGATTGTTGTGGTGGAGGTTCCACTTGCACGGGAAAGGTAACTCTAGGAGCTAATAACCAATGCCGCAGTTAATCTTGTGCAGTAAAAACCGTGTCGTCCAAGAGACTTGGAATGGGACGGGAAAGTCATCTGTATCTTCTCTCGTTCGCATGTCAACGGGCAGCCAGTTGCCGGTCGCGGTAGGTCTTGCGAGACTACTTGCATATGAGTGGCACCCCTTAGTTCCCACGGCACTGGTGTCTATGATGGTCCGCAAGGGACGCCTAGGTACTTCATCGTTGGGGGTGAATATCAGGGGCACAACCTGCTTGCGTGAATTGGGTGGGCATGCGTTGTGCAGAGAAGGCAGTGAATGGCTTGGATCAATGACTGGGCCCCACACCAAGGAAGTGTGGACGAGCAAGCTACTCGGTTGTGCAACAAGGCTTTGATCTCTTTTGGAAGGACACACCTCTGCAGAGTGTAAAAGGATGTGACATGTTACCCCTTGTTCTGGGAAGGAGCTGCGAACACGGCAGGAAAGGTGCTCTCAAGGAACTAATACCCTGTGTTGGCTGTTGGGCATAGTTTTCAGAATAAAATCAACCTCCTGAAGAAATGTTTACAAAAACTTGCATTGCCGAATGACTCTTGGGTTTAAGGCTGTAGTTAGTGCATCAAACACCTTATACTCTATATGAACTTGCTGGGTAACGCTCGTTACTCACCCTACTCCCTCGTAACCCTTGCTTAGATTGAAGGCAACCCAAGGAGACAACCTCAGGACATTGAAGATGAAGATGAAGCATTCTACCAACATCATGATTATCAGCGGAGCCTACAATTGTGTGAAGCTTGGAGAAAAACTAGAATAGGGTTAGAAAGGAACCAGTTTCCTAATCATAGATCCTAAGTAGTTAGAGTAACTCTATATTTGAGTAGTAAGCCAAATGCATTAATTGTAGTTTAGTTTAGTCTTCCTTGTTTCTTTCTCGTTTGTAGTCGCCAGGACTAAACCTCTACCTGTTGAGGAGGCTCTGAAGATCTTCTGTATGCTAAAAATTGTAATCCTATAGACATACCATGGACCTGCGATGTTTCTGTTGTATCACTCTGATGGATGTAATACTAGTGAGATGGTGTTTCATTAGTGTTATGTCAACGACTTGCATACTACACATGCAGTGGTATGCTGGGTCACCACAGTTCGAATGGTGTTGGAAAAGAGAAAAAGTTTCATGCAAGAAAGTGGTACAAAAAGGAGCTTGTTTAGACTGCGGCTTAGACTTTTGCATGTCGTGCTTGATGTCGTTTTGATAGTATGCTTAGTGGTTTTGCTGTAGCATGACTTGTCTCAAATGACTAAGATTGCTTAATGAGCCTTTGAAAAAATCATGCGTTGTTTTTATTATTTGGAAGCATTATTTTGGTTTTCTCCTTGATGCGTTATTTGGGTTGACTTGGTGCATGCTTACACATGTTTGACTCATACAAAGTCGCCATAAGCCTCTATGATCATTTAGTTTTTGACTTTTTATGCCATCTTATGCTTCTCTTAATGTTGCTTTGTCGCTATGCATGATTATGGCCGTTATTGCTCTCTTAGTTGGTCGCTCCCAGTCTTTTGCTAGCCTTCATTTTGTACTGAGTATGAGCTCTACTCGTGCATCCAACTCCTAAAAACCAAGTTGTTCCAATGTGTCCACCATACATACCTATTAGCAATTTGCTATTCCAAAGTACATTTGACTTGCTTTTATCTATCCTTCAAATTAAACTCTTTTTGGTGTTATGCAAAAATTGGTCAGTAAAGCTCTCATGAACCTGATGGCACACTTTACTTTTCTCGTTCTTAAAAATTTGACATTGTGGCTCTCTTATGTTGAGTTGTTATGCTTGCAAGTTGTAAGCTGGAAATTAGCCAAACCATGTCGTCATGGGGTAAGCTTTCAACATTGCACTTCTTATTTGAGTTGATATCGTGATCTTTTGTTTATGGATACTCGCGATGTGAAACAAGTTGGGAATCTTGCCGGATCATGGAGTTTTTATATGTGTTAGGGAAACGCTTGGGCTGCTAATCTAAGCCATGCATAATTCATGGTGGAAATTTACAGCATGCCCATAGTGAACATTCGACGACGCATCTCACAATTAAAAGCTATACCAATGGTAAATAAAAGAGATGTCGAGGTGTTCATTGTCTGTTTGTCCTGTCATTTTGATGTGGGCTTGTTCCATGTCATCGGGCAGGAGGTACCCCGTTGGCGGTTCTTGATGATACACATATATTTACAATGACAATAGCTTGCTTGGGACTCTAAGTCGAGTAGCATGAGGTTTGGGTATTCGTACTTCACGGGACACGAGGTTTTCAACTTATGATTTGTCAAGCATATGCTTCATAATTGTACTCGCATTAACTTTAACCATTCAAGATGCCTATGATGGGGGAAATGAGAGCTCAAAGCTAGTAAGTACCATAATTTTTGAAGGTTTATCAAACTTGCAATCCCTGCTTACCTCTGCGAAGGGCCTTTCTTTTACTTTTATGTTGAGTCACCACCTTCTACCTTTATGCACCATATAAGAGAGCATAGTTGTCATTCTGAGTATAATGTGCATTGTCCCAAAGTTATCATTGATTGATTCATGATTTTGGTTTCACTTGTTCTTAAATTATTTGTATCTAGTCGCCCTCTTAATCTTGAAGGTGTCCTATGCATTTATGTTTTGCTATTCCATGAAGGACAAGCTGAAAACCATTTGCTATGTTTTTCCTTATGATTTGAACACACGCTTGACTTTCATTGTTTCATTTACATGATCTTTCGTTTGTGTTCTTTTTCATGTTATATCATGGTTTCTAAGTTTCTTCTATCAAGATTATGTCTTTCATGCCCATGTCTTAAGTTCTTTTGATCCCATCACTCAATGCTTACATAGATGATCAAAATTGTGTTGGTGCATGTCACCTCAAAAATTATTCTTTGTTATCACTTACCTACTCGAGGACGAGCAGGAGTTAAGCTTGGGGATGCTTGATACGTCTCAAACGTATCTATAATTTTTGATGCTCCATGCTAGTTCTTACACCATTTGCTTAGTGTTTTGTTACACTTTGCGGCGTTTTTATGCATTTTCCAGAACTAACCTATTAACAAGATGTCACAGTGGCAGTTCCCTGTTTTCTGCTATTTTTGTGTTTCAGAAAAGTTACACAGGAAATATTCTCGGAATTGGACGAAACAAAAGCCGAACCTCCCAATATTTAACGAAGCTTCCAGAAGACCGAAGAGGAGACGGAGAGGGGCCAGGGGCTAGCCTCACCACCAGGGGGCGCGGCCCAGCCCCTGGCCGTGCCCACCTGTGGTGAGGGCGCCCTGGTCCACCTCTGACTCTGCCCCTTCGCCTATAAAGACCCCCCGATGGGAAAAACCTAAAGACCCGATCAATTTTCTAGAAACACATCGCGATCCGCCGCCGTCGTCGACCTGAGATCGGGAGGGTCCAGAAGCTCTTCCGGCACCCTGCCAGAGAGGGGAA
Organism: Dactylis glomerata; assembly: GCA_007115705.1. Lineage (NCBI taxonomy): Eukaryota > Viridiplantae > Streptophyta > Magnoliopsida > Poales > Poaceae > Dactylis > Dactylis glomerata. The sequence continues at coordinate 942,820 of QXEO01001291.1, forward strand.
TCGCCACCGGAGGTCTTCTTCATCGCCATGCTTGCCTTCGGCGCGATGAGTGAGTAGTCTACCTTGGACTATGGGTCCATAGCAGTAGCTAGATGGTTGTCTTCTCCACCATGTGCTTCATGTTTAGATCTCGTGAGCCGCCTTACATGATCGAGACTACTGATACGTCTCCAACGTATCTATAATTTTTGATGCTCCATGCTTGTTTTTACACCATTTGCCTATTGTTTCATTACACTTCGTGGCACTTTTATGCATTTTCTGGAACTAACCTATTAACGAGTTGCCACAGTGCCAGTTCCCTGTTTTCTGCTGTTTTTGTGTTTCAGAAGTGATACACAGGAAATATTCTCGGAATTGGACGAAACAAGTTCCTAAAGTCTTATTTTACCCGGAAGTTTCCAGAGATCCGAAGGAGAGTAGGAGGAGGGCCACCAGGGCCCCACACGCCAGGGCGGCGCGGCCAGGGCCCTGGCCGCGTGAGCCTGGCGAGAGGGCGCCTGACTCCTCCTCTGACATCGCCCCTTCGCCTATAAAGACCCCCCGACGGAAAAAACCTAAGGACCCGATTACTTTTCCAGAACACATCGCGATCCGCCGCCGCCGTCGACTCGAAGATCGGGAGGGTCCAGAAGCTCTTCCCGGCACCCTGCCGGAGAGGGGAATCGCCACCGGAGGTCTTCTTCATCGCCATGCTTGCCTCCGGAGCGATGAGTGAGTAGTCTACCTTGGACTATGGGTCCATAGCAGTAGCTAGATGGTTGTCTTCTCCACCATGTGCTTCATGTTTAGATCTCATGAGCTGCCCTACATGATTGAGATCACCGTTATGTAATTCTACATGTTTGGTTTGTTGGGATCCGATGAATATTGGTGTTTATGATTGAGTTGTTGTACTGAATATTATCTTATGTTATCTCTATGTTGTTTATGATCTTGCATGCTCTCCGTTATTAGTAGCTATCTTGGCCGAGTAGTTGCTAGTGACTCCAAGAGGGGGTATTTATGCTCGATAGTGGGTTCATGCCTCTGCTTAACCTGGGGGAGTGACAGAAACCTCTAAGGTTGTAGATGTGCTGTTGCTACTAGGGAGAAAACAACATTCATATGCTCAAGGGCATATGCTTTGTTTACATTACACACTTTGCTTAATGCAATTATCTGTTGTTCGCAACTTAATACTCATGGGGTGTTCGGATTGATATCCCCGGGAGTGGATTATTAGTCATAGATGCAGTTGGATGGCGGTCTATGTATTTTGTTGTAATGCCCAGAGTAAATCTCATAGTGATCTTCTTGACATATCACGTTTATCTTTATTGTATCAATTGCCCAACTGTAATTTGTTTACCCAGCATGTGTTATTTATCTTATGGAGAGACACCACTAGTGAACTGTGGACCCCGGTCCTATTTCCATCATATTGCTATCACCTATTTACTTTACTCGCACTTATTACTTTACTTGCACTATTTACTTTACTCGCATACTCTACTGTTTTCCACTCGATACGCTCATAACCTTTGTTTCAAGCAAACCGGTGAGATTGACAACCTCATCGCAAGTTGGGAGCAAAGTACTTGGTTGTGTTGTGTGCAGGTTCCGCGTTGCTACTGGCCGAAGACGAGTCAACAAGTGCGCCCTTGTTGGAGTGTTATTAAGCCAGTCTGCATCACCTTCAGTCGTCGCTATCTGCTTTTCTCCTGAACGATATTAAACCTTGGTTTCTTAACTGAGGGAAAACTAGCTGCTATACTCATCATACCTTCCTCTTGGGGTTCCCAAGGGGCTTGTCATTCACCACGCACAAGGACTGTCTGCTACACGTCAGCTTGGCATCAGCAGCTACCCTTATGTAATTCTACATGTTATGTTTGTTGGGATCTAATGAATATTGGTGTTATGTTAAGTTGATGTGCTGAATATTATCTTATGTTATTTCTATGTTGTTTATGATCTTGCATGCTCTCCGTTGTTTGTAGCTATCTTGGCCAAGTAGATACTAGTGACTCCAAGAGGGGGTATTTATGCTCAATAGTTGGGTTCATGCCTCTATTTAATCTGGGGGAGTGACAGAAACTTCTAAGGTTGTAGATGTGCTGTTGCCACTAGGGAGAAAACAACATTCTTGTGTCCAAGGACATTCGTTTTGTTTACATTACACACTTTGCTTAATGCAGTTATCTGTTGTTCACAACTTAATACTCGAGGGGTGTTCGGACGATATCCCCACGAGTGGATTATTAGTCATAGATGCAGTTGGATGGCGGTCTATGTATTTTGTTGTAATGCGCAGAGTAAATCTCATAGTGATCCTCTTGACATATGCACGTTATCTTTATTCTATCAATTGCCCAACTATAATTTGTTTACCCAGCATGTTGTTATTTATCTTATGGAGAGACACCACTAGTGAACTGTGGACCCCGGTCCAATTTCCTTTACATTGCTATCACTGTTTACTTTTACTCGCACTGTTTACTTTCTCGCATACTACTATTGTTTTCCACTCGATACGCTCAATCCTTTGTTTACAGCAAACCGGTGAGATTGACAACCTCATTGTAAGTTGGGAGCAAAGTACTTGGTTGTGTTGTGTGCAGGTTCCACGTTGCTCCTAGTTGAAGACGCGCCAACAAGTATCGTAAACGGCGCCCTTGCTAGAGTGTCATGAAGCTAGCAAGCATCACCTTCTAAAGTTTGGCTTTTTCCTACTGGATCGACAAACCTTGGTTTCATATTGAGGGAAAGACTTTCTACTGTGCTCATCATACCTTCCTCTTGGGGTTCCCAACTGGGTTGTTATCCTGCCCGCATCAGGTACCTCCTTGCCCGATGACATGGAACAAACCCACATCAAAATGACAGGACAAACAGACAATGAACACCTCGACATCTCTTTTATTTACCATTGGTATAGCTTTTAATTGTGAGATGCATCGTCGAATGTCCACTATGGGCATGCTGTAAATTTCCACCATGAATGATGCATGGCTTAGATTGGCAGCCCAGACGTTTCTCTAACACATATACAAACTCCATGATCCCGCAAGATTCCCAACTTATTTAACATCGCGAGTATCCATAAACAAAAGATCACGATATCAACTCAAATAAGAGAATTGCAATGTTGAAAGCTTTCCCCATGACGGCATGGTTTGGCTAATTCCCAACTTACAACTTGCAAGCATAACGTCAACATAAGAGAGCCACAATGTCAAAATTTTAAAAACGAGAAAAGTAAAGTGTGCCATCAGGTTCGTGAGAGCTTTACTGACTAATTTTCGCATAACACCAAAAAAAGTTTAATTCGAAGGATAGATAAAAGCAAGTCAAATGTACTTTGGAATAGCAAATTGCTAATAGGTATGTATGGTGGACACATTGGAATAACTTGGTTTTTGGGAGTTGGATGCACGAGTAGAGCTCATACTCAGTACAAAATGAGGGCTAGCAAAAGACTGGGAGCGACCAACTAGGAGAGCAATAACGGCCATAATCATGCAAAGCGACAAAGCATCATTAAAAGAAGCATAAAATGGCATCACAAGTCAAAAACCAAATGATCATAAAGGCTTATGGTGACTTTGTAAGAGTCAAACATGTTGTAAGCATGCGCCAAGTCAACCCAAATAAAGCATCAAAGGAGAAAACCAAATAAATGCTTCCACATAATAAAACAAAGCATGATTTTTTCAAAGGCTCATTAAGCAATATCAGTCATTTGAGACAATTCATGCTACAGCAAAAATCACTAAGCATACTATCAAAATGACATCAAGCATGGCATGAAAAAGTCTAAGCCGCAGTCTAAACAAGCTCCTTTTTGTACCACTTTTTGCATGAAACTTTTTCTCTTTTCCAACACCATTCAAACCTTTTTGAAACAACTCTTTTGATGAATACCAACATGGACAGGTGGTCCAAATACACCTTGATGCAAAGATATAACAAAATCTGAACAAAAATCAAGGCGAAAAATGAAAGCTAAATGCAGTTCTAGAAAAAGAGAACACTCGTTGAACGATAAGAGTGAAAAATAGAGTGTTCTTGGCAAATGAAAAGCAAGGTACATCTCCTCCAAGAGAAATTTGTTGGGGTCCAACCATTTTCTTGCAGCAAACAAAACAAAATAAAACTGAAAACAAAAGTAAAGACGCTCCAAGAAAAACGCATAGTGCATGAAGCAATAAAAAATATAGTGTGTTGAAAGGTGACCTAATTTTTGCCGATGAAGAAGGGGTGCCTCGGGGGCATCCCCAAGCTTTGACGTTTGTACCTCTTGGATATTTCTTGGGGTGACATGGGCATCCCCAAGCTTGAGCTTTTGTCCATACTTCATCTCATCTCATCATTCTCCAATCCCTACACTTAAAAACTTCCTTCATACAAAACTTCACACAATTCTATTAGCAACGTCCCTAATAGTAAATCAACCTTTTTGGTTCAGGTTTCAACTCAAAACACCAAATATAAAGCATATGCTACTGTAGCAACTTCCCCAAAAGTTCCGTGATCAAAAGAACTAAAAAAGAAAGCGATCGAGAGGCAAACACAAATAGTGGCAGAAATTTGTCAAAACAGAACAGCTGACAAAGGTCGATTTTTTCGAGGACCTTCTGTTGCTCAAATCGAAAAGTGCAGAACTAATGAAAGTTTGGATATAACCTGGGTCATATGCACAAGAAATCGCAGGTCAAAAAGATATTCTGAGAATTTTCATGAACTTTTACGGTGCAGCACCGAAATCTGTTTCAGGACAGCAACTTCCCTAAATCTTACCTCCCTCAAATTAGAGGTTCTCCTTGGCACAACAACGAAATAAAAATGATAAGGAGCGGTTATTACAGTATTAATAACTTCCAAGACTCAAATAAAAGAAAAATTACTGAAAGTAAAACAATGGGTTATCTCCCAAGAGTGCTTTTCTTTAACGCCTTTGAGCTAGGCGCAGAAAGTGGAAATCAAGTAATATCAAGCGATGGAGCATCAAGTTCATAATTTTCTCTAAGAATAGAGTCAAAAAGCAATTTCTTCCTTCTTCTAGGGAAGTGTTCCATACCTTTCTTGAATGGGAATTGATATTTGATGGTGCCTTCCTTCATATCAATGATGGCACCTACAGTTCGAAGAAAAGGTCTTCCCAAAATAATAGGACATGAAGCATTGCATTCAACATCCATGAAAAGAAAATCAACAAGAACAAGGTTATTGTTAACCATAATAAGAACATCATTAATCCTTCCCAAAGGTTTCTTCTTAGCAACATCAGCAAGAGGAACATCAAAATAACACTTTTCAAGCGGTGGTAAACCAAGCATGTCATAAATTTTTCTAGGCATAATAGAAATACTAGCACCTAGATCACATAAAGCATGGCGATCAAAACCATTAACATGCATATCAATGATGGGCTCCCAACCATCTTCTAACTTCTTGGAAATAGAAGCTTTTTGTTTCAACTTTTCCTCCCTAATTTTTATGAGAGCATTTGTAATATGATTTGTAAAAGCAATATTCAAAGAACTAGCATTAGGACTCAAAGAAAGCTTTTGTAATAACAAAATAACTTCAAATATATTGCAGTCATCAACATCAAAATCATTAAAAGAAATAGAGCTATCATCTCCCACACTCCGAAAAATTTCAGCACTCTTTTGAGAAAAAGAATTTGCAGTTTTGGGCTTTTTTGCACAAGGAGTAGGAGTTTTCTCTACACCAATCAAAGCAAGAGGATTGCTAGCATTTGGAACAACATCATTAGAGGTAGTAATGGTACATACCTTCATCTTTCTAGCCATCTCATCTTATCTTTCCCACCTGGCATGCAATTCTGCTAACATCCTAACATTTTCATCAATTCTAACTTGTATGGCATTAGTAACAGCAAAAGGATCAGGTTTAGCAGACATTCTATTAATTAAAGAAGATTGCGCATCAGACAAGGATGAAATATTGGTTTCAGCTTTAGAAACTTTAGCTTGCGACTCAGTAATAGCCCTGTTCAAATTTTCAAGTTAATGACTAATAGTCTTCAACAAGGCTGATTGCTCCTCCATGGTCTTGGTGAACACCCTGTTCTGCTCATATTGCATCTGCATAAAATTCTTAGTAGCCTTTTCAAATTCTAAAATCCTTTCTTCACTAGGCATTTTAGGTCTACCAAGATAATTGTTATCACCATTAGAAGGATACGGCCTATAATTGTTGCTAGCAAAATTGTTCCTATAAGCACTGTTGTTGAAATTATTATTTCTAACGAAGTTTACATCAACATGCTCTTCTTGAGCAACCAAAGAGGCCAAAGAAACATTATTAGGATCAACTTGAGCTCTATCATTAGAAAGCATAAGCATAATAGCATCAATCTTATCACTCAAGGAAGAGGTTTCCTAATTTACCTTCTTACCTTGTGGAGCTCTCTCGGTGTGCCATTCAGAATAATTTACCATCATGTTGTTGAGAAGCTTTGTTGCGGCGTGATACGTCCATTTTGCATCACTATTTTGTATCATAATTTACTGTTATTCATTGATATATTTCATATTTAGAGATGATACTTATGTTGTTTCCTTTGTTTTTACATGTTTGATGATCGTTGGAGAACTTGCTGCCGGAGTCAGGATTCTGATGGAAAAAGGACCATCAAGATACCATATTTTTGAAGATCAATAATTCCATAGGAATACCTAGTAATTCATATAATATCAGAAGATGAAAGTAGCCAGAAGGAGGAGGCGAGAGGAGTAGCAGGGTGGGCTCACCACCAGGGGGCGCGGGCCCACCCCTGGCCGCGCCGCCCTATGGTGAGGCCACCCTGGCCCACTATTGCCATCGCCCCCTCGCGTATATTGTCGTCCCCAAAAACCTAAGTGAGGGGGGGCATCAGAGATAGACACCGCCACCTCTGCGGGGTAGAAAACACCGAGAGATAAAAGCTCTCTGGCAGGGAGAAATCTACCGGGGAAATTCCTTCCCAGAGAGGGGAGATCGTCGCCATCGTCATCACTGTCGCGCTGGACTTCATCGGGATCATCATCACCATCACCATCATCATCATCATCATCATCATTATCAGCAGCACCTTCATCTCCACCATCACCACGCCATCTCGCTGTAACATCTTGGGTTGAATCTTGTCAAATTCTTTGGGGAAACTTTCCCGGTGTTAATTACCTTTGTAGTTGATGCTATTGAGTGGAACCGTTGAATTAAGGTTTATGTTCAGATTGTTATTTACCATTATTTCACCTATGGTCATGATCCATATGATGTCTTCTGAGTAGTTCATTTAGTTCTTGAGGACATGGGGGAAGTCGAGATGTTAGTAGTGAAACTATGTTGAGTAATATTTAATGGTTTGATATTTATGTTGTGGTGTTAGTCTACTAGTGGTGTCATGTGAACGTCGACTACATGATACTTCACCATTTATGGGCCTAGTAGAATGCATTGTGTATTTGGATACTAATTGTGGGGTTGCCGGAGCGACAGAAACCTAAACCCCCGTTAGGAAACCATTGCACCAGGGAGCGTAGGATCTCAGAGTTTAAGGATGTGGTTAGATTTATCTTAATTACTTTCTTGTATTTCTAGATGCTTGCAGGGGGTATAATCACAAGTGTGTATTAGTCCTAGTAAGGGTAGTATGCTAGCAGAGGTTCACCCCCATAACACTTATCAAACCAATAAAGATTATTTAGCAGCATGAAGCGAAAGCTCTCGACAGAAACTCTCGTGTGTCCTCAGGAACGTTTGGTAATTATAAGTTACACAACCAGCTTGTCCTTTGCTCTAGAAAGGATTGGGCCACTTGTAGCAATTACTATTACTGTCTTTTATTTACTCGTACTTTATTTACTTGCATTACCAAATACCCCTGAAAACCAGTTTGCTAGTATTTACAGTGAATCCTTGATCAAAATCACTTGTCAACACCTTCTGCTCCTCGTTGGGTTCGACACTCTTATTTATCGAAAGTACTACGATACACCCCCTATACTTGTGGGTCATCAAGACTATTTGCTGGCACCGTTGCCGGGGAGTGAAGCGCTATTGAAGAGTGGAATTGGTAAAGGTAACTTTCGCTGTGAGTATTGTTTTTTTATTTCTGTCTTTTATTTTATTTTGCTATGGAGAATTCTCCATTTGGTTCCCTATTTGGAAACGCTACTGCCTCTGCTACAATAGTAGATGAACCGCCGTCTGCTCAATTGGATTCTTTTAAAATACCTATGAAAATTGTTGAACGTGTTATAAATAACCGCTATTCAGGAGATGGAACTGTCCATCCGGGTGATCATTTACTCTTTATACATGAATTATGCGAGTTGTTCAAGTGTGCAGGTATTTCATCAAGCCAGGTTAAGAGGAATTTATTCTCTTTATCATTGAAGGGCAGAGCTGCGGAATGGTATAGGCTGCTTAAGGATGGTCCATCTATTGGCTGGGAGGAAATTGTACCTCTCTTTTATTACAAATTTTATCCTCCAAGTGAGATTCATAAAGATCGTAATCAGATATATAATTTTTGTCCTCATGATGGAGAGAGTATTGCCCAAGCATGGGGGGAGATTGAAGTCATTAATGCTCAAATGTCCCATTCATGAGCTCCCCAGGAATATTATTATCAATAACTTTTATGCAAGGCTTACTCTTCATGACAAGGATTTATTGGACGCCTCTTGCTCCAGATCATTCACACGTATGAAAGAAGAAGCTAAATGGGATCTTCTAGACCATATTCAACAAAATACTGAAGGATGGGAGAATGACAAAGGTAGAAAGTCAGGTATAAATTATGATTATGAATGCATTAAAGCTTTTATGGGAACCGATGATTTTCTCAATATTAGTGCTGTTTAAGGTCTTGATTCCCAAATACTTGCTAATTGTTTTAAGGCCTTTACTTCTTATCTTGATGTTACAAAGAAAGATTGGAACAAGTACCATGCGCCTTATAAAGACACTGTTAGTTGTACTCCTGCTAGAACTACTGAAGTTTGTACTGTTGATCGCATATTGCCTGAGCCTTATTTTGAGAAAACACCTTTCCCTGCTAAGGTAAAGGAGCATTCTACCTTAATTAGTGTAATCAAGAAAAGTGCAAAGAAAGCTGTAGAACCTGATGAGCAAATTATTATTAAGTCTCCTATTGCTATAGTGAAGGACCTTGTTACTAAAAATGTAGGAGATGAACATATTATCTTTTGTGAAGATGCTTCTAACATTGTTTCTCATCCTAGTAGACCTAGGAAAACAAGTGTTCCTGTGCTTTCTGTCAGGATTGGTGATCATTGCTATTATGGTTTATGCGATATTGGTGCTAGTTCAAGTGTTATTCCTTTCGAGCTTTACAGAGAAATCATGCATGAAATTGCTCCTTGTGAACTTGAAGATATTGATGTGGTTATTCTGCTTGCTAACAGAGAGACTGTCTTGCCAATTGGAATTGTTCGAGATGTGGAAGTTCTATGTGGTAAGACTAAATATCCTACTGATTTTCTAGTACTTGGTAAAGAAGCTAGTAAAACTTGTCCTATTATTTTTGGTAGACCCTTTTTGAATACTTGTGGCGCTGTTATAGATTGTAAGAAGGAGATTTTTTTTACTAAGTGTCGTCGTGGTGAAACAACATATGCCATAGGATGGCTTAAATGGGGGCCGAACTAGATGCTGGAGGATTCGGGAGAGGGAAGCGCATTAAGAAGCACGACAGAAAGGAACACACAAGCTACCCAGGTTTGGGGCTCTCGTAAGGAGATAACACCCCTACTCCTGCACTACTATCTGTATAACTGGATCGATGGAGTACACAACAATGGTGCTTCCAAGCTCTCTGTGAGAGGAGGAAGATGAACTACCAACTGAGAGACTAAGGAGTGACCAACCCTTGGCTAGGGTTCCATGTGCCACCTTATATAGTGGTGGCCAGGGTTACAACGGTCATCTATACATAGATGACACTAGCTATAGTCCAAATAGGACAAGGTGACGATGCCTGGCACCCTTGACTTTGCCCCTGATTGCTCTCGATGGGACATAGCATCCCTGTACCTTGTACTTGCTTCGACTGTGACCTTACCACTGTGAGGTAAGGACCGTCCTTTGGCACAGTGATGGTTGGTAGACCACCACTGTGCACCCTGTCATCATGATCTCCCTCCATGCTTGGAAGGTTCTCTCCTTGATTGCAGGGATGTGACCCCTTAGTTGACTTCTGTATCTCGGATATAGCTGTTGGCCATATCCCAGACCTATATGCCGGACCAACGACCCAAGGTCGGGTAATCCGGCCTCCCCTGTTCCTGCATAATGTAACAACTTGGTTAGGCCGACATATCTAGGTATATGCCGTCATACATTATCTTGTATCCCAGCTATGCCGACATATCTGAACATTGGCCGGGATACGACTTATATGCCGGCCTGGCCGATACTCCTATATTCCGGCCAGGCCCAATCTTGGTCAACCAACACAAAGTCAACCACTTTCCTCATATCTTTCTAGTCTCTTGACCCTACCGGGGGTCATCCCCCCGACACTAGTCCCCGAAGCTGTTGCGGTCCCCCAGTATCAACTCAGGGGCCTTGACAGGTTCAACATAGCTTCCCATCTTGCGATATCCCGGCTCTTGATTATATACCGGCGATTACAATACATGCCGGCCCACTCCTTATATGCCGGGCCCTCTTCCCTCTTTAAAAGTTATCCCGGCCGGTCCCGAAGGTATTCCGAACGGGACACATTCTCAGTTCGGTCATGCCGACACTTAGCTGAAGCTTCCTCGAGAAGCTAAGTATGACATTTTAGGTCGAAACTTGCAACTGCTCTGCTACTGCGAATGGTCACATCAAGTGACGGTTCATAGTGTGATCATTGCCTGCTATAACTGCCATTACTCGCCTAGTGGCACGGTTATCAGAACCGCCGCCCCACGTCGTGCCCCCACGTGGCATCTGTGCCCAGTAATTGCCGCGGTAGTGGAGCACTACCGCCGTGCCCACGACCTCTGCTCCTCGGGTATAAATAGGGGAGCAGGGGTAACTTATCCTTTTTTACTCCCCACTTACTCTTCTTCCTCGAGCTCTCCTCCTCGAGCACTCCTCCGCCGTACGAGCTTACTGAGACCTTGCGCCACCGCCGCTCCGTTTCACGCTGGCGCCAGTGCTCATTGCTCCTCGGCTTCTTCCTCTACGCCATCGTCGGTCTTCTTCCTCTCCAGTACATTGCTCGGGGAGATCGGATCTTCTCTGCAAGCTCACCGTCGCTCCGCCGCCACCGTGCAAATTCCGGTGAGCTCTTGCCTCTTGTTCTTCCCCTATGTTCTTTGTATCTTCGCAGTGATAATTTCTCTGGCTTGAATCTCCAGTAGTTGTTTGGTATACTGCCAGATCGATTAGAGTAGCATTGCGGTTTCCCTCCTCTGTGAGTTCATAGGTGTTCTTCGCTTAGGAATATTGCCCATATTATTCTCGATTTAACAGCGACGGTAGATCTAACTTCCCTGCTAACTTGTTTCGAGATCTGTTTGCCCGATAGACTAACATTCCCCCCTTTATTCTGCTTCTGCTAGGACTAACAGAACGGGACTCCGGCTCTCACGCCCTGTCCCGGCCATCTCAATGGCCTCTTCCAGTATGACGGCCACTTCTGCGCCGGAGGAGGATAACCCAGCCCAGGCTCAGGGGCGTTCCGGCTGGGAGGGGTCTGAGGTGAACCCGGCCGACATATCTTGGATAACCACCACCAGACGTGTCCCGGCCGGCGTAGCATGCCGGCTGCCTGCCGGCGAGACTGTGCCGGCACCTGAGCCCAACAAACGAGTGGTCTTCATCTCACACTTTGAGCAAGGATTCGCTCTGCCGGTTAGTGATTTCTTCTGGGATTTCTTGAACCATTATGATCTCCAACCTCATCATTTGCCGGCCAATGCGGTGATGATCTTGTCGGCCTTTGCTGCCTTCTGCGAGGGCTATGCCGGCATAGAGCCCTTCGTTCAGGCATGGGCCAAGTACTTCTAGCTATGCAAGCAGAGTGCTCAGGAACCCCGGAGCAAGGATGATCCGTCGGAGACCGCTAAGGAAAAGAAGGACCGCCCGATGACCCAATGTGGCGCGACCACCATTATGTCCCGGAAAGGCTCTGATTTTCCGAAGATAGAGTTGCTCGAGTCATGCAAGAAGTGGCAGAAAATCTTCTTCTATGTGAAGAACACCACAGAAGTTGATCTGCTCAACCTGCCGCCATTTGTTAACACTCCACCTTCTGAGATGAAGAACTGGACCTATAACCCCAAGAACACGGTGGGGCCAGTCAATGCTCTCCACTGGGTAAAGGATGACCTGCGTGATACCGGCCTAATGCTGGAGGACATTATCGCCTGCTTCATTAGCCGGCGAGTTTCTCCTCTTCAGCGCCGGTCTCATAAGATTTGCCAGATGAGCGGGGCCATGGACCCCACTCGACACTCCATGCATGAACTGAGCCCCGCCGACATTTTGCGGCGGGTTAAGGATATCTGCAAGACCTCTTAGGTCATCTTTGCTTGGGGGCTCGAGCCATATAGCCGGGACCGCCCCACCCCGATGGTAAATCTCTTTAGCTGACACTTTCACTCTTAGTCCGACATATTTACTTAGCCGACATATCAATGCTTGATCCGACACATTACTATTGCCGATATATCTCTGGTTTTTTATCAACCTGCCTTCCTTTCTGCAGAAATTCAGCTTCCAGGATATAGAGAACTCCCGGATTAAGATCGCTGCAGACCGCACTGTTCTGGATCCTGAAGATCCGGATCACGAGGACAAGATGCCCAAGAACACCCGCGCCGCTTCTGCCGCGGGTAAGGCTTCCTCTTCCCGGCATTCAATTCAAGATTGGAGTGACGACGAATCCGACGGGGAATGCCTGATGTACTTTGATCCAATGCAGCTCGCTTATGCCTTTCCTACAACACCGTCCTCAGTTATCCCAGACGAGGAAGTCGTCGACGCTGCCCCTCTAAATTAGGGACCTCCCTCCACCGGCGCACGTGCCGGCCGGAAGCGTGGAGTTAAGCCCCAGCCTGAACCAAGTCAAACAACCAAGAGGCAAAAGATTGGCGTGCCCCAACCCAAGAGGCAGAGACCTGTTGCCTCGGGGTAATTTTCTTCCCCTTATATTATTTTCGAAATTCTTCTTCTTCTGCTTACTAACTTGCTCTTTTTTCTTTTTCAGGGCTCCTCTTGCATCGGAACGTGCCTCTAGCTCCAGTGCTAGCCCCAACGTAGACAAGCCGGCGTCTCCTATGCGCCCAGACATTCTCGCTACAAGCCATGCTACCTCTCCAGCGCCGGCATCTTCGCCTGCGCCCGAAAAGACTTCTACCCCGGCGAAGGATGATCCTCCGCCGGAACAAGACACCTCTGCCCCCGATGTCCACATGGACACGGGGGCTCAACAAGATACTCCAGACACCGGCGCCAATGCCAGCGGCGTCGGAACTGATGAGGATGCCGGCGCAGGTGACAAGAGCACCATCATAGACAAGGGGAAGAACCCCGAAGTGCCAGAAGTCCGGACTGATCCGGCATCAGCTTCTCTGGGACAAGCTACACCGGTCGCGCCGAAAAACCCAGCGCCCAAGACTCCTGCTCCAGAGAAAACCACTGCTGCCCTGGCCAAGACCGGGACTTTCAAGATGACGCAGATCATCAAGACCGCGGCGGCACCTGCCAAGACCGCGCCGGTACCTGTCAAGCTCACACCTACAACTGGCAAGACCACAGCTGCAAGTTCCGCCATGACGCTTCACACTGGCAAGGGAGCAGCCCGGGTTAGCTCCTTCCATACTCCAGAACTTGAGGGCCGCGTTTCTCTATGGACCAAGAGCGATAACAGCCTTGGGTCCCTCAAGGAATATTGCACGAAGTGGAACGACGCCGACTTTGTGGACACTGCTAGCTTTGGCAAGAAGAAAGCGCTGGCCGGGACTCCTGCTCTTGGCAACCCCGATGTTATACCGGCCAAGCCCATTGCCATCGCCAGCGAGCTCTTCAGCATCCAGCAGAGGCTTTACCGCTTGGCCGATGCCACCAATGTAAGTACTTTTCCTCATATCTCCCCAGTCCCCGAAAATGTCGGCTGCCCGGGATACGGACATCCGGGATTTTCCAATATCTCTTTTAACTTAGCTGATTTTTCTAACTACCTGACATATAAGCTCGATCCGAGCTTCAAATCCTAGTCATTGAGGGCCAGGATAGGTGCGCAGCACCTGTGCCGGGTCTTCAAAGAATAAAAACTTGACATAACCTTCAAATCCACCTGACCGACATACAAGCTCGCATCGAGCTTCAAATCCTAGTCACCGAGAGCCGGGATAGGTGCGCAGCACCTATGCCGGGTCTTCAACATAAAAACTTGGAAGAATTTTCAGATCTTCTGATATGCTGAATTTTTCTTGTAACACTTCAAATCCTAACATTTCTGCAGCGCATGAACAATAAACGCCGGGACATGTATCATGACCTGGTATGCGAGCATCGAAAGTTATCCAACGAGCATAGCAAACTTCGCCTGGATCTGACCAAGAAAGGTAAACCCAGCCGACATACCACTATATGCGGGATTATTTTTCTCTTTTTGCTTCGCACTATTCTTCTTGCCGACACACCTCGATGTGCCGACACATAACCCTTTGCCGCCACTTTTCAGCCACTGCTGAGGAACAAGTCACCGAGCTTCTTAAGAGAGTGAAGGAGCTCACAGGTATGCTGGATTCTGCCAATCTCCAAATAATCACTTTGCACTTCAAATCCTTTAATCTTTATCACTGTTTTCTATCTTCAAATCCTTTCTTGTTCTTTTAACCTCAAATCCTTTTAACTGCAAATCCTCGCAGATGAAAAGGCTGCACTGGAGGCTCACCACCAGGACTGTGTGTCCTTAGTGGATGTTGCCAAGCAGCTGGATGAAAGGGACGTCGCCCACAAAGCTGAAGTGGAGCAACTAAAGGGCAGGATTACTAAGCTTTTGGATGAGAAGGAGGAGAGTGAGGGCCAACTCAGAAAGGTCCGGGGGCTGCTTATCACTTCAGAGGCTGATGCCTCCGGGGCTAAACTTGAACTGCAGCACCTGAAGGAGCAGGCCACCAAATGGAAGGTTGACATTGCCCGGCTCAACATCGATCTCGCCAGTAAGCTTCAAATCCTTTCACTTTTACTTTGCCCAACACACCCTGTCCGACATACCACAATCTTTTCTGGCATAACATTCATGCCGACATATATCCCTGTTCCTAACATTTTCTTTGCTTCTCAGGCTTGTTCCCTGCCTCTGTGGAGGACGTTGAGAAGGCCCTCCAGGTGGATCGGCTGAACCGGAATGTTCCGGCTGACTCTTCTAGCTGGGATATGTCGGAGCAGCTGATCGCCCTAGAGGCTCGCAAGAATGCCATGACATACACCGACGATCTTTTCCTTGGCGCCCAGGAAGCTCACCAAGCACTCTGGCCGGGACAAAGGACCCCCACTAACCCTCTTGATCTTGGTAATGACTTGCAGTTGTCCAAAGTCCGCCTCAGGGAATGGCGGGACTCTGACGCACGGGTGGGAGCTGATGAAGCTCTCACCTACTTCTTATCTTGGTATGAAAAGGTCGATCTAGAGACTTTGCGCTCTGTGCGCGAAGGATCTGCATGGACCACAGATCCGGAGTTTATCCGGCGTCGCCAGGAGTTGGCCCACAGCTATGTGGATTATGTCGACACCGAGGTCTTCGTCCGGGACATCCGCGAGCCGGAGAAGAAGGACGACGCTGAGGACGCCGAAGGCTCTGACTCCAGCCAAGATGAAGAGGAAACTGAGGACGCTGGCAATGCCGGCGCCGAAGCTCCGGAATAGGGATCTACCCCGGCTAGAGGTGATGGCTCCATCCCTTCTGCTGGATCCGGCACTCCCGAAGCCGATGTCTCCACTGCCACAGCTCCACCTGCCGGCGGCTCTGCTTCCGCCCCTGCCTCTTAAGCTTTGCAGTAAAAACACTTTAAGTTTCATCAGATCCCCGGTATGCCAGGTGCAGTTGTAAGATATACTTTATTTCCTTTGGTTTGCTACCTGAACAAGTTTTATTTTGGTTTGCTTGCTTATTAATACCGGATCATCTTTTGGCTAAGTCACCGAGTTTGTTTTCCTGTTTCCTTAACTCCACAACCTTGGCTACTTGTCTACCTTATTCGGCTTTTGACGTATGAGTCTCAAGATTGCTTTATTAAACATACAGTACTTAAACTTTGAAACTTAAACTTCAGATCATCCAACACTTCAAGTTTTAACCTCTGCAGTAAAATAAATGCCGGTTCGCTTGTTTTATCTTTCCTTAGCCGTTTTTCATGTGTAGACAACCTCCGGCATCTACTCTTGCTAGCCATGAAGCCGGGTTTCGGACAACAGCTAAGTCAAAGAGTGGCCTTTGGTGCCGACACATTACTCGGCCGACATAGGAAACATTCAAACCAAGCCAGCCGGCATATAAATGAAAACTGAAAATAAACAACAATATACCGGAGGCAGTGCCCGATCTCCTCGGGATGCCTTGTTTAAATTTTCTAGTTGATGACTAATAGTCCTCAACAGAGCTGATTGCTCCTCCATAGTCTTGGTGAAAGCCCTGTTTTGCTCATATTGCATCTGCATAAAATTCTTGGTAGCCTTTTCAAGTTCAAAAATTCTTTCTTCACTAGGCATTTTAGATCTACCAAGATAGCTATTATCACCATTAGAAGGAAACGGTCTATAATTGTTACTAGCAGAATTGTTCCTATAAGCATTGTTGTTAAAATTGTTGTTTCTAATGAAATTCACATCAACATGCTCTTCTTGAGCAACCAGAGAGGCTAAAGGAACATTATTAGGATCAACATGAGTCCTATCATTAGCAAGCATAGCCATAATGGTATCAATCTTATCATTCAAGGAAGAGGTTTCCTCAACAGAATTTACCTTCTTACCTTGTGGAGCTCTCTCGGTGTGCCATTCAGAATAATTTACCATCATGTTGTCGAGTAGCTTTGACGTGGCGCCCAAGGTAAGAGACATAAAAGTGCCTCCAGCAGCTGAATCAAGTAGGTTCCTTGAAGAAAAATTCAGTCCTACATAAAAAGTTTGGATAATCATCCAAGTAGTCAGTCCATGAGTGGGGCAATTCTTTATCATAGATTTCATTCTTTCCCAAGCTTGAGCAACATGTTCATTATCAAACTGAGTAAACTTCATAATATTGCTACGCAAAGCTATAATCTTAGCAGGAGGATAGTATCTACCAATAAAAGCATCCTTACACTTAGCCCATGAATCAATACTATTCTTAGTCAAAGACAGCAACCAATCTTTAGCTTTTCCTCTCAAAGAAAAAGGAAACAACTTGAGCTTAATAATATCACTATCAACATCCTTATATTTCTGCATCTCACATAGCTCAACAAAATTGTTGAGATGAGCTGCAGCATCTTCAGTACTAGCACCAGAAAATTGCTCTTTCATAACAAGGTTCAATAAAGCAGGCTTAATCTCATAAAAGTTTGCAGCAGTAGCAGGTGGTGCAATAGGAGTGCAGATAAAATCACTATTGTTTGTGCTAGTGAAGTCACACAACTTGGTGTTTTCAGGATTGGCCACTTCAGCAAAACGAAAGTAAACAAGTAAAAACAGCTACCAAGGATTCTAATTTTTTTGGGTTTTTGATATAAAAAGCAATGCAGGTAAAATAAAATAAAGTAAAGCAAAACAAATAACAAAGTAAAGAATGTGTGTGCGAAGAACTCCCCTCGCAGAAGTCTTCTCTCCTCCCCGGCAATGGCGCCAGAAAAATAGCTGATGATGCCAAGTTGACGAGGAGTTGATGCCTCTGATGGCGACCAGACTGTCCTTGTGCATGGTGAATAACCAGCCCGTTGGGAACCCCAAGAGGAAGGTATGATGAGTGCAGCAGCAAGTTTTCCCTCAGTTTAAGAAACCAAGGTTTATCGAACAGGAGAAGAGAGACAATGACGACTGAAGGTGTTGTGGAACCTGCACACACACAAACAAATACTTTGTTCCCAACTTGCGATGAGGTTGTCAATCTCACCGGTTTGCTTGAAACAAAGGTTATGAGCGTATCGAGTGGAAAACAATATAGTATGCGAGTAAAGTAAACAGTACGAGAAAAGTAAACAGGTGATAGCAATATGATGTAAATAGGACCGGGGTCCACAGTTCACTAGTGGTGTCTCTCCATAGATAAAATTACACATGCTGGGTAAACAAATTACAGTTGGGCAATTGATAGAATAAAGATAACGTGATATGTCAAGAAGATCACTATGAGATTTACTCTGGGCATTACAACAAAATACATAGACCGCCATCCAACTGCATCTATGACTAATAATCCACTTGTGGTGAATCAATCCGAGAACTCCATAAGTATTAAGTTGCGAACAACAGATAATTGCATTAAGCAAAGTGTGTAATGTAAACAAAGCATATGCCCTTGAGCATATGAATGTTGTTTTCTCCCTAGTAGCAACAGCACATCTACCACCTTAGAGGTTTCTGTCACTCCCCCAGGTGAAATAGAGGCATGAACCCACTATCGAGCATAAATACCCCCTCTTGGAGTCACTAGCAACTACTCGGCCAAGATAGCTACTAACAACGGAGAGCATGCAAGATCATAAACAACATAGAGATAACAAAAGATAATATTCAGTACAGCAACTTAATCATAAACACCAATATTCATCGGATCCCAACAAACCAAACATGTAGAATTACATAACGGTGATCTCAATCATGTATGGCAGCTCATGAGATCTAAACATGAAGCACATAGTGGAGAAGACAACCATCTAGCTACTGCTATGGACCCATAGTCCAAGGTAGACTACTCACTCATCGCTTCGGAGGCAAGCATGGCGATGAAGGAGACCTCCGGTGGCGATTCCCCTCTCCGGCAGGGTGCCGGGAAGAGCTTCTGGACCCTCCCGATCTTCGGGTCGACGGCGGCGGCGGATCGCGATGTATTCTAGAAAACTGATCGGGTACTTAGGTTTTTCTCGTCGGGGGGTCTTTATAGGTGAAGGGTCGATGTCAGAGGAGGGACCAGGCACCCTCACACGGGGGTGGCGCGGGCCAGGGGCTGGCCGCGCCGCCCCTGTGTGTGGGGCCCTGGTGGTCCCCCCTCCTACTTCTCTTCGGATCTCTGGAAGCTTCCGGGTAAAATAAGACTTCAGGAACTTGTTTCGTCCAATTCCGAGAACATTTCCTGTGTATCACTTCTGAAACACAAAAACAGCAGAAAATAGGAAACTGGCACTGTGGCACTTGTTAATAGGTTAGTTCCGGAAAATGCATAAAAATGCCACTAAGTGTAACGAAACAATAGGCAAATGGTGTAAAACAAGCATGGAGCATCAAAAATTATAGATACGTTTGAGACGTATCAGGACACCATATCTCAGGATTATATCCTTCAAGAATTTCACTGCTGTGTGGCCATCACACTTGCTTATTGGCTTTACTTCAATCCACTTGGTGAACTTGTCCACCATGACCAGAATATGGGTCATCTTTCCCCTTGCCGGCTTAAATGCTCCGACCATATCCAGGCCCCAAACAGCAAAGGGCCAAGTCAATGGGATTGTCTTTAA
The DNA here is from genome assembly GCA_007115705.1 of Dactylis glomerata. NCBI lineage: Eukaryota > Viridiplantae > Streptophyta > Magnoliopsida > Poales > Poaceae > Dactylis > Dactylis glomerata. Next base: position 962,499 of record QXEO01001291.1, read on the forward strand.
TGCTGATGCCGGCTGATGAATTTGGTGTGCATACATTTGACATCCGTTGCACTTCCGGACTAAATCCTCTGCCTCCCGCAATACCGTCGGCCAGTAAAACCCGTGCCGGAATGCATTCGACACTAGAGATCTAGATGAAGCATGGTGACCACACTCCCCCCGATGAATTTCCCAGAGCATCTCCTGTCCTTCCACAGATTCAACACATCTCTGCAGCACACCTGTGGCACTTCTCTTGTATATTTCTTTGTTGACGATGGTGTATGCTTTTGACCTTCTCATAACCTGGCGTGCTTCAGCTTCATCCACCGGCAATTGGCCATCAACCAAGAAATCCATGATCGGTCGCGCCCATAAGGGCACTTCCCTGGCAGTGAACACTGGTTGATCTATCTCCATTACTTCGACTGACACATAATTGATCTCCATGGACTGCGAAGTCCCCGGGACTGAGAGAGCAGTCCCTGGGTATGCCAGAATAACCTCCTGATACATCTTACCCTTGCCCTTGCTTCTGCTCTGGAATACTGCAGTCACCGCGTATGTCGGCCCAGTCCCCGGGACTGAGCGAGCAGTCCCCGGGTTACCTGAACTGGCGCCGACATCTACCTCCATTGGAACTGCTTCTTCTGGGCTCGGCGGAACATATATGGATGAAGATTCCGGCGAAGGCTTGATCGATGGCTTCCTCAGATGCTCCAGCGAAATGCCGGGCGGAATTGACTCTCTGGAAGATCCCAATTTGGACAATGTGTCGGCCGCTTCATTTTGAGCCCGGGGAACATGCCGGAACTCACAACCTTTGAAGTAGCCACTCATCTGCTACACCAGGAAACGATAGGATGCCATGTTGGCATCATGCACATGCCATATGCCGGAGCACTGCTGAATTACCAGGTCCGAATCACCGAAACACATAATCCGGTGGATGCCTATGTCCTTGGACACCTTCAGGCCATGCACAAGTGCCTCATATTCTGCCACATTGTTCCAAGCGGCAAAGTGGATCTGCAGAACATATCTCAACTGGTCATTCTTGGGTGAAGTAAGAACTATGCCGGCACCCAAACCATGTATTGTCTTGGACCCATCAAAATGCATTCTCAAATAATTTGCATCGGACAAAGGTGGCTCATACTGTATCTCGGCCCAATCAATGAAGAAATCAGCCAACACCTAGGACTTGATCGTATCCCTTTTATCATACTGAGGTGTATATGGTGAAAGCTCTATTGCCCACTTGGCTATCCGGCCACTGGCATCTTTGTTGCTTATAATCTCTGAGATAGGGGCCTCTGCCACTACCCGGATCAGATGCTCCTGGAAGTAATGCTTGAGCTTCTTCGCTGCCATATAAAACCATACGTCATCTTCTGATAATGGGGGTAGTTTTGCTTCGAGGTGGAAAGGACTTCACTCAAATAATATACTGGCCTCTGCACGGATTGGCCTCCTTCCTCTCGCTCTACTACCACCACTGTACTAACAACCTTGTTGGTTGCTACTATATAGAGCAACATTGGCTCCTTCGGCATTAGAGATGCCAGCACCGACGCCGTTGACAACATCTGCTTCAACTCCTTGAAAGTTGCATCTGCTTGCGTTGTCCAGAAAAATGTGTCGGACTTCTTCATCAGCTGATATAGCGGCAGAGCTTTTTCTCCAAGCCGGCTTATGAAACGACTCAGGGACGCAAGGCATCCAGTGAACTTCTGTACTTCCTTCAGATTTGTCGGCGGCTTCATTCTCTCTATAGCATGAATCTTGCCGGGATTCACCTCTATACCCCGGCTGGAAACCAGGAAACTAAGTAACTTGCCTGCCGGCACGCCAAAGGTGCACTTAGCTGGATTTAGCTTCATCTGGAACCTCCTCAGATTTGCAAAGGTTTCCCGGAGGTCATCTATGAGAGTCTTGCTTTCCTTGGTTTTTATGACGACATCGTCGACATATACCTACACATTTTTATCTATTTGGTCATGCAAACACTTCTGCATACACCTCTGGTAAGTTGCACCGGCATTTCTCAAACCGAACGGCATAGTGAGATAGCAATAAGCCCCGTACGGGGTAATAAAGGATGTCTTTATTTGATCTGGCTGATACAAAGGGATCTGGTGGAAACCAGAATAGGCATCTACAAATGATAACAGTTCACATCCGGCTGTGGAATCAATCACTTGATCGATCCGAGGGAGTGGGAATGGATCTTTAGGACATGCCTTGTTCAAGTTACTGTAATCAACACACATCTGCCATATCTTTACTATGGCGGGCTCATCCTTCTTCTTTTCCACCAGAACTGGATTAGACACCCAATCCGGATGCAGTACTTCCATGATAAAGCTGGCAGCTAGGAGCCTGGCTATCTCCTCCCAAATTGCTTTCCTTCTATCATCTGCAAACCGCTGGAGCGGCTACTTCATCGGTTTAGCATCCGGCCTTACATGCAATGCATGCTCAGCCAGCTCCCTCGGCACACCTTGCAGGTCTGAAGTGGACCATGCAAAGATATCCCGATTCTCACGGAGGAAGCTAATGAGCTCGCTTTCCTATTTGGGGTCCAAACCGGCGCCGATGAGGGCATGGCGCTCCGGGAAAAGCTCATCCAGAGCTACTTTCTTGACATCTTTGGCCACTTGAAAAGAAGTGCCGCCATTTGGGTTTGTCATGCCCGGCAAAAGTTTGCCGGCCACGACTGTTTCAGCAATCTCCACTGCTCGCTTGAGCCTCTTCTTTTCTTCCGCTATGATCAGAGTCTCGACCAGATTAGATCCGGCCGTGGCACACGCCATCGAGCGATTATAATCACCAATAATGGTAATCACCCCTCTGGGCCCCGGCATCTTCATCTTCAGATATGCCACATGCATAGAGGCCATGAATTCGGCCAATGCCAGCCTGCCCAACAATGCATGGTAAGGGCTATCCAGGTCCACCACCTCAAAAATGAGGTTTTCCACTCTGCAGTTATCCCGGTTACCAAACATGACATCTATCCGGATTTTGCCCATCGGCGCACATGAAAGTCCCGGCACAATGCCGTGGAATGTTGTCTTGCTTGGCTCCAGCATATTCTCCTTGATGCCCAGCTTCTGCATTGTATCCCGGTACATAATATTGATGCTGCTGCCATTGTCAATGAGGACTTTGCTGAACCTTACATTGTTTGCCGGCCCGACAAATGTCAGATCCATCACTAGAGCATACCCCCCGGGGTTTGGTATGATCTTGGGATGATCCGTCCTGTCCCAGCCAATGGCCTGGTCAGACCAGTACATCAGCTTTGGCACTGCCGACATAACGGCATTTACCTCCAAACTCCACCGGTACAAACTCTGCTTATCTGTTCTTTCGGTCTCAAAGACCATGTAGCTCTGATCATGTTCCTTGTACTCATTCCGGCCCGCTGCAGGGCCGCCGGTATAGAAATCCGGGTTATAACTCTAATAAACTTGATTTACGCCGGTATTTCTGGCATTACCTTGATTTCCGGGATTAGCCGGCATGGGCGGGACATCAACTGTATTTGCACCTGTCAGCGGCGATGGAGCAGCCGGGACAGGTGGCCTAGCTGGTCCAAAGGGACCTGCACGACCTGCCAATATGTCGTCTAGCCATGAACAGTTCCTGGTCAAATGATTCGCCGGCTTACCCAGCTGAAATGTGTGGAACACACAGGGTTTGTCCATGGCCAAACCCACTGTATACTTTGGCCACTGCTTCTTCTGGCCAGCGCCGGCACCGGCATTCTTGTTAATCCAAACATTCTTTTTCTAGAAGGGCTGTGCTTGCTGCTGCGGTTGCTGCTGCTGCTGAGGCTGCTGGTAGCCCTCATATCTCGGACGCTGGCTACTGCCAGCACCCCCTTGTTCTTCTTCTACGGCCGCCACTTGGGACGAACTGTACCGGTAATCCGGCCTGTCATCTCTTCTCTTGTTCTGGTTATCGGGGTGATAGAACTGCCCGGATCCACCGGCGCTGTTGTTGTTCCTCTGGCTCTGCCCCTGACCTTGCGAAGCAAGTGTGGGCTGCAATGGATCTCCCAATGCATAACTGTCAGCGGTCTTGATTTTCTCGGCCAACGTGGTTGGCATTTCCCTCTGAAGCTTTTGCCACAACATGGTGCCATGCCTGCACCCCTGAGCGAACCACATGATGGCCTGCTGCTCCACAACTCCTTCGCAGGAATTGCGCAACATGCACCACCTAGTGAGGTAGTCATGGTCTGTCTCGTAGTCTCCTTGCCGGCGGTTAGCTAGCTGCTGCAGGCGGTTGGGTCTCTTGTAAGTGCTGGTGAAGTTTGATACAAACTGCTCTTCAAAATCTATCCAGCCGCTGATACTTCCAGTCGGCAGATTGTTCAGCCATATCCTGGCTGGTCCTTCAAGCATCTGCGGTACATAACGCACCGCCCATTGAAGGTTTCCTCTGGCAATGTTCACCGCAGTGGAGTAGTCCTCCAACCAATCTTCCGGTTTTGTACTGCCGTTATATGTCCTCGCGCCCCACGCAAGCTGAAAACAGTAAGGTGCTGGCTTACCCATAATCCGGGGTCCAAAGCACATAGGACCCAGAGCTCCTTGCCTTTCCACCAGCTCTGTCTGGTAAATTCTATCCAGCTTGAAGCGTGCATCATCCGGGGCTAAGGACCGAGGTCCTAGCCGGGAGGCAATTGGGCCTGGAATCATGTTTTGCTGCTGCTGCTCTGGCTGGTACTGCACATATTGCTGGTCTTGATGGTACTGCTAATGCTGAGGTTGCTGATATCCCGTCCTCGCAAGGGTGGAATTTCCATCATCCTCCCGATGTCTCGGCTGGCCTCCTCCTTGCTGCTGCACTGCATATCCGACGCCCTGCTGCTGACAACGAGCAGCACTGTTATTCCGGCCACCACCGGCCAAGCGCGCTCCTTGCCCGGCCGGAACATTCTGGCCGACACTTTTGCTGCCGACATTCTGGTCACCTTGACTGGCATTCCCCTGAACAATTGCTTGCTTTCCAGCGATTGCTAGATCATACACCTGGATCTGCTTGTCCCGGCGGCCAGAGGTCACGCTTCCGGCACGCCGGGCACTTGGATGCGGGGATGAGGCTTGGCCCTTCGACTTCGCGCCGGCACCTCCCACCAATGCAATATACTGCGATGCACCGGCACCTGGATTTGCCTTCTTAAAGGCCTCCTGCTGCTTGCTAGCTTCAGACAAAAGTCGGTTAAGCCGGGCTTGCTGCTCACGCAGTGCTTCACCGGATAAACTAGACAGTTCCTTAGCTACTTCTGCTGCTGCTCTAAGGTTCTTTAGTGGTGAGCTATAGATTACCTTAGGCAAAGTACTAGTTGCACTATGAGTTTTAGCTCTACTATCCTTACCCAGTTCATTGTTTAGATCTCTACCTCTAGTTCTAACTTCCTCTATCCGGCTAGGCCAGGTTACCACAGGAGTAAAACCTTGGGCAGCCTCATACTCACGGAGTTGCTGGTTGAACCGCTCCCGCTCCTGCTGCATGGCCGGGGCCTCATCGACGAGGGCCTGACGTGTCCCCTCCAGGACTTCCTTTGTTTGCTCCAGATCATCGCCGGACTGCACTGGCTCCAGAAGCCGGTTGATGATGGGAATGAGGGGCTGGCCCCTAGCCGGCATGCCGAAAGTGCCGACCAGGTTCTCTGCCCTCTCCACCAGCGGATGCGCTATCCTCTTCGCCTTCTCCTTCTTTGGAGTAACATCTGTAGCTGCAGCTCCTTTGCCGGTGCCATCTGCCAGTGGCACAACAGTACCGGCCATCATCACCTCTGCCGACTTTATTGGGTGAGCGCTACGCCCAGCGCGAGCCAGCAGATGCGACGGAGGATCCGCTGCCACCAGCACCTGCTCCGGATACCTGCAAACACTCTTAGTCCCCACGTACACCTCGTGGGAACCAAAAGACATGATCCGACCGTCCCTGGGGAACGGCCGGCCACCAAGACAGCCGGCATTGTCGGCGATGAAGCTGAGTGAGCCTAGCCTCTGGACGAGGCCAGAGATCACGCGCACTCCCGACGCTGCTATCACAGATCCTGTCCAAATGAACACTCCGCCCAGCATATCGATCTGCCCCATGGTGGGCGCCAAATGTCGTCATGGTGAAACAATATATGCCATAGGATGGCTTAAATGGGGGCCGAACTAGATGCTGGAGGATTCGGGAGAGGGAAGCGCACTAAGAAGCACGACAGAAAGGAACACACAAGCTACCCAGGTTCGGGGCTCTCGTAAGGAGATAACACCCCTACTCCTGCACTACTATCTTTATAACTGGATCGATGGAGTACACAACAATGGTGCTTCCAAGCTCTCTGTGAGAGGAGGAAGATGAACTACCAACTGAGAGACTAAGGAGTGACCAACCCTTGGCTAGGGCTCCCTGTGCCACCTTATATAGTGGTGTCCAGGGTTACAATGGTCATCTATACATAGATGACACTAGCTATAGTCCAAATAGGACAAGGTGACGATGCCTGGCACCCTTGACTTTGCCCCTAATTGCTCTCGATGGGACACAACATCCCTGTACCTTGTACTTGCTTCGACTGTGACCTTACCACTGTGAGGTAAGGACCATCCTTTGGCACAGTGATGGTTGGTAGACCACCACTGTGCACCCTGTCATCATGATCTCCCTCCATGCTTGGAAGGTTCTCTCCTTGATTGTAGGGATGTGACCCCTTAGTTGACTTCTGTATCCCAGATATAGCCGTTGGCCATATCCCGGACCTATATGCCGGACCAACGACCCAAGGTCGGGTAATCCGGCCTCCCCTATTCCTGCATAATGTAACAACTTGGTTAGGCCGACATATCTAGGTATATGCCGGCACACATTATCTTGTATCCCAGCTATGCTGACATATCTGAACATTGGCCAGGATACGGCTTATATGCCAGCCTGGCTGATACTCCTATATTCCGGCCAGGCCCAATCTTGGTCAACCAACACAAAGTCAACCACTTTCCTCATATCTTTCTAGTCTCTTGACCCTACCGGGGGTCATCCCCCCGACACTAAGTTTGATGGAGAATCTTATGAGTTTCATTTTTCTAAGTTTACTAAGACTCCTGTCGGTGTTCTGGATACCGGGGTATCCCGGTCCACCTGCTCCTGGGCCCCGTCATCGGCCCATCTTCAGCCCAGGGGAAGGACGACGATCCAAGCTACGGAGAAGACCCTCATGAGGAGGCGCCTCGTGAGGAGAACGACGACCAAAACTGCTAAGGACCAGAAGACCTCCTCACGAGCCCCTGCTGGTGAGGAGAGGAAGCACGCCCACGTCAGCTCAGCACGTTTGTGTGCAGAGCAAGAAGATAACGGGCAGAAGACCGCGTACCGCCCACGCTACCCCCGACAGGGAGGAGACCAACTTTCGCTGTGCCTGCCCAAAGCGGCACAGTGGTTGTTGGCCGCCCCCCTAAAAATAGCGTGGACGGTGCAGGGCGCCAGAGGAGGACGTCAGCTTCCTCCACCCACTCCTGTGGACCGGCGCCACTACTCTACGAAGACCATGTCTACAGAAGAATAGAGTCTACAGCTGTCCTCCCTCCTTGGCCGTGTGTGGCAACCCCTTCCCCAAGAAGATAAGGGGAAGGAGGCCCTTGGCGCTATAAAAGGAGGGGGAGGCCACCCATTAGAGGGGATCGGATCTTCATCTTCTTCAGGCTACTAGTTGGGCACGCAGGTTCTTCAACCTCTGGCCAACTAGAGCTTTGTAACCAAGACCTTGTACTCCTCGCGAGGTGTCGCGTTGCAATACAAGAAGGCAGGAAGTAGGGGTTTTACCTCACCACGAGGGCCCTGAACCTGGGTAAAGCTCGGCGTCTCCCTCTCTGCAGTGCGTAGCGCGTTCGACACTCGAGGCTTCCGTCACCGTGTTTCGTTGCGATCCAAGGTCTCACACGTTCAGCCCCCTGCGTTCGAATCTTCGGGTCCGTCGCGTGGTACCCCGTGTTCTTGCGACACGAAATCCATCGACATTTGGCGCGCCAGGTAGGGGGCTGTGGTGTTTTTTCTTCTAGATCTGCTTCGACATGGCCGACGCCAACGCAAGGCTCGAGCGTCTTCGCCGTCGCAACGCTGCGCGGGGGCAAACCGAGCCCATCTTCCGTCGTCGTGAAGCTTCGGTCGAGGAGGAAGAGGAGGAAGATCTGGAATCCTCCTACCTCCCGTCCGGGCGTACAGAGCCTTCGCTCTCCTTCACCGCCACCGCCACTTCTCGCGCTCGTTTTGGGAGTCAGCTGTCTCCTGCGCAGGCTCTCGCCATGGCGCAGGAGCTGCTGTGCTATCAACCCACTGATGACGGGCGTGAGGGGTGGCGTGCTCGAATCGCTGAGCTCGTCGCCATCGCCAACGAAGACCCGGCCCAGGGAGGAGCCCGGGGCACGGGAGATCCAGATCCGGCGGCGGGGCATCGCGCCCCGGGCGCCGGAGATGGGAAGGCCAACAAGGCCAAGTGGATGGTTTCCCGCGCCGCATCTTCGCTGCGTGGGGAGCCCAGCTGCCAAATTGTCCATTGCGCTCCGGAAGACGCACGCGTCTCCCTCGAGCGCCGTCGTGAAAATCATGACCGCGCCATCGACGACATCGGCGAGGCTGGCAAGAACGTCAGGACCCCCAGAGACCCAATCTACAACCCCGGGTGTCTCGCTCTCACTCGCCAGCAGCGCTACGTGGTCTGGCCTGACAAGTTCAAGCCGGACATCGGCGCGCGCTACGACAGGACCACCAACCCCGTCGAATTCCTCCAACTCTACATCGTCGCCGTCCAGGCCGCGCGTGGAGATCAGCGTGCCATGGCCAATTGGTTCCCCATGGCCCTCAAGGACGCTCCGCGAACTTGGCTCATGAATCTTCCTCACGAATCCGTGACTTCATGGAAGGATTTATGTCGTCAGTTCGTTGCCAACTTCATGCCCATGTACGAGCGCCCCGCAACTAAGAACGATCTTAAGGCGGTGCGTCAGTACAAGGGCGAGACGCTTCGTCAATACATCCAGCGCTTCAGTCAGATGAGGAACAAGATCCCCAGGATCTCCAACGAGGAGGTCATCTCCGCGTTCTCCACGGGCGTCTCCGACGTCAAGATGAGGGAGAAGCTGTCCGTGAATGATGAGCTGACTTCCGTCGTCAGGCTCTTCGAGATCGCCGACCGCTGCGCCAAAGCTGAGGAGGGGAGGCTCTTCGTGCACAATCTGCCGGAGGCGCTTCCCCCAAAGCTGAAGTCCAAGGATCCCAAGCGAAAGGAGGCTGCTGTCCTCGCGGCGGAGCCAGATCATAAGCAACGCCGCGGGGACCGCTCCGATCGCGATAAAGGTCGACGTCGCCGCTACTGCATTATCCATAAGAAGGACACCCACAATACCGACGATTGTTGGATTGTCCGGAAGTTTCACGAGGAAAACGGCGTCGCCAAGCGTCGCGGGGGCGGCCGCAGCCACGGCAAGAGTGGATCCTGGGGCGATCGCCGCGACGACGACCGCGAGGAAGGTCGCCGCCGCGGGGGTCTGTCTGGAGCCGATCCCGAGCCGCTGCCGCTGCCCCCACCAGCAAACGATCATCGGGAGGAGGACCAGGGGGGCTATCAAGAGCCACGAGACTTCGCCGCTTGCCTCCTGGGTGGAGCTCAGGCTCCTCTGTCAAATCGACACTTCAAGCAGCTGTCGCGAGAAATCGCGGCGGCGCAGCCCAACGTTGGCAATCACCTAATGAAGTGGTCGACGTGCAAGATTGGCTTCGACGAGGAGGATCATCCGGCTTCCACAAGGGGCGTGGGCACAATTCCCCTCTTGTGCACGCCAACCATCAACAACGTCGCCGTCAATCGCACTCTCATCGACGGAGGGGCGGGCCTCAACATCATCTCGGTCGAGATCTTCGAGAAGATGCAGGTGCCGTACCACCGGCTCATGCCAACTCGGCCGTTCTTCGGGGTAACCGAGGGGTCTACAACGCCAATTGGATAGGTAAGCCTGACCGTCACCTTTGGCACCCGGGACAACTACAGGACAGAAAGCCTCGACTTCGACGTCGCCTACATCGCCTTGCCATACAATGCCATCCTCGGCTACCCAGCCTTGGCGAGGTTCATGGCAGCAACGCACCATGGCTTCAACGTCGTCAAGATTCCGGGCGCCAACGGCACGATCACCGTGCGCTGCAATGAGAAGGATGCTCTCCGATCAGTCGAGCATGTCTACCGTGAGGCCGCCACCATGTTCCCCGCCGACGAAGATCTACTGGAACACTCCGGCGACCTCACGAGGAAGAAGCAGCTCGTATCCCAAGAGCGGGCTGCTGCTAAGAAGGCCTCTCTCGAGCCCCACCCTCTGGGTTCGACAGGGAAGAAGTTCACCGCCTCTGCATCGCCTACTCCAAGCGAGGACCTGGTCCATCCAATGCTGGACATGAGCATTGGGGAAGCTACGGTACCCTCAGGCAGGAGGCCCCAGTTTACCCAAGAGCGCTCGGCAACCAAGAAGGTCCCGCTGCAGGCTGGGGGCTGCGAAAACTTCGTCACCATCGGGGCAGGGCTTTCCCCCAAATAGGAAAGCGCGCTCGTCACCTTCCTGCGGGCAAATTCTGACATGTTCGCTTGGACTCCGTCATATATGCCCGGCGTTCCCAGGGAGGTGATTGAGCACCACTTAGCCGTGTGCCCTTAGGCACACCCCGTGAAGCAGAAGACTAGGAAGCAAGCGCAAGAGAAGCAGGACTTCATCGTCAAGGAAATAGAGAAGCTGAAGAAGGCCAAGCTAATACGCGAGGTGGCCCACCCCACCTGGATTGCTAATCCGGTGGTCGTCCCAAAGGCTAACGGCAGTGGGCGCCTCTGCGTGGACTTCACAAGTCTCAACAAGGCCTGTCCCAAGGATCCTTATCCTCTCCCGAGGATAGATCAAATCGTCGACTCCACCGCCGGCTGCGACCTCCTTTGCTTCTTGGATGCTTTCTCCGGCTATCATCAGATCAAGATGGCAAAGGAGGACAAGGAGAAGACCGCCTTCATCACGCCCTGTGGGGTGTACTGCTACGTCTGTATGCCCTTCGGCCTGAAGAACGCATGAGCCACCTTCCAAAGGCTCATGCGCAAGGCCTTGGGGGCTCAGATGGGGAGGAATGCGGAAGCCTACGTCGACGACATCATCGTCAAGACTCGCGAGGGTCACACCTTCATCGAAGATCTAGAGGAAACATTCGTCAACCTGAGAAAGGTAAACATCAAGCTCAACCCCGCCAAGTGCGCCTTCGGCATACCATCGAGAAAAATGTTGGGGTTCCTCGTGTCCCATCGCGGGATAGAGGCGAACCCTGACAAGGTCAAGGCCATCGAAGAAATGCGTCCACCGCGCAATCCCAAGGAGATGCAACGCCTCGCGGGATGCATGGCAGCCCTGGGACGCTTCATCGCGAGGAGTGGGGAGAAAGCCTTGCCCTTCTTCAAGCTTATGAAGCGCGTCGGGAAGTTCGAGTGGACTCCAGAAGCCGACAAGGCCTTCGCTGAGTTGAAAAGGTACCTCACGAGCCCACCGATCATGGTTGCCCCAACCACCCGCGAGCCTTTGCTACTCTACATCGCGGCAACTCCAAGGACTGCAAATGCCGTTCTTGTCGCGGAGCGGGACGCCAAGGTGATCGCCAAAGAGGAGGCCACTCCTCTAAGCTCGGGGGCTCCTCGCGAGGAAGAGGCCGCCTCACCTCCCGACCCTCGAGGGGAACCGCCCGTGGCATATTCGCCGACCGAGCCGCTCTCTCAGAGCAACGCTCAAAAGCCTCCCGAGGAGGAGCCTTCCGAGGGTGTCGTCAAGGTGCAAAAGGCTGTGTACTTCGTCAGCACGGTACTACGCGACGCGCGGGAACGCTACACCATGCAGCAAAAGCTGCTCTACACCTTGCTCATCGCTTCGCGGAAGCTACGCCACTACTTCCAGGGTCACCCGATTAAGGTGGTAACCAATCGTCCCCTGGAAACCATTCTACGCAACCCCAATGTCACCGGGCGGGTGGCTGAATGGGCTGTGGAGCTCCAGCCTTTCGAGATCTCCTTCGAAACTACAAAGGTAATCAAGAGCAAGGCTTTGGCCGAGTTTACTGCAGAATTGTGACGACCTCAAATTTGATAACAAATTCGAAGTGCCCGTTATGCAATCCATCACAATCCCAGAACCATTGTTGTGATTCACATAACGTAAATGGGTATCATAGTCATAGATATTAATAGTAAATAAAGGGGATTACATAGGTGGTCGCACATACCAAACCTTACAATACATCAATATGCAGCGGAATAACACTTTGGGTCCATATTATCAAGCTTCAACCGCACAGGCAAAGCAAACAGTAGGAAACAAGCCTAATTCGCAAAGTCGTCAATGAGTCCTTCCTTCTTGATCTTGCTCCTTCAAGTCTGGCCAAGTTAATAGCCAGGGACACAGCCATGAGTACATTGGATGCACTCGCAAACCATCTTATAGTTGAAAGGAGGAAACTGATATGCAAGGTTGGTATGGTGGACTAAGCACTAAGTTGATTTGCAAAAGCTAGTTTTATTTCCCAAGAATGTTCATTGGTAGAAAAGAGATTTAGTTCTCTAAGTTCCATCTAAAGAGGAATTTCAAGTGTGTCAACATCAGGGTCAAGTCAAGTCAATTCAATTCATGTCATTTACCAAGTTCACCATAAGTTGATTTCATTATTGACAAAAGCCAGGCACAGCTTGCCAACCGTCCATGACCGCGGACGCGGCTATTCGAATAGTTTGAAAACCTCTGCAGAGGGGTACACTTTACCCACAAGAATCGATACATCTGCCGGGAGAAGTCCACGGATCGACATACGCAAAGTATGCGAGGTTCAGATAATCAAACAAACTCTTTCACTTGTCTACTCTAGTATGGGATCCTTCCCTAGAGCCCGAGACACGGATTTCCCCGTTCTGGCGCCTCTAGTTTTGCCCACTCCGGGATGCCGGACGGATGGAAATCTTCAGGAAGGAAAATTTCCAATAACTACTTGGTTCGGAAGCAACCCCGCATGGGATGCTTCTATAAAGGATGAAACAAGACCTCCCATACTAAAATAAACAAGCTAGGAATAAGCCCCTTCCCATTCAGGGGTAATGTGGTCGTACGGTATAATTGGCTCCCATAGTACATCACTCGTTGTCAATTGAGAAATACATTTCATAGTTCTTAGTCAAGATTATTTTCTTTCATAAAGCCATGATGTAGGAGCAATCTCCCCTTTCAAGTTTCAAGTTCAAGTCACCACTTTTCAAATAGAGTTCCCCTTATAGATGGCCTCAATTTTATTAGCGACTAAGCAACTACATTGAGTGATGAAACCACTAAATAGAGTTGGATAAACTCAACTTGATGCTCTTGCTAAACAAGACATCACTACACTTCTATCATTCTACTCTAGCAATTCAATCATGCAATTTACTTAAAACAAGTAGAATGCAATATTAAAAACTAGGTAGTGGGAGTATGAATCAAAAGATGGCTTGCCTGGCTTGGCAAAGTCAAAATAGTCTTCATCTTCATCTTGGATTGATTGATCTCCATCTCCATTTCTTGGTGAACTTCAGAATCCATTCTCCTTACTCCCTTTATCGTCTAATCGTTGAGACATAGATAAACATACAATCACCAAACAATTCACAAACTACACACATTCAACAATAAAGGATACTAGGGTAAGGAAAGTTATCTAAGGATACTATGGAGAGTGGCTTCGACTTAATTGAGTTCATATGGATGGAATTATCACTTTGTGGACTTAAGTGAGGATTTAATTTACTTTGAATTGTGAAATATCTCTTGCAAGTCCTTATTGACCATGGTCATAGACCACAAGTAGATACTCAAGATCATGGTTCAACCAAAGAGGCTTCATAGGATTTGGAGTATTTTTCTTTTATTGAAGCCATTTCTAGTTTGCAACTATTTAGTGATCAAGTTTGAATCTATAAGTGCAATCTATTAATCCTAGTTGAATTGGATCAAAGGTTATAGATCAATATTTAGAAATGTGGTTGATTCGAATTGGTTCCATATCATTTCCATATTTTGAGATTGGTGTGCAAGTTTGAGTTTTTAATTACTACTATGTAGTATTTAATTTTCCAAATACTTCCTACAAGCTCACATGGACTAAGATCAATACCTACAGATAGTATTTGGAAAATGTGGTTCAACAATAAGAGTTTCATAGAAATTTTGATTATAGGTTTGAGTTTAATAAGATCCTATATGGAAAATGCTTATTTAACCATATGGGTAAATAGCATTTGATTTCAAAGGTTCAAAAATTAGATCTAATGCTACAGGCAGATGGGTATCACTAATTGTGAATTTCTAGAGTTGGATTTATATTTTTAGGAATTTTATTTGATTTGATATGAATTTTCTAAGGTGAAAAAGCTCCTGTTTTGTTATTTTTACTGCAACCATTATATAAATCTAATTGTGTTGAAACCACTTCTAATGGATAGCTTATGTTCTAAGGTTTCCAAAACATTTTCATTTGCTAAATTTGGATCAGTAGATCTCCGGGAAAATTAAATATACTAAAGCATCTGAATGGGTTTTTCAAGAATCGGAAAATAGATTTAACCCTTTTTTTTTACTCGGGCCGGACACACAGATGAACTGGGCCGGGAGCAGACCAGACCGAACTGGGCTGGCCCAACCGGGGGGGGGGGGGGGTCCTGGGCGCGCGCGGAGGAAAAAAAAAGAAGTGGCCTGACCGGAGGGGCCCGCCGGTCAGGACCGAATCGGTATCCTGGAGGCTTCTTCTCCAGCCCGACATGAACATAACGAGCTAGCTACTGGGAGGAGGGCGGCGCTAGGGGAGCTCACCGGCGGCGACGGGGAGCGACGGCGAGGGTGCAGGGCGGCTGCGGAGCTTCTCCTCCTCCACCTCGTCCAGGCGGCAGCTCGCGGGAGGCTCTGGAACGCCGGGAACGGGAGGCGCTCTGGGAGCACGGCCACTCCGGGGAGCTCGAACCGGCGAGCAACAAGCCAAGAGATGATGTCTAGGAGGTAGAGGGAGGTGAGGGGAATCTTTTCAGGGAAGAGAGGAGGCCTTTTTATAGTCGGGAGAGGGAGCACGAGGCGAGTGGATCTGCGGAGAGAGCGCGGCTGGTGTCGGCTAACGAAGGGACTCGGCGGTCGGGGCTTTCGGCGGGGGACTGCGGCGTGCTGTGGGGTGCTGCTGGCGCACTCGCGGGCTGCGGGGTGGTCTGTTGCAGAGGGGACATGCTAGGGGGTCCGGGGCGGTTTTCCTCCATGCCTTCCATGTCTCACGGCCTGGGGTCGGGGCAGGGGGCACTGGGATCGACCAAGGGGTGAGAGGGGATGTCCTCCAGTACGGCTAGGTCGGCTAGGTAGTACGGAAACAGTGTCATATACAGTGAGTTGGATTTTCTGGATTTCTGCCCACAGGGTGTTCGACGAAATGTCCGCATGAAATCAAAATTTGAATTTTTGAAAATTTCCAATTGGGTTGGTCATTATATTGGATAGGGATTCCAGAAATATTTTTGTTATGAAGAAATATGAGGTTTTGCAAAAATCTTATTTCCAATTTGAAGTATGGTTTCTGATTCAGATTCAAACTTTGGACAGATTTTGAAAGAGGTTAAGGTTTGAGTTTTTGCTGGAAACTTCTTGGTTGAGTTAGTATGTGATATGGTCAAGCTCAACTCACTGACCATACCTTGGCTTGAGTTACAGATTTCTTATTCTAAGGGTCCAAAGTAGGGTAGTCAATAATATTTTCTAGATCACAATTTTCTTCTCTTTTCTTTATTCCTTTCATTCCTGGTTTCTTTTGGTCTTTGTGGTTCTTTTCTAATGCTTATGCTAGTTTGGTGTGGCTTATCTAAACAATGCACAACCGAAAATAACCCACATGAAATCATAGAACCAATACTATGCATGCATGCACTATGAGTGAAAAAGATTTAATTGGTCCAAAAGTGTTGGTTTTCTTGGAGATGAGATGGAGTTGGGAAATGACCTCTTATTTGAATTCCAACTTTGGTAGAAATTTGAATAGGGTTCCAAGTTGATTTTTGTTTCAACTTTATTGTATTTGATTCTTTGTAACTTGTTCTTAGTTGTGGTGGAGAGATGTATGATGGTCCAGTTCAAGAATTCTGAGTACAAAGGGGTAAAGTAGTGTAATCAATAATTTTATTAAGATCACTACTTCCTCACTTCCTACTTAGGTTTTTGTGTTGCAGTTTAGTTTCTTGATTCTTTTCTATTTGTTTGTGATTGCTTGACTTAAATTTTGGTTTGGCCATTGACCCAAATGGGTTTAGCATGTAACCATACACAAAATTTAATAGTGAGAAAACTATTTCAATTTCACAAAAATCTTTATTTAAAACTTTGGGATCAAACGATTTGATTTCAAACCTTTCTCATACTCTTTTTATTTGAAGCATGGGAGCAAATGCTCAAACTCAGAAGTTTCGAAAAGGCAAGAAATTAATCTTGTATTCAAAATAAAAGTTTTTGTTGGCTCCAAAATTTGGTATTTTGATAAATTCCATTTATTTCTATTTTCCAAAAACTTGGGTTGTTACAATCTTCCCCCCTTAAAAAGAATCTCGTCCCGAGATTCACAAGTTAAGATTGAGATAGATTGGGAAATGAGATTAACAGATAAGAGATGTAGTGTATATTGATTCCTATCGAGATAGAAAGATTGGGTACAACCAAAATGTGATAAGGCCAAATGGGCCAAAACACATCTCAAAACCAATCAATCATTCAAACACACAAGGCACTAAGCACACTTAATAATCGTGAGGTAAGGGCAGCTCAATGAAATCAACTGAGCATTTCCTATAAGTCCTATTAGGTCAAGGATGTTGAGGTCTTCATCCTTTCTGATCACTCTCTCTTTGCTCTTGAAGTCTTTGTCCCATAGGGTTGACTCTTGTTGGAAGATTTCTGGATCAGGTGAAGAGACTCTCTTTCGATGGTAGCGGTCGTAGTTGACATCCAAGGTTGAAGTCTTGAAAGATATTGAGTCCCTCATCTTTTGATTCAAAAGTCCTTCGGTCATAGGTTGGTTTATCGTCCATAGTATTAATTTGAAGTAGATGAGGAATAGAGTAAAACAAATATTGGAGAAGACCTTGTAATTAAAGAGGTAAATAAATTCTTTGTCAAAATCTCTTGAGAGTATAGGTTGAGAGTGTAAGATATTTGAAGTGAATAAGATGGGAGTATAAGTTGGGCTTTGGGTACCAAAGCAAATAAATTTCTTTTGTAGAAATAAGTTTTTGTCAACATATCACTTTCTTAGCTAACGACCATGCTAACTAAGGTCTCCGAAGGTCATGATAGTCCTGATACCAAACTGGTGATATCAGAGATATCATTTTCTAACGACCATGCTAACTAGGGTTTCCTAGAGTCAGCCTAGGCTCTGATACCAACTTGTGACGACCTCAAATTTGATAACAAATTCGAAGTGCCTGTTATGCAATCCATCACAATCCCAGAACCATTGTTGTGATTCACATAACGTAAATGGGTATCATAGTCATAGATATTAATAGTAAATAAAGGGGATTACATAGGTGGTCGCACAGACCAAACCTTACAATACATCAATATGCAGCGGAATAACACTTTGGGTCCATATTGTCAAGCTTCAACCGCACAGGCAAAGCAGACAGTAGGAAACGAGCCTAATTCGCAAAGTCGTCAATGAGTCCTTCCTTCTTGATCTTGCTCCTTCAAGTCTGGCCAAGTTAATAGCCAGGGACACAGCCATGAGTACATTGGATGCACTTGCAAACCATCTTATAGTTGAAAGGAGGAAACTGATATGCAAGGTTGGTATGGTGGACTAAGCACTAAGTTGATTTGCAAAAGCTAGTTTTATTTCCCAAGAATGTTCATTGGTAGAAAAGAGATTTAGTTCTCTAAGTTCCATCTAAAGAGGAATTTCAAGTGTGTCAACATCAGGGTCAAGTCAAGTCAATTCAATTCATGTCATTTACCAAGTTCACCATAAGTTGTTTTCATTATTGACAAAAGCCAGGCACAGCTTGCCAACCGTCCATGACCGCGGACGCGGCTATTCGAATAGTTTGAAAACCTCTGCAGAGGGGTACACTTTACCCACAAGAATCGATACATCTGCCGGGAGAAGTCCACGGATCGACATACGCAAAGTATGCGAGGTTCAGATAATCAAACAAACTCTTTCACTTGTCTACTCTAGTATGGGATCCTTCCCTAGAGCCCGAGACACGGATTTCCCCGTTCCGGCGCCTCTAGTTTTGCCCACTCCGGGATGCCGGACGGATGGAAATCTTCAGGAAGGAAAATTTCCAATAACCACTTGGTTCGGAAGCAACCCCGCATGGGATGCTTCTATAAAGGATGAAACAAGACCTCCCATACTAAAATAAACAAGCTAGGAATAAGCCCCTTCCCATTCAGGGGTAATGTGGTCGTACGGTATAATTGGCTCCCATAGTACATCACTCGTTGTCAATTGAGAAATACATTTCATAGTTCTTAGTCAAGATTATTTTCTTTCATAAAGCCATGATGTAGGAGCAATCTCCCCTTTCAAGTTTCAAGTTCAAGTCACCACTTTTCAAATAGAGTTCCCCTTATAGATGGCCTCAATTTTATTAGCAACTAAGCAACTACATTGAGTGATGAAACCACTAAATAGAGTTGGATAAACTCAACTTGATGCTCTTGCTAAACAAGACATCACTACACTTCTATCATTCTACTCTAGCAATTCAATCATGCAATTTACTTAAAACAAGTAGAATGCAATATTAAAAACTAGGTAGTGGGAGTATGAATCAAAAGATGGCTTGCCTGGCTTGGCAAAGTCAAAATAGTCTTCATCTTCATCTTGGATTGATTGATCTCCATCTCCATTTCTTGGTGAACTTCAGAATCCATTCTCCTTACTCTCTTTATCATCTAATCGTTGAGACATAGATAAACATACAATCACCAAACAATTCACAAACCACACACATTCAACAATAAAGGATACTAGGGTAAGGAAAGTTATCTAAGGATACTATGGAGAGTGGCTTCGACTTAATTGAGTTCATATGGATGGAATTATCACTTTGTGGACTTAAGTGAGGATTTAATTTACTTTGAATTGTGAAATATCTCTTGCAAGTCCTTATTGACCATGGTCATAGACCACAAGTAGATACTCAAGATCATGGTTCAACCAAAGAGGCTTCATAGGATTTGGAGTATTTTTCTTTTATTGAAGCCATTTCTAGTTTGCAACTATTTAGTGATCAAGTTTGAATCTATAAGTGCAATCTATTAATCCTAGTTGAATTGGATCAAAGGTTATAGATCAATATTTAGAAATGTGGTTGATTCGAATTGGTTCCATATCATTTCCATATTTTGAGATTGGTGTGCAAGTTTGAGTTTTTAATTACTACTATGTAGTATTTAATTTTCCAAATACTTCCTACAAGCTCACATGGACTAAGATCAATACCTACAGATAGTATTTGGAAAATGTGGTTCAACAATAAGAGTTTCATAGAAATTTTGATTATAGGTTTGAGTTTAATAAGATCCTATATGGAAAATGCTTATTTAACCATATGGGTAAATAGCATTTGATTTCAAAGGTTCAAAAATTAGATCTAATGCTACAGGCAGATGGGTATCACTAATTGTGAATTTCTAGAGTTGGATTTATATTTTTAGGAATTTTATTTGATTTGATATGAATTTTCTAAGGTGAAAAAGCTCCTGTTTTGTTATTTTTACTGCAACCATTATATAAATCTAATTGTGTTGGAACCACTTCTAATGGATAGCTTATGTTCTAAGGTTTCCAAAACATTTTCATTTGCTAAATTTGGATCGGTAGATCTCCGGGAAAATTAAATATACTAAAGCATCTGAATGGGTTTTTCAAGAATCGGAAAATAGATTTAACCCTTTTTTTTTTACTCGGGCCGGACACACAGATGAACTGGGCCGGGAGCAGACCAGACCGAACTGGGCTGGCCCAACCGGGGGGGGGGTCCTGGGCGCGCGCGGAGGAAAAAAAAAGAAGTGGCCTGACCGGAGGGGCCCGCCGGTCAGGACCGAATCGGTATCCTGGAGGCTTCTTCTCCAGCCCGACATGAACAGAACGAGCTAGCTACTGGGAGGAGGGCGGCGCTAGGGGAGCTCACCGGCGGCGACGGGGAGCGACGGCGAGGGTGCAGGGCGGCTGCGGAGCTTCTCCTCCTCCACCTCGTCCAGGCGGCAGCTCGCGGGAGGCTCTGGAACGCCGGGAACGGGAGGCGCTCTGGGAGCACGGCCACTCCGGGGAGCTCGAACCGGCGAGCAACAAGCCAAGAGATGATGTCTAGGAGGTAGAGGGAGGTGAGGGAATCTTTTCAGGGAAGAGAGGAGGCCTTTTTATAGTCGGGAGAGGGAGCACGAGGCGAGTGGATCTGCGGAGAGAGCGCGGCTGGTGTCGGCTAACGAAGGGACTCGGCGGTCGGGGCTTTCGGCGGGGGACTGCGGCGTGCTGTGGGGTGCTGCTGGCGCACTCGCGGGCTGCGGGGTGGTCTGGTGCAGAGGGGACATGGTAGGGGGTCCGGGGCGGTTTTCCTCCATGCCTTCCATGTCTCACGGCCTGGGGTCGGGGCAGGGGGCACTGGGATCGACCAAGGGGTGAGAGGGGATGTCCTCCAGTACGGCTAGGTCGGCTAGGTAGTACGGAAACAGTGTCATATACAGTGAGTTGGATTTTCTGGATTTCTGCCCACAGGGTGTTCGACGAAATGTCCGCATGAAATCAAAATTTGAATTTTTGAAAATTTCCAATTGGGTTGGTCATTATATTGGATAGGGATTCCAGAAATATTTTTGTTATGAAGAAATATGAGGTTTTGCAAAAATCTTATTTCCAATTTGAAGTATGGTTTCTGATTCAGATTCAAACTTTGGACAGATTTTGAAAGAGGTTAAGGTTTGAGTTTTTGCTGGAAACTTCTTGGTTGAGTTAGTATGTGATATGGTCAAGCTCAACTCACTGACCATACCTTGGCTTGAGTTACAGATTTCTTATTCTAAGGGTCCAAATTAGGGTAGTCAATAATATTTTCTAGATCACAATTTTCTTCTCTTTTCTTTATTCCTTTCATTCCTGGTTTCTTTTGGTCTTTGTGGTTCTTTTCTAATGCTTATGCTAGTTTGGTGTGGCTTATCTAAACAATGCACAACCGAAAATAACCCACATGAAATCATAGAACCAATACTATGCATGCATGCACTATGAGTGAAAAAGATTTAATTGGTCCAAAAGTGTTGGTTTTCTTGGAGATGAGATGGAGTTGGGAAATGACCTCTTATTTGAATTCCAACTTTGGTAGAAATTTGAATAGGGTTCCAAGTTGATTTTTGTTTCAACTTTATTGTATTTGATTCTTTGTAACTTGTTCTTAGTTGTGGTGGAGAGATGTATGATGGTCCAGTTCAAGAATTCTGAGTACAAAGGGGTAAAGTAGTGTAATCAATAATTTTATTAAGATCACTACTTCCTCACTTCCTACTTAGGTTTTTGTGTTGCAGTTTAGTTTCTTGATTCTTTTCTATTTGTTTGTGATTGCTTGACTTAAATTTTGGTTTGGCCATTGACCCAAATGGGTTTAGCATGTAACCATACACAAAATTTAATAGTGAGAAAACTATTTCAATTTCACAAAAATCTTTATTTAAAACTTTGGGATCAAACGATTTGATTTCAAACCTTTCTCATACTCTTTTTATTTGAAGCATGGGAGCAAATGCTCAAACTCAGAAGTTTCGAAAAGGCAAGAAATTAATCTTGTATTCAAAATAAAAGTTTTTGTTGGCTCCAAAATTTGGTATTTTGATAAATTCCATTTATTTCTATTTTCCAAAAACTTGGGTTGTTACAATCTTCCCCCCTTAAAAAGAATCTCGTCCCGAGATTCACAAGTTAAGATTGAGATAGATTGGGAAATGAGATTAACAGATAAGAGATGTAGTGTATATTGATTCCTATCGAGATAGAAAGATTGGGTACAACCAAAATGTGATAAGGCCAAATGGGCCAAAACACATCTCAAAACCAATCAATCATTCAAACACACAAGGCACTAAGCACACTTAATAATCGTGAGGTAAGGGCAGCTCAATGAAATCAACTGAGCATTTCCTATAAGTCCTATTAGGTCAAGGATGTTGAGGTCTTCATCCTTTCTGATCACTCTCTCTTTGCTCTTGAAGTCTTTGTCCCATAGGGTTGACTCTTGTTGGAAGATTTCTGGATCAGGTGAAGAGACTCTCTTTCGATGGTAGCGGTCGTAGTTGACATCCAAGGTTGAAGTCTTGAAAGATATTGAGTCCCTCATCTTTTGATTCAAAAGTCCTTCGGTCATAGGTTGGTTTATCGTCCATAGTATTAATTTGTAGTAGATGAGGAATAGAGTAAAACAAATATTGGAGAAGACCTTGTAATTAAAGAGGTAAATAAATTCTTTGTCAAAATCTCTTGAGAGTATAGGTTGAGAGTGTAAGATATTTGAAGTGAATAAGATGGGAGTATAAGTTGGGCTTTGGGTACCAAAGCAAATAAATTTCTTTTGTAGAAATAAGTTTTTGTCAACATATCACTTTCTTAGCTAACGACCATGCTAACTAAGGTCTCCGAAGGTCATGATAGTCCTGATACCAAACTGGTGATATCAGAGATATCATTTTCTAACGACCATGCTAACTAGGGTTTCCTAGAGTCAGCCTAGGCTCTGATACCAACTTGTGACAACCTCAAATTTGATAACAAATTCGAAGTGCCCGTTATGCAATCCATCACAATCCCAGAACCATTGTTGTGATTCACATAACGTAAATGGGTATCATAGTCATAGATATTAATAGTAAATAAAGGGGATTACATAGGTGGTCGCACAGACCAAACCTTACAATACATCAATATGCAGCGGAATAACACTTTGGGTCCATATTGTCAAGCTTCAACCGCACAGGCAAAGCAGACAGTAGGAAATGAGCCTAATTCGCAAAGTCGTCAATGAGTCCTTCCTTCTTGATCTTGCTCCTTCAAGTCTGGCCAAGTTAATAGCCAGGGACACAGCCATGAGTACATTGGATGCACTCGCAAACCATCTTATAGTTGAAAGGAGGAAACTGATATGCAAGGTTGGTATGGTGGACTAAGCACTAAGTTGATTTGCAAAAGCTAGTTTTATTTCCCAAGAATGTTCATTGGTAGAAAAGAGATTTAGTTCTCTAAGTTCCATCTAAAGAGGAATTTCAAGTGTGTCAACATCAGGGTCAAGTCAAGTCAATTCAATTCATGTCATTTACCAAGTTCACCATAAGTTGTTTTCATTATTGACAAAAGCCAGGCACAGCTTGCCAACCGTCCATGACCGCGGACGCGGCTATTCGAATAGTTTGAAAACCTCTGCAGAGGGGTACACTTTACCCACAAGAATCGATACATCTGCCGGGAGAAGTTCACGGATCGACATACGCAAAGTATGCGAGGTTCAGATAATCAAACAAACTCTTTCACTTGTCTACTCTAGTATGGGATCCTTCCCTAGAGCCCGAGACACGGATTTCCCCGTTCCGGCGCCTCTAGTTTTGCCCACTCCGGGATGCCGGACGGATGGAAATCTTCAGGAAGGAAAATTTCCAATAACCACTTGGTTCGGAAGCAACCCCGCATGGGATGCTTCTATAAAGGATGAAACAAGACCTCCCATACTAAAATAAACAAGCTAGGAATAAGCCCCTTCCCATTCAGGGGTAATGTGGTCGTATGGTATAATTGGCTCCCATAGTACATCACTCGTTGTCAATTGAGAAATACATTTCATAGTTCTTAGTCAAGATTATTTTCTTTCATAAAGCCATGATGTAGGAGCAATCTCCCCTTTCAAGTTTCAAGTTCAAGTCACCACTTTTCAAATAGAGTTCCCCTTATAGATGGCCTCAATTTTATTAGCGACTAAGCAACTACATTGAGTGATGAAACCACTAAATAGAGTTGGATAAACTCAACTTGATGCTCTTGCTAAACAAGACATCACTACACTTCTATCATTCTACTCTAGCAATTCAATCATGCAATTTACTTAAAACAAGTAGAATGCAATATTAAAAACTAGGTAGTGGGAGTATGAATCAAAAGATGGCTTGCCTGGCTTGGCAAAGTCAAAATAGTCTTCATCTTCATCTTGGATTGATTGATCTCCATCTCCATTTCTTGGTGAACTTCCGAATCCATTCTCCTTACTCTCTTTATCGTCTAATCGTTGAGACATAGATAAACATACAATCACCAAACAATTCACAAACCACACACATTCAACAATAAAGGATACTAGGGTAAGGAAAGTTATCTAAGGATACTATGGAGAGTGGCTTCGACTTAATTGAGTTCATATGGATGGAATTATCACTTTGTGGACTTAAGTGAGGATTTAATTTACTTTGAATTGTGAAATATCTCTTGCAAGTCCTTATTGACCATGGTCATAGACCACAAGTAGATACTCAAGATCATGGTTCAACCAAAGAGGCTTCATAGGATTTGGAGTATTTTTCTTTTATTGAAGCCATTTCTAGTTTGCAACTATTTAGTGATCAAGTTTGAATCTATAAGTGCAATCTATTAGTCCTAGTTGAATTGGATCAAAGGTTATAGATCAATATTTAGAAATGTGGTTGATTCGAATTGGTTCCATATCATTTCCATATTTTGAGATTGGTGTGCAAGTTTGAGTTTTTAATTACTACTATGTAGTATTTAATTTTCCAAATACTTCCTACAAGCTCACATGGACTAAGATCAATACCTACAGATAGTATTTGGAAAATGTGGTTCAACAATAAGAGTTTCATAGAAATTTTGATTATAGGTTTGAGTTTAATAAGATCCTATATGGAAAATGCTTATTTAACCATATGGGTAAATAGCATTTGATTTCAAAGGTTCAAAAATTAGATCTAATGCTACAGGCAGATGGGTATCACTAATTGTGAATTTCTAGAGTTGGATTTATATTTTTAGGAATTTTATTTGATATGAATTTTCTAAGGTGAAAAAGCTCCTGTTTTGTTATTTTTACTGCAACCATTATATAAATCTAATTGTGTTGAAACCACTTCTAATGGATAGCTTATGTTCTAAGGTTTCCAAAACATTTTCATTTGCTAAATTTGGATCGGTAGATCTCCGGGAAAATTAAATATACTAAAGCATCTAAATGGGTTTTTCAAGAATCGGAAAATAGATTTAACCCTTTTTTTTACTCGGGCCGGACACACAGATGAACTGGGCCGGGAGCAGACCAGACCGAACTGGGCTGGCCCAACCGGGGGGGTCCTGGGCGCGCGCGGAGGAAAAAAAAAGAAGTGGCCTGACCGGAGGGGCCCGCCGGTCAGGACCGAATCGGTATCCTGGAGGCTTCTTCTCCAGCCCGACATGAACATAACGAGCTAGCTACTGGGAGGAGGGCGGCGCTAGGGGAGCTCACCGGCGGCGACGGGGAGCGACGGCGAGGGTGCAGGGCGGCTGCGGAGCTTCTCCTCCTCCACCTCGTCCAGGCGGCAGCTCGCGGGAGGCTCTGGAACGCCGGGAACGGGAGGCGCTCTGGGAGCACGGCCACTCCGGGGAGCTCGAACCGGCGAGCAACAAGCCAAGAGATGATGTCTAGGAGGTAGAGGGAGGTGAGGGGAATCTTTTCAGGGAAGAGAGGAGGCCTTTTTATAGTCGGGAGAGGGAGCACGAGGCGAGTGGATCTGCGGAGAGAGCGCGGCTGGTGTCGGCTAACGAAGGGACTCGGCGGTCGGGGCTTTCGGCGGGGGACTGCGGCGTGCTGTGGGGTGCTGCTGGCGCACTCGCGGGCTACGGGGTGGTCTGGTGCAGAGGGGACATGCTAGGGGGTCTGGGGCGGTTTTCCTCCATGCCTTCCATGTCTCACGGCCTAGGGTCGGGGCAGGGGGCACTGGGATCGACCAAGGGGTGAGAGGGGATGTCCTCCAGTATGGCTAGGTTGGCTAGGTAGTACGGAAACAGTGTCATATACAGTGAGTTGGATTTTCTGGATTTCTGCCCACAGGGTGTTCGACGAAATGTCCGCATGAAATCAAAATTTGAATTTTTGAAAATTTCCAATTGGGTTGGTCATTATATTGGATAGGGATTCCAGAAATATTTTTGTTATGAAGAAATATGAGGTTTTGCAAAAATCTTATTTCCAATTTGAAGTATGGTTTCTGATTCAGATTCAAACTTTGGACAGATTTTGAAAGAGGTTAAGGTTTGAGTTTTTGCTGGAAACTTCTTGGTTGAGTTAGTATGTGATATGGTCAAGCTCAACTCACTGACCATACCTTGGCTTGAGTTACAGATTTCTTATTCTAAGGTTCCAAAGTAGGGTAGTCAATAACATTTTCTAGATCACAATTTTCTTCTCTTTTCTTTATTCCTTTCATTCCTGGTTTCTTTTGGTCTTTGTGGTTCTTTTCTAATGCTTATGCTAGTTTGGTGTGGCTTGTCTAAACAATGCACAACCGAAAATAACCCACATGAAATCATAGAACCAATACTATGCATGCATGCACTATGAGTGAAAAAGATTTAATTGGTCCAAAAGTGTTGGTTTTCTTGGAGATGAGATGGAGTTGGGAAATGACCTCTTATTTGAATTCCAACTTTGGTAGAAATTTGAATAGGGTTCCAAGTTGATTTTTGTTTCAACTTTATTGTATTTGATTCTTTGTAACTTGTTCTTAGTTGTGGTGGAGAGATGTATGATGGTCCAGTTCAAGAATTCTGAGTACAAAGGGGTAAAGTAGTGTAATCAATAATTTTATTAAGATCACTACTTCCTCACTTCCTACTTAGGTTTTTGTGTTGCAGTTTAGTTTCTTGATTCTTTTCTATTTGTTTGTGATTGCTTGACTTAAATTTTGGTTTGGCCATTGACCCAAATGGGTTTAGCATGTAACCATACACAAAATTTAATAGTGAGAAAACTATTTCAATTTCACAAAAATCTTTATTTAAAACTTTGGGATCAAAGGATTTGATTTCAAACCTTTCTCATACTCTTTTTATTTGAAGCATGGGAGCAAATGCTCAAACTCAGAAGTTTCGAAAAGGCAAGAAATTAATCTTGTATTCAAAATAAAAGTTTTTGTTGGCTCCAAAATTTGGTATTTTGATAAATTCCATTTATTTCTATTTTCCAAAAACTTGGGTTGTTACAAGAATGGACTGATCCGTTCACCGACGAGCCTCCGGAGGTGGAGTCAACTCTCCCTGGAGAGGAGGCCCCAGGCCTCTGGGTCATGCACTTTGATGGCGCCTTCAACCTCCCCGGCGCGGGAGCCGGTGCTGTTCTAACCTCTCCCTCGGGAGACAAGCTTTTCTACGCTGTGCAGCTCTGCTTCAAGCCTGAACACAAGGTCTCCAACAACATCGCGGAGTACGAAGGACTACTTGCGGGCCTAAGGGCAGCAAACGCTTTGGGCATCAAGCGCCTCATCGTCAAGGGAAATTCACAGTTGGTTGTGAACTTCTCGAACAAGAGCTACACTCCAAAGGATGAGCACATGGCGGCTTATCTCGAGGAGCATCGAAAGATGGAAAAACGCTTCCAAGGCTTGGAGCTGAAGCACATCCCGAGAGGAGAAAATGTGGAAGCCGACGAGATCGCCAAACGCGCCTCTCATCGCCTGGCACAGCCTGCCGGTGTCTTTGAGGAGCGTCTCTTCAAACCGTCCGCTTCTCCGTCGACATCCGAATCACCTCCTCCTTCTGCTTTGCCGCCACCGCCGGAGCATGGGGCTCCGGATGGCGGGCCTCCTTCAGGTGACCGCGTCCTTCTGGCATTGGCACGGCAGGAGGGAGTGGATTGGATCATCGAGCTCAAGGCCTACCTCACCAGCAGCAGGCTTCCCGAGGATGAAGAGGAGGCCGAGAGGATTGTGCGGCAAGCTTCGGGCTACTGCGTCAAGGATGGTGACTTGTACCGGCGTTGCCCAAACGGCGTCGCTCTGAAGTGCATATCTACTCACCAAGGCCAAGAGCTTCTTAGGGACATCCACGCCGGCGAGTGTGGCCATCATGCTTCTGCTGCAACTCTAGCCGCAAAGGCATATCGAAGTGGCTTCTACTGGCCTTCGGCGCTCGGGGATGCAGCGGAAATGGTCAAGAGGTGCGAGGCGTGCCAATTCCACGCTAAGCAGATCCACCAGCCGGCACAGGAGCTGCGAACCATCCCACTCACTTGGCCCTTTGCGGTCTGGGGGCTGGACATCCTCGGCCCATTTCCCAGAGCGCAAGGGGGCTACCGCTACCTCTACGTCACCATCGATATCAAAATGGCATGAAGTCCATTTATTTTCTGTTGTACTCCATGCGGAAGGGGGCTAGGCACGGTGTCTATGCTGGGGCCTTCGCCCGGAAAACAGCGAGCCCGAAAAACCCGAAGGGAATGAGCTCTGGTCGGGGGCGACGGCCCTGTTATCGATCACCTCTAAATACCCAGGGTGCTTAGTTCCTCGCGAAGTACATCGGAAAATAAAAAATCTTCGAGTAAAAGTCCAAGGTGTGCCCCAAGGCACCCGCTAAGGACCTACCCCTCGTGAGCAACCCTCACGAGGAGGCAAGAATGCGTCGATGCAACAAGCATCCGCAGGAAGATTCCCTCTATCGAGGAAGGCCTAACGTGGCAGGATTATTGAAGACCAAGGCCGCTCCGATCATCTTGCGAAGGAGACGCAGATCCGGAGGTCCGCGCCAGGCCCTTCACCTCGTGAGCAACCCTTGCGAGGTGTCGACGACCTCTGGGCTCTCTTAAGCATCGACGTTTTCACGTCCGTGAGGGTCCAGCTTCCCTCAACGACGAGGAAGGCCCCATGAATCGCCACGCGCGGCAATTTGCTCTTAGCTGCAGGCACAGATAGTGCCGCGCTCCTCCACGACGGAGAAGGTCCCTGTGCCGGTCACAGGGGCATCTTATTCGCCTTCTTTTTTCGTTTGTTTTATCGACTTGTTTTTCCGTTTTTGGGGATTTGGGGTTTTTTCTTTTCCAACTCCTTCTTCAACTTCTTGTCTCAGGAATCGTCCAATGTGTCATCGGCGCCGACCTCGTCGTGAGCTCTGAGGCAAAGGGAGGCCTCCCATCGACGCCAACAGCTCATCAGGGCTCTCGAGCGTGCGAATGACCGGGACTATGAAGAGCAATAAGAAGCGAAATGCAGGACAGCTAAAAGGCGGACTTCATTGATATAATCCCACCACGGTGAGGAGCAAAAGCACGGCGGGGCATACCCCGCCGGCAAGATCTACACGACAAGATAGGGGAGGAGACTAGCTCCCCTCCCCGGAAGACTACCGCGCCAGGACCTCCTCTTCACTGCGCCGTGGGCTGGGGGTAGGTGCGGCGGACGCCGCCGGCGGTGAATATCCGCACCGAGGCCTCCAGCGTCCCCATCTTGAAGCGAAAGACGAGGTGGTCGCCGACGCGGAGGCGATGGCCGAGGGCGAAGGCTTTCCAGCGGCTGGAGAGGACGGCGTTGCCGCCCACCCCGAGAAGGATGTCAACAGGCCAGAGGAGATCTGGCCTGCTCTGCTCCCCCAGGGCAATCTCCCCGGCGGCCACGCCGGGGGCGTAAATCACCCTCCACACGGCGTCGGGCAGCCAAAGGGAGTTGAAGCCTGGGGCGTCGACGACGACGAGGAGCTCCAAGAAGCGGGACCCCGGGCCGGTGAGGGGTCCCAGCATCACCGCCGCCAGGTGGCGCGGAGTGGCCACCACTCCGTTCTCCGGCGGGGCCGGAGGATCTGCAGCAGGAGGAAGAAGGCCCAGGGTGGCCGTCACCTCCCAGAGGGCACGGTCGACGCTCCCCGGAGCGCGGGGAGCGGGCGCCGCCGCCAGCGGCGATGGCAAGTTCAGGGCGCCGCCAGCTGCAGGACCCCTAAGGGTCAGAGCTCCGGAGGCCCCTGTGGCGGCGCGGCTCGCCTCGCCCTGCCTCGGCGCGCTAATGCGAAGGGGGCCGCCGGCGCCGGGCGTCCATCGGGCTGGGATCTTCGCCTTATTCCCGCTGCCCGGGGGACACCCGCGGCGTTTCGCTCCAGAGCTCGATCCAGCGACGGCGGAGGAGTTGGAAGGATCCATGAGCTCAGGGGCGCGGAGGAAGAAGTGGCACTGGAGGAAGGAGCTGAAGTGCCGGAGGTCTCGAGGAGGATCTATTTAAGGGGGGCATCCGGCGTTGATGCGTCAAATCTCAGCGCGGGAATCGAAGCGTCGACGCTGCGCTCCGCAGTGAAGCGACGCGCCATCATGGAGGTTTGACGCCTCGGAGACTGCAGCGTCGCCCGCCGTTTCATCTCTCCAGCTGCGGCCGCGCCATGCGTCCGCGACCTCCGCTTCTTCACATGGTCCTCTGACCGCACGGTTGACGTGTGCCGTTGGAGGGCCCAGCAGCTTCTGGGGCCCCCGGCCCTTCGCTCCCTCAAGAGGGCGCGTTCGCGGGCCGGGCTCCCAGGGGCTACTGTCGGTGTTTTGGATACCGGGGTATCCCGGTCCACCTGCTCCTGGGCCCCGTCATCGGCCCATCTTCAGCCCAGGGGAAGGACGACGATCCAAGCTACGGAGAAGACCCTCACGAGGAGGCGCCTCGTGAGGAGAACGACGACCAAAACTGCTAAGGACCAGAAGACCTCCTCATGAGCCCCTGCTGGTGAGGAGAGGAAGCACGCCCACGTCAGCTCAGCACGTTTGCGTGCAGAGCAAGAAGATAACGGGCAGAAGACCGCGTACCGCCCACGCTACCCCCGATAGGGAGGAGACCAACTTTCGCTGTGCCTGCCCAAAGCGGCACAGTGGTTGTTGGCCGCCCCCTAAAAATAGCGTGGACGGTGCAGGGCGCCAGAGGAGGACGTCAGCTTCCTCCACCCACTCCTGTGGACCGGCGCCACTACTCTACGAAGACCATGTCTACAGAAGAATAGACTCTACAGCTGTCCTCCCTCCTTGGCCGTGTGTGGCAACCCCTTCCCCAAGAAGATAAGGGGAAGGAGGACCTTGGCGCTATAAAAGGAGGGGGAGGCCACCCATTAGAGGGGATTGGATCTTCATCTTCTTCAGGCTGCTAGTTGGGCACGCAGGTTCTTCAACCTCTGGCCAACTAGAGCTTTGTAACCAAGACCTTGTACTCCTCGCGAGGTGTCGCGTTGCAATACAAGAAGGCAGGAAGTAGGGGTTTTACCTCACCACGAGGGCCCTGAACCTGGGTAAAGCTCGGCGTCTCCCTCTCTGCAGTGCGTAGCGTGTTCGACACTCGAGGCTTCCGTCACCGTGTTTCGTTGCGATCCAAGGTCTCACACGTTCAGCCCCCTGCGTTCGAATCTTCGGGTCTGTCGCGTGGTACCCCGTGTTCTTGCGACACGAAATCCATTGACAACTCCTTATGAGAACGAATTGCCTAATGAAAATTTTCGAGTTGAACAGCTTGCTTCTATTGCTCTTGCTCCTAATAACGCTTTGCAGAAATTTATGGAGGATCATGAAAGTGAGATCTTCAGGGAAGAAAGAGAAGAGATTGATGATATTGTTCTTCCGTCAACCACCGTTGATTAAACACAATTTACCTATGGAGGATTTGGGTACCACTTTGCCACCTAAGGAAGATTCTATTTTTGAATTAAAACCTTTACCTGATGACCTTAAATATGCTTATATTGACGATAAGAAAATATATCCTGTTATTATTAGTTCCAAACTTTCAGGAAAGGAAGAAGAAAGATTATTGGAAATATTGAGGAAACACTGAGGAGCTATGGGATATACTCTTGATGATTTAAAAGGGATTTCTCCTACTATATGTCAGCATGTTATTAACATGGAGCCAGATGCAAAGCCAGTTGTTGAACATCAACGCTGCTTAATTCCCAAGATGAAGGAAGTGGCAAGAAATGAGGTATTGAAGCTCCTTGATGCTGGTATTATTTATCCTATTGCTGATAGTAGATGGGTTAGTCCTGTTCATTGTGTTCCTAAGAAAGGAGGTATCACTGTTGTGCCTAATGAGAATAACGAGCCTATTCCTCAAAGGGTAGTAGTTGGTTATAGGATGTGCATTGATTTTAGAAAGGTCAACAAAGTTACTAAGAAAGATCATTATCCTTTACCATTTATAGATCAAATGCTAGAGAGATTATCTAAGAAAAGCCATTTTTGTTTTCTTGATGGTTATTCTGGTTTCTCTTAGATTGCTGTTAAAAAGCAAGATCAAGAGAAAACCACTTTTACTTGTCCTTATGGAACTTACGCTTATAGACGTATGCCTTTTGGTTTGTGCAATGCTCCTGCTACTTTTCAAAGATGCATGTCTGCTATTTTTCATGGTTTTTGTGAAGAAATTATGGAGGTATTCATGGACGATTTCTCCGTCTATGGAACTTATTTTGATAATTGTTTGCACATCTTGATAAAGTTTTGCATAGATGCGAAGAAACTAATCTTGTTCTTAATTGGGAGAAATGCCACTTTATGGTGAATGAAGGAATTGTTCTTGGACATAAAATCTCCAAAAGAGGTATCGAAGTTGACAGAGCAAAGGTTGAAGCAATTGAGAAAATGCCCTGTCCCAGAGATGTTAAAGGTATTCGTAGTATTCTTGGTCATGTTGGTTTCTATAGGAGGTTTATTAAAGATTTCTCTAAGATTTCAAAGCCTCTTACTAATCTTCTTCAAAAGGATGTACCATTTGTCTTTGATGATGATTGTAAGGAAGCTTTTGAAACTCTTAAGAAGGCTTTAACTACTGCTCCTATTGTTCAACCACCTGATTGGAATTTACCCTTTGAAATTATGTGTGATGCTAGTGATTTTGCTGTGGGTGCTGTTCTTGGACAGCGCGTACATAAGAAGTTGAATGTTATTCATTATGCTAGTAAGACTCTTGATGCTACTCAGAAGAATTATGCTACCACTGAAAAAGAGTTTCTTGCTGTTGTATTTGCATGTGATAAGTTTAGACCTTATATCATAGATTCGAAGGTTACTATTCACACTAATCACGCCACTATTAGATATCTTATGTCAAAGAAGGATGCTAAGCCTAGGCTTATTAGATGGGTGTTGCTTTTACAAGAGTTTGATTTGCATATTGTAGATAGGAAAGGTGCTAAAAATCCTGTTGCTGGCAATTTGTCTAGATTGGAAAATATGTCTTTTGATCCTATTCCTGTTAATGATAGTTTTTCAAATGAACAGTTGGCTTCAAAAAAGGTAACTTCGCAAGAGAATCCTTGGTATGCCGATTATGCTAACTTTATTGTTTCCAAGTACTTGCCTCCAACCTTTACAGCTCAGCAAAGAAGGAAATTCTTTTATTATTTGAGGCATTATTTTTGGGATGACCCACATTTATATAAAGAAGGAGTTGATGGTATTATGCAAAGATGTGTTCCAGAATATGAACAACAAGAGATATTGAGAAAATGCCATGGTAGTGCTTATGGAGGACATCATGCTGGAGATAGAACTACGCAAAAGGTTCTACAATCAGGTTTTTATTGGCCAGCCCTTTTTAAAGATGCTAGAAAGTTTGTTTTATCTTGTGATGAGTGCCAAAGAGTTGGTAATATTTCTAGACGTAATGAAATGCCTATGAGTTATTCTCTTGTTATTGAACCATTTGATTATTGGGGATTTGACTTTATGGGTCCTTTTCCTCCTTTAGAAGGTTATACTCATATACTTGTTGCTATCGATTATGTTACTAAGTGGGTAGAAGCTATACCTACAAAGAGTGCCGATGGTGAGACCTCGTTAAAAATGCTTAAGGATGTTATTTTTCCTAGGTTTGGTGTGCCTAGATATCTTATGACTGACGGAGGTTCTCATTTTATTCATGGCAGTTTTAGGAAAACTCTTGCTAGATATGATGTTAATCATAGAATTGCTTCTGTTTATCATCCCCAAACTAGTGGGCAGGTAGAGCTATCGAATAGAGAGATCAAGTCTATCTTGCAGAAGACTGTTAATAGATATAGGAAAAATTGGGCTAGCAAGTTAAACGATGCTTTATGGGCTTATAGAACTGCTTATAAGAACCCCATGGGCATGTCTCCTTACAAAATGGTTTACGGAAAATCATGTCACTTGCCCTTAGAATTAGAACACAAAGCATTTTGGGCAGTGAGAGAGCTTAATAGGGATTTTAAACTCGCCGGTAAGAAAAGGTTGCTTGATTTGAGTTCTTTAGATGAGTGGAGAAACGAAGCTTATGAGAATGCCAAACTTTTTAAGCAAAAAGTCAAACAATGGCATGATAAGAGAATTCTTAAGAGAGAGTTTCATGTTGGTGAGAAAGTTCTATTGTATAGGGCTCATCTCAGATTTTTTGCAGGAAAATTACTCTCAAAATGGGAAGGACCCTTTGTTATTGAAGAGGTGTATCGCTCAGGTGCGATAAAGATTGCTTCGCTTAAAGATAATACTATGCAAGTGGTGAATGGGCAAAGACTCAAACATTATATTAGTGGAGATTCTTATAATGAAGATGTCGATGTTATTCAAATGATAACTCCAGAAGAATTTATCAAAGAGCATATGTAGGAATCTGCAGAGTCCGTTTCCGAATAGGTAACAGTTCTAGTTAGAAAAAGTTCACGTTAAACTTTTATACTTATATTTTTGTCATTTTTATTAAATATGAAAAATCACGAGATGAAAACAGGAAGGAGACGGGGTCTGGTGACTCCTCACCACCAGGGGGCGCGGGCCCACTCCTAGCCGCGCTGCCCTGTGGTGAGACCACCCCAGAGCTCGTTTCCGTCCCGGTTTCCTCCTATGACTTCGTTTCGATGTTTAATTTTTGCCTTTATAACCCCCGGATTGCCCGAGGTTTGTATATCGTGTTCTCGTCGTGTTTTCGTTTCGATTTGTTTTTGCCAAGAAATTGATCTCAGTTTTAGAGTCACCATGTCTTCGTCTAGTTCATCCAAGGAGAACTCTCTTGTGGACACCATTAATCCGTACATGAGGGAGCTGAAGATGCATCCGAAGGAGTTGTCACTCAAGGATGGGAAGTTGCAGATAGAAGATGTCCAGGGCCCAGCAGGAGAAGGGAGTCTCGAAGCCAGGATGGAAGCGCTGGAGCAAGAAGTCTTTAAATACAAGAATATGGCGGAACGCTAGGTGGACATCATCCACAGGATAAATCAAGAACTCATCGCCAAGCATAAGAAGGAGACCGTAGAGCTCTGGGATGACATCTTGTCGCTCCATGAGACCACCAACAAATTGCAAGCACAACTCTATGACTTGTAGAACCAAAACTGTGAGTATAAAGCTAGGTTTAAACAAATGAGTGCTGCTGCCAGTTTTAGGATATTGGAGACCAAGACATCTTTCCTTGATGGGGAACCTCTGCCTTGGAAGTCTGATGATGAAAAAGACTCACCACCACCGCCGAAGGAGTGATTCATCATTGGTATAGGCATCCCCTTGGCTTGTTCCAAGCTTGGGGGAGTGCCGCGGTATCACATTATTATCTTTTACCCATTTACTTTTCAAGTAGACTCATATCATGAATAGAAAAGTTATCTTATAGAATAGTTTGCAGTGTGGAAGTATCCCCCTTTAGTTGGTTATCTATGTATCCCTTGGTGTGAGTTGCGGTTAAGAAATATTAATGAGAAGTTTTATCATTTACTTTCCGCACACTTTGTTTTAGTTTGAATCTTTCTTATATGATTAGTCTCGTTGATTAGTATTGGTATCACTTTGGGAGCATGAGTAAATCTAGTTGGTTTTGGCAAACTTAGCTTGGTCAGTAGCAACATTACCTTGAGGTTTGAGTAGAAAAAGAAGGAAGTGTTAGTAGATACATCATTTCAGCTTTCCTTCATGATTGGCTCATAAGCAATAGTATTCTCAAGTTAAAATCATTTGTACTGAGAGGGAATACTTCTCATGCATCCAATCCCCTAAAACCAAGTTACTTCCAAAGAGTCCACTACAAATTCCTATGCATGGTATTTCAAGTCATTCCAAGTAAATTTTCATGTGCTACCTTTCAAAAACCTTCAAATACTTCTCATTTTGTGCCACTGTTTTTAGCTCATGAGGACGTAGTGGTTTGGATTGTTATCTTCCATACTAAATTATCCCTCGACTAGGCAGCTTCATCTGCTCGTCATTAATTTTGCAAGGGAGCTGGTCAGACCATTGTAATCTAAAAAGGAAAAAAAGGCACTCCTCCATGGTATGTGAAAGTTGGTGGGCACCCGATGGAATCAGTTAGCCATGGTTTGAGAAAGGAAAAAGGTGGGGAGGAGTGCAAAGCTATAAAAGAGCACAAATGTGCCAATTAATCAACATCTCGGAACCGCTCTCACTTGTTTAGTATGGAAGATATCAAGAACTCCGTTGCTAGTCGTTGACAAAAGCAACCACCTCTCAAAACAACTTTTACCTCTGTTTTACAAGTGAAAAGCTCTAGCACATGTTTAATCCCTGCTTCCCTCTGCGAAGGGCCTATCTTTTACTTTTATGTTAAGTCAACCTATTCCCTTCTATCTCAAGCAAGCATTTGAGTTGTTATGTTTCATTCATCCATATGTTGATCTGTTCAATCATGTTTAATATTTTACTTTGTTTAGTACAATGCTTTTATCCAAAGGAATATATCTTTAAAAGCTTTCTATGATTGTAAAGAGTTTGTTTCATTGAGTATTTGGTCTTTGCTATTTTAGCTCTGTTATAAAAGGCTCCGTTCAAAAATAAGTATAGTTTGTTCATTGTTCTCTGACCAAGAACGAAGGTTTGCCATCACCAATCATGATTTACCTTGTGCATCTTTATTTGTGATTCCCTTTTACTTATTGCAAGTCTATATTATATAAAGGGAATGTTGGGGATATCCCAAATGGGTATACCAGCGACGTAGTCCTAAACCAGCAAGCCAGGGTGGCCCATCAGGGTGGTATGGCGGATTGCCTACCGGGCGGCCCAGTTGCTGGAAGCCCATGGCAGATACTGGACGCAGGAGCTCATGGAGGATCCGGAGACAGGCCCATGGCGGGTTGCCTTGTAGTACACGCATAGGACTTAGTCTAGGACTCCATATTGTATCTGCTCCGATACCATTGTGATGCCCACGCTAGGGGCCTTTATAAGCCGGCATGGAGGAGCCCTTGAGGCACAGAATCACCGAGACTTAGACACGGCCAATCGCATAGCGAAACAGCCAACCTCATCATTGTAACCGAGCACTTATTGCCATATAGTAAATTATAGTAGCACGTAGGGTCTCGCCACCGTTGCGGGATCCAAAGCTGGGTAAACTCGTGCTACCACTGTCCCAGATCGCTCCGCCGTGTTCACCCCCTTCCACAAATCGCCATACACCTACCCCTATGGCAGATCTGTTGACGAAACCACGACAGTTGGCGCCCATCGTGGGGCATAACGCGTCAGGAGCGCGGGTCCAGGTGGGATCCACCTTCGCAGGCATCGGCGACACCGTCGCCATCGGGTGTGTCCTCTATGATTCCGGCTTCCCCATCGTCCCAGCGGATAACCTCTGGGTGCTGGCTAGAGAAGACCCTACCCGACTTACCATTGTTCCGATCGGAGACATCCACATCTTCATCAGAGAAATAGACCTTACCCCCACCGTGGAAACCAATTTCCGGCGGATTGGTATGGCTGAAACCCCCAAACGGACCGCTTTCGAGCTAGATATGGAGGAGGAATCATCTGATCTGGAACTTTCCAAGTTATCTAGATCGAATCTAAAAAACAATCCCACCCAACCCGCCCTAGAGGTAGAGGAAGTGGTGGCCAACCGCTGTGAATCCGCCATGAGCAATCTGGCGTTAGAGGTACCGCGGTATTGCCTAGTTGCTTTTGCAGGAACCACTTTGGGATCTGCCTCCAATGGAGATGACAGCCCAGGTGAATCCATCCTAGAGGCACTTAACGAAAGTGGTGAATCGGATGACTGGGATAGCAAAGGCTATGACTCTGATCACTATGACGCCGCCATGAGAAGAATCGAGGCGGAACTAGCTCAGCAAGCACTTGAAGAGCATAACACAGCCGCCAAGGAGGTGTTCATGACCAACAAAGGAGATGACGCTGGGCAGACAACCGGTGATCCGCCATCTCAGGCAGCCCATGACAGAGATGCCGGCAAAGAGTAGGGTAACCCGCCACCAGCCGCCGATCCCACCACGGAACAACTACCCGAGATCCAGGGCGACCCTAGGCCTCTGCAACCCGCCGTCCCCGTGGTGCATCACCCAGAAGACTTCACGACCCCGCTGGACAAGGTCGTCTATGGAACTCTAGGAGATCCAATCACCCCTGACTATGTCAGAGACGTGAACGATCTCGAGAAGAAGAGGCGAGCAATCCTTAAAGAAGCAAAGCGAGTCGAGAAGATGGGCAAAAAGCTGGATGACGACATTGCTAAAGCTCAATACACGCTGAAATGCGCAAGGAACGTGGAGGAGAAGTATGCCACTCTTATCCAGAATCAAATTAACGAGGGCGGTGACCCGCAGCTGGCACGAAACCTTGATTTCACCGTGCCAACCATGGAAACTCTGGCTAGGATGTACATCAAGAATCCGCCATATGTGTACAAGAACCACGATGAAGTTAGAGCTACGCCCGTTGAGAACATCGTGGCCGCAAAGGAGCTATTGGAACATAACCAAAGCCCGGCAGCCCTAGAGACGGCGGTAAAACTAATGACCAAAGCATTGGTGCAGCAGGAGAAGGCTACGTCCTCACGAAGGCTCGAATCTGATCCTGCGCTATGCTGGTCCAGTACTGCCTCCAAAGCCTGGGGTAATGGCAATTATGGTACCCGCCCTGATAACGAATCTCATACCGGATCCTCAGAGGCCCAAAGAAGAGAAGCTCGTAACAGGGCAGATGCCATCTCAATATCCTCCGATGATAAGCCACATGGCAAAGGCCATCAAAGAAACCCATCGCCACCCCACAAGAACTATCCTGCTTACGGATACCACCAAGACAAGGCCCCGCCCCGCCATAAGTCCAACATGCCACCACCAAAGTACAAGACGTTCGAAATCCCACAGGGAGGAATTGTCATACGCGACAATGATGGCAAGCGAGGAAGGAGTCGTGATGCTGGCCAGAGAGACGAGCCGCCACGATGTGAAACCAGTCGGGATGGCGGGTCCAAGCATAGGGAACCATCTCGCCATGACGACGGCGCGCACCGTAGTGGCGACAAGGATAAGCATCGCTCTTCACGCTGCCGCGATGACAAAGGGCAAGGCTCCCGCCGCCATGACGATGACCCAGCTCCACGAAGAGCAGAGGGAAGCCACATCAGTTGCAGAGATCCATCGCAGGACGTTGAGAGTAAAAGGCGTGACCCTTCACCATCCCCACCAAGCAGCCCCCATGGCGGCGGCGGTGGCGGTGGCGGCCCAGCCAGGTCACGCGCCTCCCGAAAAGATCCGTAGGACAAGAAGCCATATGACGCGCGTACCCACTTAAATGAGATTGCCAAGTCTCAAATAGCATTCTTCCTCGGCCCGAAGTGCTTTGGACAGCGGATACATGATGAGCCCATCCCGAATGGGTTCAAGATCGAGAAAAACATCCGCCAGTACAACGGATTCGACAGGCCCTTAACTTGGCTACAAAACTTCGAGGGTACCTACAAGCGACCTCACAATATAGGTGACCTCCAACGGTGTCGGCGAGCAGATGATGAGACCTCCCAAACTTTCCTTGCACGATGGCTGGATATGAAGAACTCCTGTGAAGGGGTTACCGACGAATCTGCCATCCTCGCATTCATTGATAGTTTGGAGAGAGGCCAGCTACTCCGCCATCGCCTGCTGCGAGAACGGAATGAAGGGAAACTAACCCTAAATTCCATGATCACCATTGCAAGCAACTACGCGGCCGCCGATGATGATGCCCGCGAATCGCTAAAGGCTTCCGCCATCCAGAACACTGGAAAGCGGAACAATAGCAACAAACAGAAGAATCCGCCAGAAGAACAGCAAACTGCGGACATGGTGGCCACAACCTTCTCCGACAAAGGACAGAGCAGCCAATGCGGTCGGGGATGAGGGTCCAGCAGCGGCCAGCCGCGAAGCTCCCCAGCTTCCGCTATGGCGCCGGCTGCACCTGTGTCCTATGATGAATACCGCGACATGCCATGCTTCGCCCATCGGGACGCCTCAGGAAAGTGCAACCACACCAACCGGAACTGCAAGTTTGTCAACGACATCAAGGTGGACCAAGAAGCTGGCTACAAACGCACCCGGCGGTAATGACCTCGTGGCAAAGGCAAAATGGACAAGGAAAAGGAGACCAAGGATAGCAACGATATGGATGAAGACCCTGCGCCCAAACCCGCCGAAAAGGCAGAGGGTGGAACTGGCACGGGTAACCCATACAAGAGCACCAAGAAGGGAGCATTTCACATCTTCCTTGGGCCTCCCACGGCTAAGGCACAGCGAGCCGCCATGCGCTCCCTAAACGCCACCGTGCCTAAGGTCCACCAGTATGTCCGATGGTCCGAGATGCCGGCGCAATGGAGCCGCGATGATCACCCAAAGCACATCCCAGATGGATACTACGCCATGGTGGTTAACCCACTGATCCAAGGCTACGAGTTCTCCAAGTGTCTGATGGATGGCAGTAGCAGCCTGAACATCATGTACGTGGAAACCCTGACAAAGCTAGGCCTCACCAAGACCCAACTCCGCGATAGTGCTGTCACTTTCTATGGAGTGGTTCCTGACTGCCAAGAAAAGTCCCTCGGGTCCATCACCCTCAAGGTCGCCTTCGGCGATGAAAATAATTACCGCGAAGAGCCCATAACCTTCGAGGTGGTCCCTTTCAAGAGTACATACCACGTGATCTTCGGCCGCCCCGCCTTCCACAGCTTTCACACCAGGCCGTGCTACATTTACAACCAGCTGAAAATGCCAAGACCTGATGGCATCATCACAGTTTATGGCAGCTTCAGGAAGGCCAAGGAGTGCGAGGACGGAGAAGCCACCTTCGCGGAAGCAGTGTTCTTCAGCGAGGAGTTCAAGGAAATCCATGCCGCCACAGACCCCGCGGAGATGCCGGCATCCAAGCAGAAAGTATCCGCCTCCCCGCCCACCTTCAAGCCTACAGTTGATACAAAGCAGGTGGAACTTGTCGCTGGCGATGCCGCCAAGACTACCTCAATAGGGACAAACCTATCCCCCAAATAGGAAAGCGCGCTCGTCGAGTTCCTCCATGAGAACCGGGACATCTTCGCATGGCAGCCATCTGACATGATAGGTGTACCCAGGGAACTCGCCGAGCATGCCCTGCAGATAATTCCTGGCTCAAAGCCAGTAAGACAAGCAATGAGGCGCTTCGGAGATGAAAAACGCCGCGCCATAGCAAAGGAAATCTCCAAGCTGTTGAAAGCAGGCTTCATCAAAGAAGTGATCCATACAAAGTGGGTGGCAAATCCCGTGTTAGTCCCTAAGAAAAACACAAAGGTTCTGCGCATGTGTGTAGATTACACCGGCCTGAACAAAGTGTGTCCCAAAGACCCTTTTCCCTTCCCTCGCATTGACCAAGTCATTGACTCGACGGTGGGATCGGAGCTGCTATGTTTCTTAGATGCCTACTCGGGTTACCACCAGATCAAGATGAAGGAGTCCGATCATCTTGCTACCTCATTTGTAACACCTTATGGCACATATTGCTATGTGACAATGCCATTCGGTCTCAAGAACGCAGGAGCAATGTACCAACGCACTATGCAAAAGTGCCTGGCGGATCAAATCGGACGCAACATCCACACATACGTGGACGACATCACCGTCATATCCAAAAAGCAGGACGACCTTATAGCGGATCTACAGGAGACCTTCAAAAACCTAAGGAAATACAATATGATGCTCAACCCCATGAAGTGCGTCTTCGGGGTACCAGCTGGACAACTCCTAGGATTCATCATCTCCCACCGCGGTATTGAAGTCAACCCAGAGAAAATCAAGGCTATCCTCGAGATCTCCCGGCCTAA
Source organism: Dactylis glomerata (assembly GCA_007115705.1). Taxonomy (NCBI): domain Eukaryota; kingdom Viridiplantae; phylum Streptophyta; class Magnoliopsida; order Poales; family Poaceae; genus Dactylis; species Dactylis glomerata. Next base: position 1,004,654 of record QXEO01001291.1, read on the forward strand.
TGACCTGAAGGACATACAACGACTCACAGGCTGCATGGCAGCAGTGAGCAGATTCACCAGTCGCCTTGGCGAGAAGGCTTTGCGACTCTACAAGCTGATGAAGAAATTAGACAAATTTGTCTAGACCGACGAAGCAGACGCTGCGCTCAAGGATCTGAAGAGAGTGCTATCCACTGCACCAGTCCTAGCAGCTCCCGAAGACCAGGAGCCCATGTTATTGTACATGGCGGCAACCAATAGGGTCGTCAGCATCGTCATTGTGGTAGAACACAAGGAAGAAGCGCAGGAGTACGGCGTACAGAGACCAGTCTACTATGTCAGCGAGGTCCTGACGGAATCCAAGCAGCGCTAGCCCACTACCAAAAGTTGCATACGAAGTTTTCCTAGCTTCCCGCAAGTTACGGCATTACTTCTATGACCATAAGATCACAGTGGTGAGCAAGGCTCCACTGAAGGACATCATCAACAACAGCGATGCAACATGACGAGTTGCAAAGTGGGGCATTGAACTAGCCTCCTTCGACATCGACTACAAGCCTCGCACCGCCATCAAGTCTCAGGCTTTGGCGGAATTCATGGTGGATTGGAAGGAAGCACAGGAGACTACGCCCGTCCCAGAACCGTAGCATTGGGTGATGCACTTTGATGGCTCAAAGCTGCTACATGGCTCGGGGGCTGGAGTGACACTCAAATCCCCTAAGGGAGATGAGCTCAGCTATGTTCTCCAAATCCACTTCCCCACCACCAACAACATCGCGGAGTATGAAGCGCTACTGCACGGGCTACGCGTCGCAAAGGAGATTGGTGTACAACACATTATATGTTGTGGAGACTCTGACCTTGTCGCTCAGCAGGTAGTTGGCACATACAAGGCTTGGAACAAAGTCATGGCGGCCTACAGAGAAGAAGTGGACGAGATGGCCAAAAGTTTCCTCGGCTACGACATAAAGCACGTACGACGAGAGGATAACATGGCAGCCGACACCCTGTCCAAGCTAGGGTCTAGCCGCAAGGTAGTCCTGCCAGGCGTATTCCTCGAGCATCTGCACGTACCATCGGTCAAGATGGTAGATCCAGAAAATCCGGAACTAGCGAGCTCCCCCGTTATGGCGGTTTTGCCAAGCAACCCGCCATGGGCAGAGCCCTACCTAGAGTATCTGACCACCAAGAAGTTACCCGAAGACGAAGTCCAAAAGAGACAAATCGAACGTAGAGCAAAAGCGTACACCATCATCGATGGCCAGCTCTACAAGCGAAGTACTTAGGGAGTGTTCATGAAGTGCATATCCCAAATGGATGGAATCAAAATACTAAGAGAGATCCACGAGGGCGAATGTGGGCATCACGCCACCGCCAGATCCCTCGTAGCTAAGGCATTCCGCCATGGGTTCTACTGGCCCACAGCCAAGGCAGATGTAGACCGCATCGTGGAGCTCTGCCAAGGTTGCCAAATGTATTCCAAGCAAACCCACATGCCCGCCACAATACTGCATATGATCCCCATAACTTGGCCTTTCGTGGTCTGGGGGCTGGACATGGTGGGTCCGCTAAAAACAGCACCTTCGGGATTTACGCACCTCCTGGTAGCGGTAGACAAATTCACGAAGTGGGTCGAAGCTAAGCCCATCAGAAAACTTGATGGCAAAACTGCCCTAAAATTTGTCAAGGACATTGTGGTTAGATTCGGCATCCTGATACGTCTCAAACGTATCTATAATTTTTGATGCTCTATGCTTGTTTTTACACCATTTGGTTAGTGTTTCGTTACACTTCGTGGCGTTTTTATGTATTTTCTGGAACTAACCTATTAACGAGATGCCATAGTGCCAGTTCCCTATTTTCTACTATTTTTGTGTTTCAGAAAAGTTACACAGGAAATATTCTCGGAATTGGACGAAACAAAAGCCGAACATCCAGATATTTAACGAATCTTCCAGAACACCGAAGAGGAGACGGAACGGAGCCAGGAGGTGGTCTCACCACCAGGGGGCGCGGCCTAGGGCCTGGCCACGCCGCCTTATGGTGAGCCCCACCTGGTCCACTTCTGATGCTACCCCTTCGCCTATAAAGACCCCCCGACAGGAAAAACCTAAACACCCGATCAACTTTCCAGAAACACATCGCGATCCGCCGCCGTCGTCGACCCGAGATCGGGAGGGTCCAGAAGCTCTTCCCAGCACCCTGCCGGAGAGGGGAATTGCCACCGGAGGTCTTCTTCATCGCCATGCTTGCCTCCGGTGCCATGAGTGAGTAGTCTACCTTGGACTATGGGTCCATAGCAGTAGCTAGATGGTTGTCTTCTCCACCATGTGCTTCATGTTTAGATCTCGTGAGCTGTCTTACATGATCGAGATCACCGTTATGTAATTCTACATGTTGTGTTTGTTGGGATCCGATGAATATTGGTGTTATGATTGAGTTGATGTGCTGAATATTATATGATGTTATCTCTATGTTGTTTATGATCTTGCATGCTCTCTATTGTTAGTAGCTATCTTGGCCGAGTAGATACAAGTGACTCCAAGAGGGGGTATTTATGCTCGATAGTTGGGTTCATGCCTCTATTTAATCTGGGGGAGTGACAGAAACCTCTAAGGTTGTAGATGTGCTGTTGCCACTAGGGAGAAAACAACATTCTTATGTCCAAGGACATATGTTTTGTTTATATTACACACTTTGCTTAATGCAGTTATCTGTTGTTCGCAACTTAATACTTGTGGGGTTCTCGGATTGATTCCTCGCGAGTGGATTATTAGTCATAGATGCAGTTGGATGGCGGTCTATGTATCTTGTTATAATGCCCAGAGTAAATCTCGTAGTGATCCTCTCGACATATGCACGTTACCTTTATTCTATCAATTGCCCAACTGTAATTTGTTTACCCAGCATGTGTTATTTTATCTTATGGAGAGACACCACTAGTGAACTGTGGACCCCGGTGCTATTTCCTTTATATTGCTATCACCTGTTTACTTTACTCGCACTGTTTACTTTACTCGCATATTACTATTGCTTTCCACTCGATACGCTCATTCCTTTGTTTACAGCAAACCGGTGAGATTGACAACCTCATCGTAAGTTGGGAGCAAAGTTCTTGGTTGTGTTGTGTGCAGGTTCCACGTTGCAGCTGGCAAAGCAAAGCACTGGACGAGGCGCCTTATAAATTGTCCGGAGCTACCGCGAAGCTAGTCAGCATCACCTTCTTGAGTTTGGCTTTTTCCTGGATTCGATAAACCTTGGTTTCTTACTGAGGGAAAATTTGCTACTGTGCTCATCATACCTTCCTCTTGGGGTTCCCAACTGGACGGTGAAATTACATCAACACCGTGCCGCATCAAGCTAATTTTCTGGCGCCGTTGCCGGGGAAAAAGAAGACTTCTGCAAGGGGAGTTTCGCACGCACATCCTTTACTTTGTTTTAAGTTTTGCTTTACTTTATTTGCATCGTTTTATCAAAAACACAAAAAAATTAGTTTCCTTTATAGTTGTTATTTGTTTACTTTTAGTTCATTATGTTGTTCCCTAAGTACGTTTTGGAGGACCTCTCAGTAGGTAGTGGTTTTATTATTGGGAAAAGTAACATCGAGGAATTCTTTAATCATATTAGTATGCATAAAGATGTTGAGGAAAAATCTTTGACTGAGCTTGCTCCTAGTTATGAAGTTGCTTCTGCTTACTTAGTTCACATGTTGGAAGCTAGGTTTGCTAGCCTTAATCCTTTTATGCAACACATGTTTCTTAAGCTTCATGATATTGAGGACCCCAAAAAGAAAGCTTTTATCTTGGAAACTTTGCGCATAGAATTTAGAGATGTGGCCATTCAAGCTAGAAAAGTTCTTAAGCGTTTTAATTAGCTTGACTCGCATATAAAGGTTGTTGGTACAACCAATGAAGATTTTAGAGTACCAATACCTTGTAAACTTGTAGGAATTCATGATGCTTTGGAAAAGAATTTCAATTGGATTTGTCCTGAAAATCTTTTTGATGAAAGTAGTGTACCAAAGAGTGATCATAAAGGATCTTCAAAAACCTATTTGGACACAATTCAATTCATTGTTGAAAAGACTTCTGCAGTTGATCTTTGTAGCGCCCCGCCTTTTGCTAAAGGCAGAACACCTGTGTTATGTGCCATTCCCTGGATCAGTAGATAGCACCACCGTACAAAATAAGTAATCATTGCAATAGTATCAATATTACAACATAAATCCAGTTACATAGGTCTTCAACCTTACGAGTACACAGCATAAAGCATAGTTGCAGTGAGCCTCCATTCTTCATCACGTGCCACAGGCAGACATGTTGGAATGTAGTCTCGAGATCCTACTCCTGGTTCCTTACTCGAAATAAAACCTGCACATTTGAATATGCAGCCCCAGAGGGGTCAGTACAATGATGTACTGGCAATTGACACATATTTGGTGGCTGTTGTGAAAGAATTAGCTACATGACATTTGGCTGGTGGATCTCATAGGCTGATTTGCGTAAAGCCAATTTTATCCTAAAATCCTTTTTAATACTTTCTTTCAAAATTTTATTTTTTCAAGGGTCAAGACAACCCCCCATACACTACATACTGGCCGGTATGTAGTTCTGGGCGCAACTCAACAAAGTTTGGAACCTTAGGCACCACCACCCCTCGGAGTGCATGGTCCTTAGTTCCTACCTAGGGGTTTCTAGACAGATTTTAGTCATTCAGAATCGGTGATGAGATTCTTCCGTACATTCCATGTCTAGAGACTCAATTGTCCATTCCGAGGACTCGGATAATCGATTAGTTTTGACACCTTGCAAGGGTTGTGCACTTTCACCTTACGATTCATTTTATGCCCATACATAAAATGAAACGAGACCTTTTAGAAGGAGAGGGCAACTAACTTAGCAAGCTCCGTCCCCAACCTAAAATTCAACTACCACCACTTCTTGCACACAAGTTGCACTCCCACATCTAATCAGTCAAGACAGAGCCCATAATGTCATAAGGCTGCACTGGAAGTACATCTAAGCATGGAAGACATAGTAACCTCTTTGTTCCTGGGTGGCCATCCCGAGCGGCATTCTGAACCCACATCCTCTCGACGAGGCATGTGTCCCAGAACCCACCTACTTCGCCGCCTCTTATCAAACCAATCCACCCAGGTGTTTCATTTTAGTTGAAGTTCTTAATTTGTTCACAAAAACACTTTTAACAAGTGATCAAAGCATGGCATCAATATTTTTCAAAGTATTTAGCATCCTAACAGGTGGGGTTTGAGGGTAGCTACACACTACTAGGATCTAAGCACACTAGTGGAAACTTGGGCATTAGCACCGGTTCGTAACTCCATTTTGCACCGGTTTTGCAACCGGTGCAACGCATCCGGGACTAATGCCCTAACCCTTTAGCACCGGTTGCGTTACGAACCGGTGCTAAAGGGTCTCCACGTGGCCGTGTAGACCAGCTCCGGCCGATGGACCTTTAGCACCGGTTTGTAATATGAACCGGTGCTAGAGGATGGCGACGTGGCAGCCCCTGCCGTGTTTGGCTAAAACCCTAATCCCTAGCCTTTTGAAATACGGTTTTTTCGGGTATTTGAAAAATGTTGATGCACATATAAAAGAAACCATCATATATATTACACAATATCGTCATACATATAGAACATTGTACACGTTCATGAATATATACAATATAATTTCAGCTACGATTTTCCAAAATCGTAATGCCGATGGTATTCACCGGTTGGTGCTATAACCTCATCAAGTAAGAATCCCGCCAGTTCCTCTTGAATTGCTCGTATACGTTCAGTTGCTAGAAGACGATCCCGCTTCAGTTCGATCTAATGTAAAGAAGGGGATCAATATATATGAATGAAGAAACTCAACATAAATGATGGTAATAAAATAAAATTGTGAATATTGTTTACGTACATCTAGTTGTTCTAGTCTTCTCTTCTCACGACAAGTCTCTCGCATGAACTCGCAGACATAGAATCCACATAAATTATTCCCGTCTTCTTGCTTCAAGCACTTTACGAGAATAGAGTTCAATCAAAATAATAATCAAGGATGATAATGGTATTGAAACTAGAACCAAAGAGTTGCGCGGACCTAGCTAGTAGTACTTACCGGTACTTGTTTAAATTCAAGCTCATTTCTCCAGGGACCCGGTGCCTTAGCCGTGAACCGTTTCCAAGCACTGCTCGGCAAAGAAAATGAATAAAGAAGTTAGTAATTACTTGATATCGGGAAATGAACGAAAGTAGCTGATATAGTGCCATGCATAATGATTGAAATTACCGCTGGAGTGTATCAATCATGTCCCCGAATGTCTCAAGGGATTTTTTTTTCGAGTCCATGACTAGTACTCGTCCTCTATCAAGTTCAATAACTAGCAGAATAAAATGATAGCTGCGCACACACATAACACACACTTAACATCGAGTAACCAAAATATATAGTAATGTGTATAAGACAGTTAACACACTCACTTGAAATTGTAAGGAAATAGTATTTTCGTCATGGTTTCTTGTTTCCTTAACGCCCGTACCAAGTTATCCTCCGTGTCCTTGATATGGTTATGGAGAGTTACCTCGTTCACGGTATATGGGTCAATGAACCCAATATCATAGATTTATCCTCTTTTGCATTCGAGTTTCTTCAATCTGCATAATATAGTGAGTAAAATTATGCATGCAATAAACGAGATGAGATAAAGACTTATAGTTACAAGGAAAAATAATACTTACAAACAATAGGCACTGATCATCGATTTGTCGAGGGCATCATGATTGTATAACTGAAATAATTCAGCAAATTCGATGTTTATGTCGTCGGTTCCACGAAAGTAATGCTCACCATTAATTCCTATTACGATCCAATTCTGCCCACGCTGTGAGGCTTCCAAGTACCAGTTATGCAATTTTCGCATTCTTGTTGGTAGATTCGGAATCTCCTCGGGTCTGACGAGAGGGCTCCCATACCGGTATTTGTATGCTACTACTTCAGCCGTGGGGAAATCACACCTGCTTAAGTATTCAGCAACAGACATACCTGCAGCTTCGGTCTCCTCTTTGTACAGTGCTATGATCTCTGGATCATACTGGACATCGGGAAACACTTGGAGCGGGGGGCAAGAGTTCATCTGTTCTCCGAGCTGAGGAACTGATTTACCTTTCGACCGCTTTGCTGCATCTGACTTGAGAATAGTGCGGTCATAATCTGATGCAAGCCTTGGCTCGGGTTGGTGAAGGTTCTTCAACATTTTTAACACTTTTGGATCTAGAGGAGGCTGCTCGGCGGACTGCTCGGTCTTCTTTCTCTTCAAATTTTCAAAGAAGTTCTTTGATTTCTCTTGTAACTTCGCCGCATTTTCCTCCGGAGTATAGTCGTAAGGTCTCTTTGGAGGAACCTTAGGTACTCTTGGAAGGGGCTCCTGTCGATGGATCGGTGATCGGTTACTGTTGGGAGCGGCGATGGTACGCTTCTGCTTTTGGCTCTGAGCCTCAGTGGGTGGAGGTGGCGGAGACGGCTCACTAGCTGGCGAAGGCTGGTATGCTGGAGAAGGCTGATGCGGCAGAGATGGCGGAGAAGGCTGACGCGGAGATGGCGGAGAAGGCTGACGCGAAGATGGAGGAGAAGGCTGATGTGGCAGTGGAGAAGGGTGACGTGCTGGAGACCTTGGCGTCCAATTTGGAAGCACGATTAATTCCTTTAGCCATAGAACGGTGATCTTCTTGGCTTCTCCCAGCTCGTACAAATCCCCTTCACCCGCAGGGTGGTCAAGCTTCAGCTGCTCAAATCCGCCCATAACTTCATCCACCCCGGCAACAGCGTAGCCATGTGGAATCGGACGGCAATGATAAGTTGAATCAGGTCCAATGGGTAAGGCATAGCCGACCGCCACCTTCATGGTTATGTTCACGACCTTCACATGTAGCTCGCAAGATGTCGACTCCGTGATATCATCCACTGGGTAGCGGATCGTCGGTTCATCATCATCCTCTGGGAGGTTCGTGGAAGCCACGCTGCTTTTCCGCTGAGATGGTGGGCCGGTAGCATCATGTCCGGCTTCTATCTGTGGCTGAGATGCGGCGGTTCCTTGCTGGCTTATCCGATTTAACAAGTCTGATTGCCGCTTCAGCTCTTGTTCTATCAGAGACATGCGGTCTGCTTCCCTTTCCTTTCTTCTCTGACGGCTTCTATCGGGAAATTTCTTCATTTCCACGGGAAACCCAAGTTTCCACGGTTTGGAGCCCGGAGTGGTTCGTGTTCGTCCTGGGTGTTCATCATTCCCAAGGGCGCGCGTGAGCTCGTCCTTCTCTCTTTCGGGATGGAACCTTCCCTCTTCAACATCCTTTGATGCGCTTCTAAGGGCATCAATGGGAAGGGGGTCTTCGTCATGCTTTTTTGTATATACACACTTCCCTTCCGAGTCCAACTTTCCTCCATGCCCGTAAAACCAATCCCTTGACCGATCATTCCATTTCAAAGTCTCTGGAATGATCCCTTTGGCAATTAGATCGTCCTCCATCTTCTTCCACTTAGGCTTGCCAGTCTTATAGCCTCCTTGCCCCATAGTATGGTGATACTTCTTTTTAGCAGCATTTTTCTTATTTATTTCCGACCTTCGCTTAGCTGCCTCTGAAGTCTTGTACTCCACGAATGCGTCCCAGTGATCTTTTATCTTCTCATATTGTCCAGTGAACACCGGAGTCTTTTTTTGGTCGACAAAATCCTTGTACAATCTTTTCTTCCAGGTGTTGAATTGTATTGCCATCCTCGAAAGAGTCCACTTCTTGACTTTCCGCTCTATGATATTCAGATGACGATCATCGTCATCTGAATCCTCCTCATTTGAATCCTCCTCATTTCGATCCACCTCAGTTCGATCCACCTCTGGCGCCTCTGGTAGGGTAAAATTAACCATGAGCTTCTTCCAAAGAATATTCTTCAATCTATTGCGGGCATATTTAACTGGTTCCGTCTTTGTCTTCTTCCATTCTCGAATGGTGATCGGAATGTTGTCCCGAACAAGAACTCTGCATTGTCTTATAAATTTACTTGCGTGAGCCGCGGGAGCAATCGGTTCGCCATCTTCACCGATTTCTTCTATTCGGTACCTTTCATGTTCTTCCAACCTTCTGGCCGGACCTCTTCTATTTACAGAAGAGTGGCTCGATCCAGAGGGCTAAAAGAAGAAGGAGCGTTAATATATGTATATACACAAATCAAATATTCCAACTATACAACAAAGGCTTAATTTATTAATACACATCTACCTCGCCGGCGCCTTCTCCCTCACCGGTGCCTCCATCATCTGCGGCACCTTCTCCCTCTCTGGCACCTTCTCCTTCACCGGTGCCTCCATCCTCTCCGGCACCTTCTCCCTCATCGAAGCCATCTCTACGACTTTGTTCGTCTCCCTCACCGGAGTTGTTTAGAAACAACGAGGTGACATCTTCAACATTATCGCGGATGATGTCCTCGATAATATTTTCCTGGAATTCGTCTCTTCCGAGATCCATAGTTTCTGCAAAAAATTATTACAAATTATTATAATGATACGGAGACCAAAAAAAAGGGGGCGTTGGCCGGGCGCCGGCGCGGTGGGGAGGGTTCCCTCCCCACCGCGCCGGCGCCCGACCAACGCCCCCATTTTATAACGGAACCCTAACCCCCATAAAAGACCTAAAATAACTAAAGTAATAAAAGACCTAAAAAAATTAAATACCTAAAATAACTAAAGTTATAAAATTAACTAATTAATTAACTAATCCTAACTAATCCTAGAATTAACTAATTAACTAATCATATAATAAATTAAATACCCAAAATAACTAAATAATTAATTAACTAATCTTAAAATTAACTAACAAATCTTGCAGGAATAAAAAACCTAGAAAAAATAAACTAATTATTTAACAAATCCTAACTAATCCTAGAATTAACTAATTAATTAACAAATCCTAACTAATCCTAGAATTAACTAATTAATTAACTAATCCTAGAATTAACTAATTAATTAACTAATCATATAATAAATTAAATACCCAAAATAACTAAATAATTAATTAACTAATCTTAAAATTAACTAACAAATCTTGCAGGAATAAAATACCTAGAAAAAATACCAAAAAAAAATCTAAAATACCTAAAAAAAAATTTACCTTGCAGGCACGGGCGGTGTGCGTGTGGCGGTGTGCGTAGGTGGCCAGAGCCGGGCGGGCACGGGCGACGAGAGCGCGGCGCGGGCCGGCGGAGCGGCGCAAGCAGGCGCAGGCGGCCGCGGTGTGGCGGCGCAGGCGGTGTGGCGGCGCGAGCGCGTCGGCGGCTTCGGAAGAGCGCGAGCGTCGGCGGCATCGGAAGCGGCGCGAGCGTCGGCGGCAGAAGCGGCGAGGCGCGGGCGAGTGGGCGCGGCGTCGTCGGCGACGGAAAAGTCGGACAGCCTGCCGGCGTCCGAGAGCTCCTAGCGCGGGGACTTAGCAGTTTGGGCGATGTGGGGGGAGGAAGGAGACGATGCGTTATAAAGGAGGGGCCTTTAGCACCGGTTGGTGGCTTCAACCGGTGCTAAAGGGTGCTTTCTGGGAACTGCACCGCCACCCCCTTTAGCACCGGTTTGAGCCACGAACCGGTGCTAAAGGGTGTTTTAAAATTTTCAGTTGTTCCCGCCAAATTCGATATTGATTAGATATATTTGATTTTCTTTTTGATTAGTTATGTTTGATTTTCTATTTTCTTTTGATTAGAGATATTTGATTTTCTTTTTGATTAGTTATATTTGATTAGTTATATTTGATTTTCTATTTTCTTTTGATTAGTTATATTTGATTTTCTATTTTCTTTTGATTAGATATATTTGATTTTCTTTTTGATTAGTTATATTTGATTTTCTATTTTCTTTTGATTAGTTATATTTGATTTTCTATTTTCTTTTGATTAGTTATATTTGATTTTCTATTTTCTTTTGATTAGATATATTTGATTTTCTTTTTGATTAGTTATATTTGATTTTCTATTTTCTTTTGATTAGTTATATTTGATTTTCTTTTTGATTAGTTATATTTGATTTTCTTTTTGATTAGTTATATTTGATTTTCTATTTTCTTTTGATTAGTTATATTTGATTTTCTATTTTCTTTTGATTAGTTATATTTGATTTTCTATTTTCTTTTGATTAGATATATTTGATTTTCTTTTTGATTAGTTATATTTGATTTTCTATTTTCTTTTGATTAGTTATATTTGATTTTCTATTTTCTTTTGATTAGATATATTTGATTTTCTTTTTGATTAGTTATATTTGATTTTCTATTTTCTTTTGATTAGTTATATTTGATTTTCTATTTTCTTTTGATTAGTTATATTTGATTTTCTATTTTCTTTTGATTAGATATATTTGATTTTCTATTTTCTTTTGATTAGTTATATTTGATTTTTCTGTTGCAGTTTCTATTGATCATATGTTCGTTTAATAATTAAGTGTCGGTTGGCGCAGCGGCACGCTGCGTCCGTGAGAGGAAAAGGGCGTGAGAGGAAAAGGGCGGGAAAAAAAGGACAGGAAAAGAAGTACATATCTCAACTGAAAATTAAGATACATGGCCAGATTAACTCACAATCGGCCGAGCTTGTTTTTGAATGTTGGAGTGATTCAGTCATAGTCGTGCCTAGCCCTATAAACGTCGCCACTGTAGTTGTCGTAGTCGCTGGTGTCATCGTCGCTGGCATCGCGGTCGCGGTAGTCGAACCTCGACTGGTGAGCACGCGTGGGCTGAGACTGAGGGTAGCGCAGGCGGGGGCCACGGTAAGCCATGACGCTCTGAAGAGTCCGGCCGCGCCACCATAGCCGACGGCCGGCCTCGTTGAAGTTCGAACGAGGCGAGCCATCCTCCTCGTGCCTGGCAAGCGCACTCTCACGCCGATTGATGAAGAAGGTGTCCCAAGTCGGGCTGTAGTCGGGATGCCACTGAGGATTCCTCCGCTGCTCTGGCGTGAGCTCGAAGTAGTAGTGGTTCGTGATGGCCATCTGGCGCGCCACACCTACAGGGACAGGAGGGACCGGTACGCCTCCGACGCTCAGCATCCAGCCGGTGGGGACGTGATAGCCCGGCGGGCAGGGGTAGTTTGAGGCGCAAAGCGCCTCCGCCTCCCGGGGGTTAGAGATACGATGGAAGCCATGGAAGAGAGTGATGAGGTTTGCAGATATGAGTCTAGATGTGATATGTAAATGGAGGCCAAGCCTACATATATATAGTGAAAAATGGCGGGAAGACGGAGGCGGGAAGAAAATAGGCGGGAACACAGTGGCGCGGGGAACCATCTAACCTTTAGTCCCGGCTGGTGGGTACAACCGGGACTAAAGGTGGTTTTTGTGTCATCTAACAAAACTGTCGGTGGGATAAGGACGTGTGGGTAACCTTTAGTCCCGGTTGGTGGGTGCAACCGAGACTAAAGATGTCGGCAGGATAAGGACGCATGGGTGGATGCACTGCTCGATGAGATAAGGACGCGTGAGTGGATGCACGATGCCCCTGTCGGAGGAACAAGACAAAGTAGAAGCGGTGTCGTGCCTATAAAAGGAGCCCGTGAAAGACTTCATCTCCTCTAAGAATGTTGGGTAAATTATTGGGAAATCTCCCGTGGCGGAGCTTCTCGAAGATGTCGTTGGTGCTCACGCCCTACGGCATATTCGGAAGCTCCGCCTCGGAAAAATTTCCCTCATACAATAATATAATTACACAAAAAATAAATGGGAAAGTGATTTCCATATTGAGATACACAAGTTATGATCCCTATCTAGTCTTCTGAGTTTTCTTCTTGATTAGGATCGCTTCGGTCGTAACCATGGAGTATGTTCACCATTTAATGCGATGATTGGGTCAATATTCACTCTGAAGGGCGGAATTTCATCAAACTTATTATAATCTTCTGACATGTCTGTCTTATCCTCAACTCCCACGATGTTTCTTTTCCCTGAAAGAACTATGTGACGCTTTGGCTCATCGTATGATGTATTCGTTGTCTTATCTTTTCTTTTTTTTGGTTTGGAGGACATGTCTTTCACATAGAAAACTTGAGCCACATCATTATTCCCTTTATATTTGACGAGAAGCCAGACGGCACTTTAATACTTGAAAGGACATCAAAAAAGATTTCCTTCTCTGCTTTTGTAAGAGCGTAGCTAGCAAGACTTAAGTGACGCCCTTTATCCGTCTTGCTCTGTGGATGCATGTTGTTTGGGTCTTTCATACGTTGTTGATCCTCCCGTGCTTCTGGTGTATCTTTTGTTTTTCCATATACGCCTAGAAAGCCTAGCAGGTTCACGCAAACATTCTTCGTAACGTGCATCACGTCGATTGAAGAGCGAACCTCTAGGTGTTTCCAATACTCAAGCTCCCAAAATATAGATTTCTTCTTCCACATGGGTGCGTGTCCGGTAGCGACGTCATTTGGAACAGATTGACCGCCAGGACCCTTTCCAAAGATTACTTCTAGGTCCCTGACCATATCAAATAAATCATCACCAGTACGGAGTTCAGGCTTTTGCTGGTGATCTGCCACACCTCTAAAATGCTTGCCTTTCTTTCTTACGGAATGCGTGGTCGTAAGAAATCGACGATGCCCCAAGTACACAATCTTCTTGCATTTTTCCAAATATATAGCGTCAGTCTTATCTAAACAGTGCGTGCATGCATTGTATCCCTTGTTTGTTTGTCCTGAAAGGTTACTAAGAGCAGGCCAATCATTGATGGTTACGAAAAGCAACGCTCGTAGGTCAAACGGCTCCTGTTTGTGCTCATCCCATGCACGTACACCTGGTTTGGTCCATAACTGTAAGAGTTCATCAACTAATGGTCTTAGATACACATCAATGTCATTGCCGGGTTGCTTCGGACCTTGGATGAGCACTGGCATCATAATGAACTTCCGCTTCATGCACAACCAAGGAGGAAGGTTATAGATACATAGAGTTACAGGCCAGGTGCTATGACTGCAGCTCTGCTCCCCAAAAGGATTCATGCCATCTGTACTCAGACCAAACCTTAAGTTCCTTGCGTCACCTGCAAAGTCCGGGTAGTCTCTCTCAATTTTTCTCCACTGCGACCCATCAGCGGGGTGTCTCAACATCGCGTCTTTCTTACGGTCTTCTTTGTGCCATCGTAACAACCTGGCATGCTCTTTGTTTCTAAACAGACGTTTCAACCGTGGTATTATAGGAGCATACCACATGACCTTGGCAGGAACCCTCTTTCTGGGGGGCTCGCCATCAACATCACCAGGGTCATCTCATCTGATCTTATATCGCAGTGCAGTGCATACCAGGCATGCTTCCAAATTCTCGTACTCCTCACCGCGGTAGAGGATGCAGTCATTAATGCATGCATGAATCTTCTGAACCTCTAATCCTAGAGGGCAGAGAACCTTCTTTGCTTCATACATACTGTTAGGCAATTCATTATCCTTTGGAAGCTTCTTCTTCATTATTTTCAGTAATTTCTCAAATCCCTTATCAGATAAACCAGTCTCTGCCTTCCATTGCAGCAACTCCAGTGTGGTACCGAGCTTTGTGTTCCCATCTTCACAGTCTGGGTACAACTTCTTTTTGTGATCCTCTAACATACCTTTTAACTTTTGCTTCTCATTCACACTTTCTGCTTCTCTGTGTGCATCTACGATGGCCCGACGAAGATCATCATCAGGCTCATCTGATGCCTCTACATCTTTAGCTTCTCCTGTCCCTTCAGCTTCAGCTTCCCCCATTGCAGTATCACCATATTCAGGGTACATATCATCATCCTCTTCTTCTTCATTGTCTTCCATTATAACCCCTCTTTCTCCGTGCTTGGTCCAACAATTATAGCTAGGCATGAAACCTTTCCGAAGCAGGTGGGCGTGAATGATTTTCCAGGAAGAGTACTCCTTCTTGTTTCCACAGTGAACACATGGACAACACATAAAACCATTCTGAATATTTGCCCGAGCCACATCGCCAAAATTACGAAGACCTTCAATGAACTCGGAAGTGCGTCGGTCACCATACATCCATTGTCGTTCGTTCATCTGCGTCATATAATTAGGTTTACCAATACTATTACCGAACATCATAAATAGTAAAATGATGAAACATGCATTTGTATCAATGACAAATGAAAGGATAGAGTTGCTAACCTCGATCGAGGAGGAAAGAACAAGGACAAGACCTAAGTATCGCTCGGGCACCTCATATCTTATTTATTTTGTGTGAGCTTAAGTAGCTTCATGCTCTTAGGCATTTCATCAAACACCTCTTGTGCATAAGGAAAAAAAAATCAAACTAGCACACCCCCTCACACCTTCCACAGGAAAAAAACAGAGGAGAGGGCCGGTGGGTGGCTGTATTAATAGGCAGGACCTCTAGCACCGGTCCATGCCCAAAACCGGTGCAATAGGGTAGCCTTTAGCACCGGTTCGTGCCACGAACCGGTGCTAAAGGTCTGGCGCCTGCCACGCGGCAGACGCGACACCTTTAGCACCGGTTCGTGCTACGAACCGGTGCTAATGGTTCCTAACAAACCGGTGCTAGAGCTCCACGGGCTCCATTTACCTTTCTGGCAGCTCGAACCGGTGCTAAAGCACCCCTTTAGTCTGGGTTCGTAAGCCAACCGGTGCTAATGCCATTTGCAGCTCCAAACGAATGCCCTATTTTCTACTAGTGGCATTTGATAAAACAGTTGAACATTTCACCTATCATGCATACTACTGAAACACACTAATGCAGTAGTAAAAATAGGTAGGGGATATGTGTGTCACTTGCCTTTTTGAAGAATACGATCCTTCCACTTTTCTCAACTAAGCACGTAGCTCTTCGCAGAAACTATAGCACAAGAATAACATACCATAAACAATCCATACAACACAATCAAACAAACAGACAAATGAAAGGTGTTTGTTTAGCAATTTAGATTTATTGAGATGTTATGACAAGAAAGATATGGTAAAGGGTCATGATTTGTGAGATATGAATTTGAGAGCTTAGCTCGGGAAAGATCAATATGATTTGAGAGAGAATTGGACTAGGCAAAATGTAATTGATGAAGTTTTTATGCTTTATTAAAGCATGAATGAGTTTCAGAATAGCTCATGTGAAATAGATCACATGGGTGTGAGATAGTGCAACCACAATACTATTTGAATAAGTGTAACGACATTTATTCTTTAAATAGCATATATCACACTTAGGCACTAGGCTAGGTTTTAAGAATGCTTTAAGTACTCAATTAGCACATTTGCAAGTTGAATAGTTCAATACATGTGAACAAAACTAAGTAGGCATGGGATTGGGTATGAATGATTGATATTGGAGGACATGGCTCAAATGGTTCATTGATCAACATGGTGTATAACACATACTACGGTATGGGTTATAATAGCTCCACGTTAACAAAATCTAGGTTTGAGATGAATTCATATTCTACTCTAGTAGCACAATTGCAATTTGAATATATATATGAATTAGAGAAAATATAATGAGTGAGATTTTTATGCTTTATTAAAGCATATTGAATCTTGGAATATCTCATGTGGGTGAATCACATAAGAGACAAAATAGTGCAATAGCAATACTATTGAATAAGTGTAACAACAATTATTCTTAAATAGTATATATTACACTTAAGCTTAGGCTAGGATTTTATAACATCAAATGCAAATTGAATAGTTCAATGCAAGGCTAAGATTGAGTAGACATGAATAAATGTCTATAGGTAATGGATATGTATAGATGATGTTTGAAAACATGGCTTAAGGTTCCTAATGAGTAAATGGGATTGGGTTAAGTACTATGATGTTGATTTGATCAATACCATAGTAGCATAGGTAGAAACTAAGATAGAAAGTATCACACTTTACTCAAATGACACATTTGAAATTTGAATAAGTGGGTACTATGCAAGATTGGTCTAAGTGAAATGATCTTGATCAATATATTGTTTAGACAACAATGATGGCTAGGTATGATCATAGGATTTGCTAATGTAGAGGGAAACATTACTGAAGGGAATAGGTTTATTTCTATAATGGAAATTACTCAAATCCTCATATTAGAATTTGAATAATAGTGAAGTGGTTCAAGAAATTATGGGAGTGATGCTACTGGATAGCTTGCAGCAAAACAACGCTACTGCAATTGGATTCATTCTAAAATAAATTTTAGAACTCAAGATATGGTCAAATTAGTGATTTGAATAGATTTTAATGCACAAAGTGTGTGCACGTACTAACTTTGGATTTTCTTGATCCTATGATGTTCTACATGTTGAGAGGATTCCAAAGACTACAAATTTGTAATTTTTGGATGGACAGAACAAAAGATATGATTTAAGTAAGCTAACAGAAGGCTTGATTCCAATTTGAAAATAGTTTCAAATTGAACCCATAAAATATGGAGTTTTATTGTACTACTGGATTCTAGATGTTCTAAGGATTCCAACGGTATATTATTTGTTATTTTTGGACCTACAGAACATTAGATATGAATTTCACAAGATTTGGATCAAATCTGGTTTCAAACTTCTATTTGAATCGAGTTTAAATCGTGAGCCGACACGTGGCAGCTTCTGGTTGCACGGTACCGTTTCGGTTGGATCTCGAACATCGGCCGTAGGATTTTAAGTGGGATGTGTGGCTGGGATCGACCCATACCGATTCAGTTAAGTGACTCAATCGAGACCGTAGGATCAGGATCTGATGGGAGAAAAGAACCGAGGGGGGAAATGAACTCACCGGGCTAGGGTTCCGGTGAACTCTCCGGCGAGGCGCGCACTGGAGGTTGACAGCGACGGCGCTTCTGAGGTCCTTGGCAACCGTGGAGGAGTGGACAGTGAGCAGGGCGTTGAGGCGAAGACGATGGCGAGGTAAGCTACTCGAGGGTTTCCTGCAGCAACGGTGGCGCGCGGCTGGAGGTTCAAGGCGCGTCGGTGAGGTTGTGGGCACGCTCGAAAACACCAGATAGAGAGGAAAAGAAGGGCTGCGAACTTACCAGAGGGTAGAGGGAGATGAGTTGAGCTCTGTGGCGAAGTTTGCAGGGTCTAGGTGGTCGGAGACGGTGGGAATCTCTCACCGGAGTTCTGCCAGCGGACGGAGAGATCTGGTCAGGGGCAAAGGCGTCGACCTGGGGCAAAAGGAAATGAGCGGGGATGTCAGGGAGGTCCGCTAGATCATGGGGAGTCGAGGGGTACTGATTGCGGGCGTCGAGGTCGCCTGCCGTCATTGGAATCGACAGTGAAGGCTGTCGGGGTCTGCAGACTCCGGCGATAAATTTCGTCGGCCTGGCGGCGCTTTTTCACGAGAATGCAGAGGGGAAATGGAGAGGAGGCAGGGGGGCTTTTATAGACGTGGGTAGGCGTCGGTTAAGGCAGGGAGTAATTAGGAATTAAGGGAGGAGGAAATGCGCTGGCTCGGAATTTGTCACGGCGGAATTCTCGGCTGGAGGTGGGAGATGACATGTGGGGCCCGCGGTCAGTGAGAGGAAGAGGGAAAGAGGGTACCGATTCGGAGACTTGTCAAGTTGGGCCGTGGGCTGGCTTCTAGCCTGGGCCGATTCGTTTCCCCCGAGGTCCATTTCGTATTTTTCTTTTCTTTTCTTCTTTTCTTTTTCTATTTTCCATTTCTTTCATAACTTTTGCATTTGTTACTCAAATGACTTCAAACCAAATTGTAAAATTTTCTAAAATTCCAAGCAACATTCCAGAACAGTAACAAACATGTCTTCAGAACCAAAACAAGATTTTTAATAAAATATGTTAATTGAGCCTAATGGCTTTGCTTGCATAAAATAATAGAAATAGAGTTTGAACTTGATTCTTTATAAAATAGTAAAATAATAGTTTATAAAATAATGATTGAGAAACACACTCAATTATGGTTTGAAAAGCAACCCATATTGAATAAAGCAAATTTTGAAAAACTATCTTTGGCAAGCAAGCTTGCATAAGGCTGATTAAAAGCAAGAAATAACATTTTGATTTTAGGTTTTTCTCAAAGAGGTTCCTTAAGAAAATAATAGAAAGTTTAAAATACTTTTCTAATAAATCTTTCAAATAGACTCAAAAAGTTTTAAATCTCTATGAAATTCCAATCATCTCAAGCAAAACAAAGGCAAAAAAAATTCCCCAGAAATTGATAAAATCTTGGGATGTTACAATCTTAATGCCTCTTTCGAAAATACTTGATTCGCACTTTCTGCGCCTAGCTCAAAGGCGTTAAAGAAAAGCACTCTTGGGAGATAACCCAATGTTTTACTTTTAGTTCTTTTTCTTTTATTTGAGTCTTGGAAGTTATTACTACTGTAATAACCTCTCCTTATCATTTTTATTTCGTTTTCGTGCCAAGAGAAGCCTCTAATTTGAGTGAGGTAAGATTTGGGGATGTTGCTGTCCTGAAACAGATTTTGGTGCTGCACCATAAAAATTCGTGAAAATTCTCAGTATATATTTTGGACCTCCGATTTCTTGTGCATATGCCCCAGGTTATATCCAAACTTTCATTAGTTTAACACTTTTTGATTTGAGCAATAGAAAACCCTCTAAAAATTCGACCTTTGTCAGCTGTTCTGTTTTGATAGATTTCTGCCATTATTTGTGTTTGCCGCTTGATCGCTTTCTTTTTGAGTTCTTTTGATCACGGAACTTTTGGGGAAGTTGCTACAGTATTATATGCTTTATATGTGGTGGTTTTGAGATGAAACCTAAAGCAAAAAAGGGTTGATTCAATATTATGCTTACACTAATGTTGCTAATAGAGTTGTGTTGAGTTTTGTATGAAGGAAGTTTTCAAGTGTAGGGATTGGAGAATGATGAGATGAGTTGAAGAATGGACAAAAGCTCAAGCTTGGGGATGCCCATGCACCCCAAGAAATATCCAAGAGGTACAAGCGTCAAAGCTTGGGGATGCCCCCGAGGCACCCCTTCTTCATCGGCAAAATTAGGTCACCTTTCAACACACTATATTTTTATTGCTTCATGCACTATGCGTTTTTCTTAGAGCGTCAGTTGTTTTAGTTTTCAGTTTTCTTTAGTTTGGTTTGCTGCAATAAATGGTTGGACCCCAACAAATTTCTTTTGGAGAAGTTGCCTTGCTTTTCATTTGCCAAGAACACTCCATTTTTCACTCTTATCGTTTCAACGAGTGTTCTCTTTTTCTGCTACTGCGTTTAGTTTTTCTTTTTCACCTTGATTTGTGTTTAGATCTTGTTATATCTTTACATCAAGGTGCATTTTGACCTCTGGTCCATGTTGGTTTTTATCAAAAGAGTTGTTTCAAAAAGGTTCGAATGGTGTTGGAAAAGAGAAAAAGCTTTATCAAAAAAGTGGTACAAAAAGGAGCTTGTGTAGACTGCGGCCTAGGCTTTTGCATGTTGTGCTTGATGTCTTTTTGATAGTATGCTTAGTGGTTTTGCTGTAGCATGACTTGTCTCAAATGACTGAGATTGCTTAATGAGCCTTTGAAAAAATCATGCGTTGTTTTAATTATTTGGAAGCATTATTTTGGTTTTCTCCTTGATGCTTTATTTGGGTTGACTTGGCGCATGCTTACACATGTTAGACTTATACAAAGTCGCCATTGCCTCTATGATCATTTAGTTTTTGACTTTTGATGCCATCTTATGCTTCTTTTAATGTCGCTTTGTCGCTTTGCATGATTATGGCCGTTATTGCTCTCTTAGTTGGTCGCTCCCAGTCTTTTGCTAGCCCTCATTTTGTACTGAGTATGAGCTCTACTCGTGCATCCAACTCCTAAAAACCAAGTTGTTCCGATGTGTCCACCATACATACCTATTAGCAATTTGCTATTCCAAAGTACATTTGACTTGCTTTTATCTATCCTTCAAATTAAACTCTTTTTGGTGTTATGCGAAAATTGGTCAGTAAAGCTCTCACGAACCTGATGGCACACTATACTTTTCTTATTTTAAAATTTGACATTGTGGCGCTCTTATGTTGAGTTGTTATGCTTGCAAGTTGTAAGTTGGAAATTAGCCCAGCCATGCCGTCATGGGGCAAGCTTTCAACATTGCACTATCTTTCATTTGAGTTGATATCGTGATCTTTTATTTATGGATACTCGCGATGTGAAATAAGTTGGGAATCTTGCGGGATCATGGAGTTCTTATATGTGTTAGGGAAACGCCTGGGCCGCTAATCTAAGCCTTGCATCATTCATGGTGGAAATTTATAGCATGCCCATAGTGGACATTCGACGATGCATCTCACAATAAAAAGCTATACCAATGGTAAATAAAAGAGATGTCGAGGTGTTCATTGTCTATTTGTCTTGTCATTTTGATGTGGGCTTGTTCCATGTCATCGGGCAGGAGGTACCCCATTGGCGGTTCTCGATGATACGCATATATTTACAATGACAAGAGCCTGCTTGGGACTCTAAGTCAAGTAGCATGAGGTTTGGGTATTCATACTTCACGGGACACGAGGTTTTCAACTTATGATTTGTCAAGCATATGCTTCATAATTGTAGTCGCATTAACTCTAACCATTCAAGATGCCTATGATGGGGGCAATGAGAGCTCAAAGCTAGTAAGTAACATAATTTTTGAAGGTTTATAAAACTCGCAATCACTGCTTCCCTCCGCGAAGGGTCTTTCTTTTACTTTTATGTTGAGTCTCCACCTTCTATCGTTATGCACCGTCTAAGAGAGCATAGTTGTCATTCTTAGTATAATGTGCATTGTCCCAAAGTTTTCATTGATTGATTAATGATGTTGGTTTCACTTGTTCTTAAATTATTTGTATCTAGTCGCCCTCTTAAACTTGAAGGTGTCCTATGCATTTATGTTTTGCTATTCTATGGAGGAAAAGCTGAAAACCATTTGCTATGTTTTTCCGTATGATTTGAACACACGTCTGACTTTCATTGTTTCATTTTCATGATCTTTCGTTTGTGTTCTTCTTCATGTTATAACATGGTTGCTAAGTTTCTTCCATCAAGATTATATCTTTCATGCCTATGTTTTAAGTTCTTTTGATCCCAACGCACAACGCTTACATAGATGGTCAAGATTGTGTAGGTGCATGTCACCTCAAAAATTATTTCTTTTGTTATCACTTACCTACTCGAGGACGAGCAGGAGTTAAGCTTCGGGATGCTGATATGTCTCAAGCGTATCTATAATTTTTGATGCTCCATGCTTGTTTTTACACCATTTGCTTAGTGTTTCGTTACACTTCGTGGCATTTTTATGCATTTTTTGGAACTAACCTATTAACGAGATGCCACAGTGCCAGTTCCCTATTTTCTGCTGTTTTTGTGTTTCAGAAAAGTTACACAGGGAATATTCTCGGAATTGGACGAAACAAAAGCCGAACATCCAGATATTTAACAAATCTTCCAGAACACCAAAGAGGAGACGGAACGGAGCCAGGAGGTGGTCTCACCACTAGGGGGCGCGGCCCAGGGCCTGGCCGCGCCGCCCTATGGCGAGCCCCATATGGTCCACTTCTGACGCTGCGCCTTCACCTATAAAGACCCCCCAACGGGAAATACCTAAACACCCAATCAATTTTCCAGAAACACATTGCGATCCGCCGCCATCGTCGACCCGAGATCGGGAGGGTCCAGAAGCTCTTCCCGGCACCCTGCCGGAGAGGGGAATTGCCACCGGAGGTCTTCTTCATCGCCATGCTTGCCTCCGGTGCGATGAGTGAGTAGTCTACCTTGGACTATGGGTCCATAGCAGTAGCTAGATGGCTGTATTCTCCACCATGTGCTTCATGTTTAGATCTCGTGAGATGCCTTACATGATCGAGATCACCGTTATGTAATTCTACATGTTGTGTTTGTTGGGATCCGATGAATATTGGTGTTATGATTGAGTTGATGTGCTGAATATTATCTTATGTTATCTCTATGTTGTTTATGATCTTTCATGCTCTCCGTTGTTAGTAGCTATCTTGGCCGAGTAGATACTAGTGACTCCAAGAGGGGGTATTTATGCTCGATAGTTTGGTTCATGCCTCTATTTAATCTGGGGGAGTGACAGAAACCTCTAAGGTTGTAGATATGCTGTTGCCACTAGGGAGAAAACAACATTCTTATGTCCAAGGATATATGTTTTGTTTACATTACACACTTTGCTTAATGCAGTTATCTGTTGTATGCAACTTAATACTTGTGGGGTTCTTGGATTGATTCCTCACGAGTGGATTATTAGTCATAGATGCAGTTGGATGGCGGTCTATGTATCTTGTTGTAATGCCCAGAGTAAATCTCATAGTGATACTCTCGATGTATGCATGTTATCTTTATTCTATCAATTGCCCAACTGTAATTTGTTTACCCAGCATGTGTTATTTTATCTTATGGAGAGACACCACTAGTGAACTGTGGACCTCGGTCCTATTTCCTTTATATTGCTATCACCTGTTTACTTTACTCGCACTGTTTACTTTACTCGCATATTACTATTGCTTTCCACTCGATACGCTCATTCCTTTGTTTACAGCAAACCGGTGAGATTGATAACCTCATCATAAGTTGGGAGCAAAGTTCTTGGTTCTGTTGTGTGCAGGTTCCGCGTTGCAGCTGGCAAAGCAAAGCACTAGACGAGGCGCCTTATAAATTTTCCGGAGCTGTCGCGAAGCTAGTCAGCATCACCTTCTTGAGTTTGGCTTTTTCCTGGATTCGATAAACCTTGGTTTCTTACTAAGGGAAAATTTGCTACTGTGCTCATCATACCGTCCTCTTGGGGTTCCCAACTAGACGGTGAAATTACATTAACACTGTGCCGCATCACATCCCACATAGCATCATCATCGATAATGGCACTAACTTGTCTTAGGGAGAAGTTGAAGAATACTGCCATCACGAAGGAATCCGCCTTGACCTTGCATCCATGGCACATCCATAGTCCAATGGCCAAGTTGAAAGGACCAACAGACTAATCATGTCAGGGATCAAGCCACGCCTAGAAGCACCGCTACATCGAGCAGCTAGGGCCTAGGCAGAAGAGTTTCCATCTGTGCTATGGAGTCTACGGACCACGCCAAAACAGATCAATGGGCCTCACCCCTTTCTTCTTAGTCTATGGAGCAGAGGCAATCCTGCCAAGTGATGTCTAGTATGATTCCCCAAGAGTCGAGGCTTATGAGGAGGAAGATGCAGAAAAGTCCAGGCAACTATCTGTGGACCTGCTGGAAGAAGAACGAGACCTAGCAGCCCAGAGATCTGCCATCTACCAGAAGAATCTCTGCCGCTATCACAGCCACCGAGTTCACAAACGCTCGTTTAAAGAAGGGGACCTGGTGCTCCACCTCAAACAACAGAAGTCACACAAGCTATCCCCGCCTTGGGAAGGACCCTTCGTCATCAGCAAAGCTCTACTGAACGGTTCCTACTACCTCGTTGATGTTCGTGAGCTATATAAGCAACTCAGTAAGAAGCGCAAACGAAGAGACCCTGACGATATCTACGACAAAACAGATCGTCCATGGAACATCGCATAGCTACGTCCTTTCTACACTTAGCACTTATCTAGGCTATGTAATAGGCACCTCTATATGATCAATTAAATAAAGCATCTGGTTCGCTCTTGATTTTTTTTGAGTCTTTTACCTCCTTTATTGTTCATTTAGATCGTATGGAACCTTTGTGCAATTGTGCTCTGCACTTGTGTCTTTTAAATCCGCCATAAGCGGTCCGCGTAGCATATCTGTGTTTCAGTGTCCACCTGATGTTGTTTGTGTGGATTCCCGAGTAGTGACTTTTTGGCGATCTAAGCCGCTATCTTCTGGGGTTTTGGACGGTTGCTATTAAGTTTCGTCGCCCTGGCAGATTGTTCGTGTGAAGATTCCGCCATCTCACGAAAAGTCAAGCACAAAGAGCCGGATGGCGAATTGCATAGTCCTACGCGTGATTTTTTTTCAAAGTGTTGTTTTTGGGGCATGTTGAACTACTGCAAGTTGCATAAAAATAGGCCCGACAGTTTTTTCGCGCATAACCACTTAAAGACTTGATAAAACTGTGCCATAAGTTCAAAAGCATTTTCTGATCTGCCACAGGCAGATCAGGCACAGTACAAGCACACACACAGTTTAAAAGTTTAACTTACAGACCAACTCAGGGGCCGAATTGATACAATTGTTTCTTCTTGCCACACTGCAGGGTATAACTCTGGAAGGTGGCACAGCGGATGTAGCGTCATCACCGCCATCAGCACCGGCAGTAGCTGCGGAGACCGACGCCAAAGCCAGGCTTAGAGATCCGGGCAGATCGTATGCTTCATAGTATATGTTCAGTTGAGTGCCCAAGGCACACAACTGATCGTATCCCAGCACGCTCTGCCGGATAGCAGCTTCATCCACTGGCGCTTCGTCTTCGCCGCTCTCCGGGATGCCGGAGGTGATCAGATCCAGGTCCAGCTCGGGGTAGTGGGCCTTTGCCAAAGTAAGTGCAGTTCTGGCACCACCCCAAGTGGAAGACTGCTTCCAATCTGCCACCAGCCTAGGCACGAGCAGTAGCTTCTTGGTGAGCCCAATGGCAGTAAGGCTGGATGAACCCGCTATCTGCAGGCCGCCGCATGCATGACGACCAGCGTTAAGAAGGCCATCCAGTTCCTTCTTCGCAGCGTCTGTGGCCATGCGTAAGCCCGTGGCAGAATCCACCTCTCCTTCCTCTAGAGTCACTGCATAGCGGAAACAAGCAAAGTGTCATACTCTACATAGCATATTATTACAAACTACAAAGTATGGAGAGCCATCATTACCTAGCAGAGTCTTCTGGAAATGGTCAAGGACCTCGTTGAAGCCTTTCTGCCGCTTTTCAAAATCAGTGGCGGCTTTGCGGAGATCCTCCACCTCTTTCTGCTTCTGGCGGTTTTGGCGCTCATGGTCCTTGAGTTGCTCTTCGAGGAGGGTATTCGAGGTCAAAGATTTCTGGAGCTGCGCTTACAACGCGTCTATCGCAATAGCGTGACCCTTTTCCACCCCCTCGAGAGTGGACTTCAGCTTGGCAGCATCTGCATGGCGGAAATAATGGCAGAGTATTGATCGACTAGCATGAGGGTACTAAAACTTGCCAAAAAGGCAACAGAAAGTTACCGATATTCTCGAGCTGCTTCTGCAAGTCCGCCACGAGCGTACTCTTTTCCGCCAGCTCCTTCTCTTGCGAGCTGACGACTTGGACCAGGTCCTCCACGACTTTCTTGTAATTCTGATAAACCATTGTTATGTGTTAGTCACTCTTAGAGCTTTATGACGGACATGTATCCGCCATAACGCTCAGGGGCTACTCATGATGATTTTTTAACTTAGTCTTCTTAGAGCTTTATGCTAGACAGATATCCGCCATAACGCTCGGGGGCTACTCATGATGATTTTTTAGTCTTCTTAGAGCTTTATGCCGGACAGAAGATCTGGCATAACGCTCGGGGGCTACTCATTGTGTCAAAACTTAAGTTCTCTAAGAGCACCGCTGAAATTAAAGTATGGCGGTGCTCGGGGGCTGCTCATTGTGTCATAACGGATTATCTAAGGAATGCCGCCGTAACGCTCGGGGGCTACTGGGAGTACATACCTCTTTCACAATACTAGTTCTCTGGACAAAAGAAGACATAGCGGATGAAACATGGTTGCTAGCCTCCTCCTGCAAGCTATCAAGACGAAAAAGAGCATCTGCCTTCTTTTTCCATCTTGCAGCACCTCCGACTCCTGCGGCCATCTCGACTGCTTTTCCGCCAAAACTCACCTTCTTTGGACCCTTAGCGGGATCTTTGCTAGGCATGGCATCCTTTGTCGAAGCATCCGCCATCTTGCTAACCTTTTGGGCAGAAGTTGAAGGTCCAGTGGGGCGGACAGGAGCATCAGGTGTCGGTGGAACAATTGCAGGAGATGGTTTTGCCTTTGGAGGCTTTTGTCCAGCAGTTTTCCTCCTCCTATGCACAAAGTCACAGATCAGAATAGGTCAAGTTAGAGATGGCATAAATCTAAAAGATTGACTTGCTTACTTCCGCTCTAGAAAATTTATGGTAGCAGTATGCTCGGGTACGGTCTCCAGATGGCCGCGCAATGCTGGGGATGGATGGCGGGAGATAACTCTCTTACCTAAACCACGTATGCGCCCACCCGAGCCACGAACACCATGGTGTACAGTTGCCACGGGATCTTTCGCTACAGTCTCCTCACAAGAAGGTCTACCCTCTTCCGCTACTGGCAAAGACTTGTGTCTTTTTAGGGAGGAGGATGTCTCCTCCTTGTCGTCGATAAGCTCCTTTGATCGGGGGTAGTGGACTAGACAGCTTAGCTCGGAAGGGGGAAGGGAGAAAAGCTGCAGAGAAATGCAAGTTAGTCAAAAGAAATAAACGATCATAGCGGAACAAGAAGGCGCTCACCTCTGGACAATTGCCATTCTCGTACATAGGGATCTTCAGCTCCAACTTCTCATCTCACCCAACTTTGATGATGTTGCAGATTCGACACTCAATCTCCTCGGAAGATAATTCCTCCTTGGTGTAGCATTGAGGATCGTCAATTCCGCTATACTCGCACATCAGAGCTGAGCGGTATTGAAGAGGCTGAATCCGCCTTGAGATCCAGCAATGAATGGTGTCTGCACCTGTCAGTCTAGAAAATACAAGTTTGGAAATCCGTCGTGAGCAAAGTTGACATTCGTCATCCATCTTAAAGTCATCCATAACGCCCCAGCTATCCTACTCCTCGGCGGGGCCATCAACAAAAGACCACATGCCGTACTTCCTTTCAGGAGGGGCCTGGTCAGCCTGATAGAAGAAAGATCCCCGCCATCCCTTTACAGAATCATGAGGCTTGATATAAGGGTATGATTTTCCGCTATGAGGAACAAATGAGATGGATCCGCAGTTGCGAGGGTCTCCATTTGAATCCCGGTTATGGCGGATATTGAAATACATGCTGAATAAGTCTCCGCGGGGATAGATACCCAGAAATCCCTCGCACAGCGCAACAAATCCCTCTATGATAGTGAAGCTATTCGGGGCAATATGGTGTAGCTATAACCTGTAATGCCGAAGCATGCTCTTTAAGAAGTAGGATGGCGGAAGGCTGAGGCCCCGATCGATGTGGGATTTGAGCATCACGATCTCCTCGTTTGAAAGGGCCAGCGCAGCTGCGCTAGAATCTACTCGCCATCTTGAGATTTCCTTGGCCGCTATCCATCCTTCTTGCTCCAAAGAGGACAAGGTTTCCTCATCCAGGTTGCAGGGATCCCAGCTACCTCCCGAAGTTTCGGGCATAGCAGATTCTGTGTCTGATGACTTTGCTGAATTCTCGGCAGCTTCAGACGCTGCAGCCCGGTGGGATGACTCTGGATCCATGGTGGCGAGAGGTGTGGCGGAAATAATGTCCAGGATCTCAAGAGAAGAGGAAGACGAAGCCAGCTTGTGGCAGAAAAAAAGGAAAGGTGGCCGGCGACGAAGAGTTCCGGGCGGTGGCTCGTCGGAGATCGTGGAGCTCTCGCGGTGGCGCTGAGGAGAGAGTATGCGCAGGGGAGAATGAGGTGTGAATCAGCTGGGGGTGAGCGGCCGGGGTATATATAGGCCCTGAGCATCGAGATTTGTGCCCACCATCAGCATCGTTCATCCTAATAGCGCAAACCCTAGATCAATGACACGTGTCCAAGGGTAAAATGGTAACTTTTATCAACGGTACTTATGCTATGAATCTTACCCTAGAAGGAACTACGTGGCGAAAGTTACGGCGGATTTTATGGTATGATCCAACGGATCCCAGAAATCTCGCTGAACTGAAACTACGTCGCATAATCCGCTATCTATGGTGGATTGAGACATGAAGAGAAGAGGAACGTCAAGAACCGCCATCTAGACGCAAAGAGAAGACGAGCTATTGCGGATGGACTTCACCAAAAACAAGGCATAGCGGATGGAGGTGGTGATCTTGAAGTTCCCTGGGGGCTACTGTTGGGGATATACCAAATGGGTATACCAGCGACGTAGTCCTAAACCAGCAAGCCAGGGTGGCCCATCAGGGTGGTATGGCGGATTGCCTACTGGGCGGCCCAGTTGCTGGAAGCCCATGGCGGATACTGGACGCAGGAGCTCATGGCGGATCCGGAGACAGGCCCATGGCGGGTTGCCTTGTAGTACACACATAGGACTTAGTCTAGGACTCTATATTGTATCTGCTCCAGTACCATCGTGATGCCCACGCCAGGCGCCTTTATAAGCCGGCGTTGAGGAGCCCTTGAGGCACAGAATCACCGAGACTTAGACACGGCCAATCGCATAGCGAAACAGCCAACCTCATCATTGTAACCGAGCACTTGTTGCCATATAGTAAATTATAGTAGCACGTTGGGTCTCGCCACCATTGCGGGATCCGAAGCTGGGTAAACTCGTGCTACCACCGTCCCGGATCGCTCTGCCATGTTCACCCCCTTCCACAAACCGCTATACACCTACCCCTATGGCAGATCTGTTGACGAAACCACGACAGGGAAGTTGCTGTCTATGATAACTTGTTCCTTGGGAAATGTGATGCATCTTGTCCGTATTTTGTTTATCGACACTTCACTCCATAAACCCGTGGTCATGTTTACCGAGTTCAGTTTTCGCTTGGGGACAAGCGAGGTCTAAGCTTGGGGGGGTTGATACGTCCATTTTGCATCACTATTTTGTATCATAATTTACTGTTATTCATTGATATATTTCATATTTAGAGATGATACTTATGTTGTTTCCTTTGTTTTTACATGTTTGATGATCGTTGGAGAACTTGCTCCCGGAGTCAGGATTCTGCTGGAAAAAGGACCGTCAAGACACCATATTTCTCAAGATCAATAATTCCAGAGGAATACCTAGTAATTCATATAATATCAGAAGACGAAAGTAGCAAGAAGGAGGCGAGAGGAGCAGCAGGGTGGGCTCACCATCAGGGGGCGTGGGCCCACCCCTGGCCGCGCCACCATGTGGTGAGGCCACCCTAGCCCACTACTACCATTGCCCCCTCACGTATATCATCGTCCCTGAAAACCTAAGTGAGGGGGGCATCAGAGATAGACACCGCCACCTCTGCGGGGCGGAAAACACCGAGAGAGAAAAGCTCTTCGGCAGGGAGAAATCTGCTGGGGAAATTCCTTCCCGGAGAGGGGAGATCGTCGCCATTGTCATCACCATTGCGCTGGACTTCATCGGGATCATCATCATCACCATCATCATCATCATCATCATCATCAGCATCTTCATCTCCACCATCACCACGCCATCTCGCTGTAACATCTTGGGTTGAATCTTGTCAAATTCTTAGGGGAAACTTTCCCGGTGTTAATTACCTTTGTAGTTGATGCTATTGAGTGGAACCGTTGAATTAAGGTTTATGTTCAGATTGTTATTTACCATTATTTCACCTCTGGTTTATGGGAGAATTCGAGATGTTAGTAGTGAAACTATGTTGAGTAATATTTAATGGTTTGATATTTATGTTGTGGTGTTATTCTACTAGTGGTGTCATGTGAACGTCGACTACATGATACTTCACCATTTATGGGCCTAGTAGAATGCATTATGTATTTGACTACTAATTGTGAGGTTGCCAGAGCGACAGAAACCTAAACCCCTGTTAGGAAACCATTGCACCAGGGAGCGTAGGATCTCAGAGTTTAAGGCTGTGGTTAGATTTATCTTAATCACTTTCTTGTATTTGCGGATGCTTGCAGGGGGTATAATCACAAGTGTGTATTAGTCCTAGTAAGGGTAGTACGCTAGCACAGGCTCACCCCCATAACACTTATCAAACCAATGAAGATTATTTAGCAGCATGAAGCGAAAGCTCTCAACAGAAACTCCCGTGTGTCCTCAGGAACGTTTGGTAATTATAATTACACAACCGGCTTGTCCTTTTCTCTAGAAAGGATTGGGCCACTTGCAGCAATTACTATTACTATCTTTTATTTACTCGTACTTTATTTACTTGCATTACCAAATACCCCTAAAAACCAGTTTGCTAGTATTTACAGTGAATCCTTGATCAAAACCACTTGTCAACACCTTCTGCTCCTCGTTGGGTTTGACACTCTTATTTATCAAAAGTACTATGATACACCCCCTATACTTGTGGGTCATCACGGTGCCCAAGGTAAGGGACATAAAAGTGCCTCCAGCAGCTGAATCCAATAGGTTCCTTGAAGAAAAATTCAGTCCTGCATAAAAAGTTTGGACAATCATCCAAGTAGTCAGTCCATGAGTGGGACAATTCTTTATCATAGATTTCATTCTTTCCCAATCCTGAGCAACATGTTCATTATCAAACTGTCTAAACTTCATAATATCACTACGCAAAGCTATAATCTTAGCAGGAGGATAGTATTTTCTAATAAAAGCATCCTTACACTTATCCCAAGAATCAATACTATTTCTAGGCAAAGATAGCAACCAATCCTTAGCTCTTCCTCTTAAAGAGAAAGGAAACAACTTAAGCTTAATAATATTACCATCTACATCCTTATACTTTTGCATCTCACATAGCTCAACAAAATTGTTGAGATGAGCTACAATATCATCAGAACTGGCACCGGAAAATTGCTCTTTCATAACAAGATTCAACAAAGCAGGTTTGATCTCATAAAAATTTGCCTCAGGAGCAGGTGGCGCAATAGGAGTGCAGATAAAATCATTGTTTTTGGTGCTAGTAAAGTCATACAACTTGGTGTTTTTAGGAGTACCCATTCTAGCAAAACTAAAAGCAAGCAAGTAAAAGCAACTATAAAGGAAGCTAATTTTTTTGTATTTTTGATAAAACGATGCAAGCAAAAAAAAAGTAAAGCAAAACAAAAACAAAGTAAAAGATTGTGCATGAGAGACTCCCCTTGCAGAAGTCTTCTTCCTTCCCGGCAACGACGCCAGAAAAATACTTGATGGTGCGATGTTTAGGCACCCAGTTGGGAACCCCGAGAGGAAGGTATGAGGAGCACAGCAGTAAGTTTCCCTCAGTTGTGAAACCAAGGTTATCAAACCAGTAGGAGAAAGCCAAACTTCAGAAGGTGATGCTTGCTAGCTTCGCGACACTCCGAACAATGGCGCCAGAAAATGCTGGTGCGTACTTGACATAGGAGCTTCTTCACCTAGCAGCAATGTGGAACCTATACACAACACAACCAAGAACTTTGCTCCCAACTTCGATGAGGTTGTCAATCTCACCGGTTTGCTGTAAACAAAGGATTGAGCGTATCGAGTGGTAAAAGGTAATAGTATGCAAGTAAAGTAAACAGAGCGAGTAAAAGTAAACAGTAAAGCAATGTAAAGGAAATTGGACCGGGGTCCACAGTTTACTAGTGGTGTCTCTCCATAAGATAAATAACAACATGCTGGGTAAACAAATTACAGTTGGGCAATTGATAGAATAAAGAATGCAAACAATGCATGTACATGTCATGAGGATCACTATGAGATTTACTTGGGCATTACAACATAATACATAGACCGTAGTCCAACTACATCTAAGACTAATAATCCACCCGCCGGATATCATCCGAACAACCGTTGGGTATTAAGTTGCAAGCAATAGATTATCGCCTTAAGCAAAGTGTGTAAAGTAAACAATACGAATGTCCTTGGACACAAGATTGTTGTTTTCTCCCTAGTAGCAATAACACATATACAACTTTAGAGGTTGTTGTCACCCCCCAAGTTACCAGAGGCATGAACCCACTATCGAGCATAAATACTCCCTCTTGGAGTCACTAGCATCTACTCGGCCAAGATATCTACTAGCAATGGAGAGCATGCAAGATCATAAACAACATAGAGATGATAAATCACAAATCAACTTGACATTGTACTCAATATTCATCAGATCCCAACAAACACAACATGTAGAATTACATAATGATGATCTTGATCCTGATAGGCAGCTCACAGGATCTAAACATGAAGCACATGGAGGAGAAGACATCCATCTAGCTACTGCTATGGACCTGTAGTCCAAGGTAGAATACTCACACAACAGTCCAGAGGCAGGCATGGTGATGAAGAAGGCCTCCGGTGGTGATTCCCCTCTCCGGCAGGGTGCCGGGAAGAGCTTCTGGACCCTCCCGATCTCGCGTCGACGACGGCGGCGGCGGCTTGCAGTATGTTTTCTGGAAAATTGATTGGGCCTTTGTCGTCGTGGTGAATGAGCATATGCCACACGGTGGCTTAAGTTGGGGCCGATGGACACTGTCGGATCCGGGGGAGGGAAGACGCGGTAAAGACCACGCACGGAAGACACTGCAAACACAGCGAGCTACCAAGGTTCGGGGCCCTCGTGAGGAGGTAAAACCCCTACTCCTGCCTGTCTGATCTATATGAGCTGTATATGAGAACTAAAATGGTGTCCCTTGAGCTATATGTCTCAAGGAAGAAGAAGAAAGGAGCTCACTACTGAGAGCTATGGGACTGGCTCCATGGCCTCCAGCGCCTCCTATGGTAGCCAACCCCTCTCACGTATGTGTGCCTCCTCCTCTTATACAAATGAGTGACAGAGTGAGTGGGACACATGGGACATGCCCCATGTGTCACAAACAGTACACAAGGTACTACACTATTTATCAATAGTGGTCTTCTCTAGTCTTGTCATCTTGTCTTGTCTCTTGTACCAGAGCACTATAGCCATGTGGTCTTGTCGTTGTCCTTCCTCTAGAAAGGATCCAAGGTGTTGCTCTTATCCTCTCAAGCTGGTATTTGGCAACTGGCATGTGGTAGAGGTAGCCATCCTGGAACTTGTCATGCTGATGGAGAGCGTTGGGGCTGGCGATGCCATGGCCGATGTGACTGTCTTGATCGACCGAGGAGCCGGCGTGGAGCGACCCCGTCCTGGAGGTTACCCCGGCCTCCTGACCGAGCGAGAGGTGACCAGCATCGATCGTGGAGTCCGCCCGATGGCAGACGGAGCGACGCGGCCCACCAATCGGCCATGCAGTGCCGGCCGAATGGGCCACCGAGAGCCGGCCCAGCACCTGAAGATGCCGGCCAGGCAGCCTAAATGCCGGCCCAGCCCAGCAGCTGGCCGGGCAGTGCCGGCCAGGCAACCAGAAGTGTCGGCCCATCTCTGTATCCCGGCCTGGGCTCCTGGAATGCCGGCCCAGGATCAGCTATGCCGGCCAGGGGGCGCTGTATTCCGGCCAGGGCAAATGAATGCCGGCCGGGAAGTATTATAAGTAGGCCGACATTGATATATGTCAGCCCAGATTGCTGTTTACCTTCCTTTAAATATTCCTGCCCATACAATCCAACATACAATATATATTAGTCATATAAAAAGGGTACTTTGGTATACCCGGGGTCATATCCCCGACAGCCTTAGGGTTTTCTCATCGAGGAGAATATATAGGCGGAAGGGCGATGTCAGGAGGTGGACTAGGGGCCTACACCATGCCCCGGCGCGGCCTAGGGGTGGCCCGCGCCATGGGGGGTGTGGCCGCCCTCTGGGTCCCCTCCGTCTCGTCTCAGGAAAAATAGGAACTTCGACTTTTGTTTCGTCCAATTCCGAGAATATTTACGGTGTAAGTTTTCTGAAACACAAAAATAGCAGAAAACAGGAAACTGGCACTGTGGCATCATGTTAATAGGCTAGTTCCAGAAAATGCATAAAAACGCCATGAAGTTTAACAAAACACAAAGCAAATGGTGCATAAACAAGCATGGGGCATCAAAAATTATAGATACGTTTGAGATGTATCATGGACCGGGGTCCACAGTTCACTAGAGGTGTCTCTCCATAAAGATAAATAACATGCTGGGTAAACAAATTACAGTTGGGCAATTGACAGAATAAAGAATGCAAGCAATGCATGTACATGTCATGAGGATCACTATGAGATTCACTTGGGCATTAAAACATAATACATATACCATAATCCAACTGCGTTTATGACTAATAATCCACCCGCCGGATATCATCCGAACAACCGTTGGATATTAAGTTGCAAGCAACAGATTATCGCCTTAAGCAAAGTGTGTAATGTAAACAATATAAATGTCCTTGAACACAAGATTGTTGTTTTCTTCCTAGTAGCAACAACACATCTACAACCTTAGAGGTTGTTGTCGCTCCCCCAGGTTACCAGAGGCATGAACCCACTACCGAGCATAAATACTCCCTCTTGGAGTCACTAGCATCTACTCGGCCAAGATATCTACTAGCAACAGAGAGCATGCAAGATCATTAACAACATAGAGATGATAAATCAATAAATCAACTTGACATAGTACTCAATATTCATCGGATCCCAACAAATACAACATGTAGAATTACATAACGATGATCTTGATCATGATAGGTAGCTCACAAGATCTAAACATGAAGCACATGGAAGATCACTCCGGAGGTAGGCATGGTGATGAAGAAGGCCTCCGGTGGTGATTCCCCTCTCCGGCAGGGTGTCGGGAAGAGCTTCTGGACCCTCCCGATCTCGCGTCGATGATGGCGGTGGCTTGCAGTATGTTTTCTGGAAAATAGTTCGAGCCCTTAGGGTTTTCTCATCGAGGAGAATATATAGGAGGAAAGGCGATGTCAGGGGGTGGACCAGGCGGTCACACCCCCTGGTGGCGCGGGCCAGGCCTAGGCCGCTCCACCATTGGGTGTGGCTGGCCCCTGGTCCGTCTCCTACTCTCCTTTGGACTCTGTCTTCGTTCCAGGTAACTAGGGACTTCGGCTTTTGTTTCGTCCAATTCCGAGAATATTTCCCGTGTAAGTTTTCTGAAACACAAAAACAGCAGAAAACAGGGAACTGACACTGTGGCATCTCGTTAATAGGTTAGTTCCGGAAAATGCATAAAAATGCCATGAAGTGTAAACAAAACACAAAGCAAATGGTGCATAAACAAGCACGGATCACCAAAAATTATAGATACGTTTGAGACATATCAGTTATAAGTTCATGACTAAGATCATCAATCTTTTCTGAACTAAAATCAGCTGGATAGAATTTAGCTAGCTCCACCAAGCTCTCAGAGCTAAAAGCACCAAAAGAGTCTTTTGGGTTGAAAGACGCCATGTGACCAAGCAATGCAGAATTTACCTCATCAAAACGGTCATCAAATTCTTGAAGTTGCCAGTCAATAACAGAATTAAGACACTCTATGTGGTAATGTTGGAGATTTGTCTTGTTGGTTTTTTCCGGGGTGCATGCCGATCAACATAATTCTCCTGCATGTTTATATTCTGAATGTGATGTTTTTCACAGAATAAATATGCCTTCTCTAGAAGTGAGTCCCATCCATTCTCCCTTAGTTCTTGCAGGTCATTCCATGTTGACTTCACACATGATATGGCATTCAGAATGTCTTGATCTTTCTTTTGTAAAGATTGTGACAAAGTATTTGCACTTCCTAATATATGTAGCATCATATGCAAATAAAACACAAACTCAAAGGTCTCAAAATATGCTACAAGACCGCATGCCTGGCATTTCTTATCACCTTTTCCTTCTTTTGCAACATATTTCAAAACTGAAATAGTAGCTGTGAACAACTTCACAAGACCTGAAAGAGTTCTGTAGTGTGAACCCCACCGCGTGTCCAGCTCTTTGGAGAGTTTGATCTTGATTTTGTCCTGTTCCAGTGCTAATATGTCCACTGCCTATGGCCTTTATTACCTCCTCCCGATGTTTCTCTCTAATCATGTCTTTTCTTTTGCAAGAAAGCTTCAACCACATTAAATAAAATAGAGATCATGTAGAAAAAATCTACAATATCATCATTGTTCTTTGCTACTGCCACAATAACCAACTGAAGTTGGTGAGTAAAATAGTGCACATAATATGCTGAACTATTCTCTTGTAGAATCTTTGCTTTCAAGCCATTGAACTCACCACACATTGTTGCTTGCCCCATCATAGCATTGGCATGTGACTTGTTTTATACTCAATCCAATATCAGTAAACAATTTTTGAAGAGCGGCCTTGAGACACATCGCTGATGTTTCCTTCACATGTACAACCCCAACTAACCGTTCAACGATGCATGCACGCTTGCTAAGATACCTCAAGACAACCGCCATTTCCTCTTTGTCGGACATATCAGCAGCCTCGTCAATCAACATACTAAACACATCACCTCCAATTTCTTCAGTGATAGAATTTAGAGTTATCTACAAAAAATATTAACAAACTCATTAGATATGAACTATAACTTGCAAGAAAACAGAATTATAGACAGTATAATTGAATAATGAGGTTACCTTTGCAAAATAATTAATAAGTTCCTTTTGAATATCTCCACATATCCATTGAAGATTTTCTGGAGCATTCTCAAGAACTACCTTCTTTATGTCATCATTTTGATTTGCCAAAGTTTTTACCAACTCCCAAAAGTTTCCCTTATTTTTTGACTCCTTTGATTCATCATGGCCTCGAAAAACTAAGCCTTGACTCAACAAGTATCTAACTGAATCAATTGGAGCACTAAGCCGGATACGGTTTTTCTTCTTTGTAAGATCAGTTTGCTTATTGAGAGCAACCTGAATTGACTGATCTTGATTCATCAAAGCATCACACCTTTTTACTGCTACATTATGGAAGCTATTAACCTTACCCTTACCCACGTGGGTATCTGATGCTACCGATTTGATGAAGTAAATAACCGGCCAGTCGGGAACCCCAAGAGGAAGGTGTGATGAGTATAGCAGCTTGTTTTCCCTCAGTTAAGAAACCAAGGTTTAATCGTTCAGGAGAAGAGCAGACAATTACGACTGAAGGTGATGCTTGCTAGTTTGCGACAGCTTCGGACAATTTATATATGGCGCCTCATCCAAGCTTTGCTTGCTAGCTGCAACGCGGAACCTGCACACAACACAACCAAGTACTTTGCTCCCAACTTGCGATGAGGTTGTCAATCTCACCGGTTTGCTTGAAACAAAGGTTATGAGTGTATCGAGTGGAAAACAGTAGAGTATGCGAGTAAAGTAAACAGGTGATAGCAATATGATGGAAATAGGACCGAGGTCCACAGTTCACTAGTGGTGTCTCTCCATAAGATAAAATAACACATGCTGGGTAAACAAATTACAGTTGGGCAATTGATAGAATAAAGATAAACGTGATATGTCAAGAAGATCACTATGAGATTTACTCTGGGCATTACAACAAAATACATAGACCGCCATCCAACTGCATCTATGACTAATAATCCACTTGTGGCGAATCAATCTGAGAACTCCACAAGTATTAAGTTGCGAACAACAGATAATTGCATTAAGCAAAGTGTGTAATGTAAACAAAGCATATGCCCTCGAGCATATGAATGTTGTTTTCTCCCTAGTAGCAACAGCACATCTACAACCTTAGAGGTTTCTGTCACTCCCCCAGGTTAAATAGAGGCATGAACCCACTATCGAGCATAAATACCCCCTCTTGGAGTCACTAGCAACTACTCGGCCAAGATGGCTACTAACAATGGAGAGCATGCAAGATCATAAACAACATAGAGATAACAAAAGATATATTTCAGTATAGCAACTCAATCATAACACCAATATTCATCGGATCCCAACAAACCAAACATGTAGAATTACATAACGGTGATCTCAATCATGTAGGGCAGCTCATGAGATCTAAACATGAAGCACATGGTGGAGAAGACAACCATCTAGCTACTGCTATGGACCCATAGTCCAAGGTAGACTACTCACTCATCGCTCCGGAGGCAAGCATGGCAATGAAGAAGACCTCCGGTGGCGATTCCCCTCTCCGGCAGGGTGCCGGGAAGAGCTTCTGGACCCTCCCGATCTTCGGGTCGACGGCGGTGGCGGATCGCGATGTGTTCTAGAAAATTGATCGGGTACTTGGGTTTTTCCCGTCGGGGGGTCATTATAGGCGAAGGGGCGATGTCAGAGGTGGCCCAGGCCTCCTCACACCATGGCGGTGCGGCCAGGGCCTGGGCCGCGCCAGCCTGGTGTGAGGGCGGCCCGTGGCCCCTCCCCTACTTCTCTTCGGATCCCTGGAAGCTCCCGGGCAAAATAAGACTTCACGAACTTGTTTCGTCCAATTCCGAGAATATTTCCTGTGTATCACTTCTGAAACACAAAAACAGCAGAAAACAGGGAACTGGCACTGTGGCAACTTGTTAATAGGTTAGTTTAGGAAAATGCATGAAAGTGCCACGAAGTGTAACGAAACAGTAGGCAAATGGTGTAAAAACAAGCATGGAGCATCAAAAATTCTAGATACATTGGAGACGTATCAAGCATCCCCAAGCTTAACTCCTGCTCGTCCTTGAGTAGGTAAGTGATAACAAAAGAATAATTTTTGAGGTGACATGCACCTACACAATCTTGATCATATATGTAAGCATTTGTGAGCTGGGATCATAAGAACTTAAAACATGGGCATGAAGATATAATCTTGACAATAGAAACTTAGCAACCATGTTGTAAACATGCAAATGAACACAAACAAAAGATCATGAAAATGAAATAATGAAAGTCAAACGTGTGTTAAAATCATGAGGAAAAACATACAAATGGTTTTCAGCTTGTCCTTCAAAGAGAGCAAAACATAAATGCATAGGAAACCTTCAAGTTTAAGAGGGCGACTAGATACAAATAATTTGAGAACAAGTGAAGCCAACAATATGAATCAATCAATGAAAACTTTGGGACAATGCACATTATACTAAGAATGACAACTATGCTCTCTTATGGTGCATAAAGATAGAAGGTGGTGACTCAACATAAAAGTAGAAGAAAGGCCCTTCGCAGAGGGAAGCAGTGATTGCAAGTTTTATAACCTTCAAAAATTATGGTACTTACTGGCTTTGAGCTCTCATTGCCCCCATCATAAGCATCTTGAATGGTTAAAGTTAATGCGAGAATAATTATGATGCATATGCTTGACAAATCATAAGTTGAAAACCTCGTGTCCCGTGAATACGAGTACCCAAATCTCATGCTACTTTACTTAGAGTCCCAAGCAAGGCTCTTGTCATTGTAAGTATACGCATATCATTGAGAACCGCCAATGGGGGTACCTCCGTGCCCGATGACATGGAACAAGCCCACATCAAAATGATAGGACAAGCAGACAATGAACACCTCGACATCTCTTTTATTTGCCATTTGTTTAGCTTTTTATTGTGAGATGCGTCGTCGAATGTTCACCATGGGTATGCTGCAAATTTCCACCATAAATTATGCATGGCTTAGATTAGCGGCCCGGCATTTCTGTAACACATATACAAACTCCATGATCCCCACAAGATTCCCAATTCATTTCACACCGCGGGCATCCATAAACAAAAGATCACGATATCAACTCAAATAAGAAGTGCAATGTTGAAAGCTTGCCCATGACTGCATGGCTGGGCTAGTCTCCAACTTACAACTTGCAAGCATAACAACTCAACATAAGAGACCACAATGTCAAATTTTTAAGAACAAGAAAAAGTAAAGTGTGCCTTCCGGTTCGTGAGAGCTTTACTGACCGAATTTCGCATAACACTGGTAAGAGTTTAATTTGAAGAGAAAATAAAAGCAAGTCAAATTTACTTGGAATAGCAAATTGCTAGTAGGTATGTATGGTGGACACTTTTGAAGACTTGGTTTTTAGGAGTTGGATGCATGAGTAGAGCTCATACTCAGTATAAGGCGAGGGCTAGCAAAAGACTGGGAGCGACCAACTAAGAGAGCAATAATGGCCATAATCATGCAAAGCGACAAAGCGACATTAAAAGAAGCATAAGATGGCATCAAAAGTCAAAAACTAAATGATCATAGAGGCTATTGGCGACTTTGTATGAGTCTAACATGTGTGAGCATGCGCCAAGTCAACCCAAATAAAGCATCAAGGAGAAAACGAAAATAATGCTTCCAAATAATAAAAACAACGCATGATTTTTTTCAAAGGCTCATTAAGCTATCTTAGTCATTTGAGACAAGTCATGCTACAGAAAAAATCACTAAGCATACTATCAAAAATACATCAAGCATGACATGCAAAAGTCTAAGCCGCAGTCTAAACAAGCTCCTTTTTTGTACCACTTTTTTGCATAAAGCTTTTTCTCTTTTCCAACACCATTTGAAATTTTTAAAGACACCTCTTTTGATGAAAACCAATAAAGATCAGAGGAAAAATACACCTTGATGAAAAGATATGACAATGTCTGAACGCAAATCAAGGCGAAAACAAAAACCAAAAGCAGTAGCGGAAAAAAGAAGAACACCCGGTGAAATTGTAAAAATGAAAAATGGAGTGTTCTTGGCAAATGAAAACGAGTACATCTCCTCCAAAGGAAATTTGTTAGGGTCCAACCATTTATTGCAGCAAACCAAACAAACTAACTAAGAAAACTAAAACAACTGACACTCCAAGAAAAACACATAGTGCATGAAGCAATAAAAATATAGTGTCTTGAAAGGTGACCTGATTTTTGCCGATGAAGAAGGGGTGCCTCGGGGGCATCCCCAAGCTTTGACGCTTGTACTTCTTGGATATTTCTTGGGGTGATGCATGGGCATCCCCAAGCTTGAGCTTTTGACCATTCTTCAACTCATCTCATCATTCTCCAATCCCTACACTTGAAAACTTCCTTCATACAAAACTAAACACAAATCTATTAGCAACATTAGTGTAGGCATAACATATAATCAACCTCTTTTTGCTTCAGGTTTCAACTGAAAACCACCACATATATAGCACATACTACTGTAGCAACTTCCCCAAAAGTTCCGTGATCAAAAGAACTCAAAAGAAAGCGATAAAGCGGCAAACACAAATATTGGCAGAAATCTGTCAAAACAGAACAGCTGACAAAGGCCGAATTTTTGAGGGGTTTTATGTTTCTCAAATCAAAAAGTATTCAACTAACGAAAGTTTGGATATAACCTGGGTCATATGAACAAGAAATCTCAGGTCCAAAAGATATACAGAGAATTTATACTAATTTTTACGGTGCAGCACCGAAAACAGTTTCAGGACAGCAACATCCCCAAATCTTTACCTCACTCAAATTAGAGGCTTCTCTTGGCACAAAAAACAAAATAAACAAGATAAGGAGCGGTCATTACAGTAGTAATGACTTCCAAGACTCAAATAAAAGAAAAAGTACTGGAAATAAAACATTGGGTTATCTCCCAAGAGTGCTTTTCTTTAACGCCTTTGAGCTAGGCGCAGAAAGGTGCAAAGATGCTCACATAAGAAATATGAATGGAAGCCAAAAGGAGCATCAAGGAGCGAATACAAAACACATTTAAGTCTAACCCACTTCCTATGCATAGGAATCTTGTAAGAAAATAAATCAAAGAAGCGCATAGCCACAAGTATGGGTAGATAAAACAAGAGCAACTTCAGAACTTTCAATATAAAGAGAGGTGTTTTAGTAACATGAGAATTCCAACAACCATATTTTCCTCTCTCATAATAATTTTCAGTAGCATCATGAATAAACTCAACAATATAAATATCACACTCACCCTCTTTTGTTAAGCATGGAGGGCGATCAATTAAGGTATTAGTTAGAGAGTTACTCTTATTGGGAGGTAGACATGGGTAACTCCATTCTTCCTCCTCTTGATCATCACTCTCCTCCTCTTTTTTCATCTAATGAGCTTCCAGTTTCATTAATTTCTTCTTCCATAGGCTCCTTCAAGGCATTAGTCTCTTCCGTTGGAGAGCATCTATTAAGATATTTAAGAATATAGCCATTTCCTTCCTTGTAATTATCAAAGCAAAATGTGAGTATATCATAAACCTCATATTTATAAGGTGCATCATCAGTATTTTCAAGCAAATAAGCAAGTTCGAATGCACCCTTCCAAGCAATAAATTCTTCAATTTGTTCCACATCATAAAAGTCGTAATTTCCATTAATATAAGAAGATATGGTAACATCATCATTATACTCACATTGAAAAGGAAGGTGTTTATACCTCCTACAGCAACAAGATCTATCAAAGCAATAAGTAACATTATAAGTAGAGCACATGTTTCTAGCAATGATATACAATCTATTGATTTGTTCCCATAAGTGTTTCCCTTTTTGTGACAAGCGGTGTTCCTCATAATAATTTTGCTACTCTTCCGTGAACCCACCTTGCCAAAAAGATTTAGTTTCAAAGAAACCACCCATTGATAGAAAGCATGATAAAGCAAGATAATAATAGACCAACAAAAATAACAACTATAAGGAAACTAATTTTTTTGTGTTTTTGATAAAAAACAATGAAAGTAAAAATAAAGTAAAGCAAAACTTAAAACAAAGTAAAGGATGTGCGTGCGAAAAACTCCCCTTGCAGAGGTCTTCCACTCTTCCCCGGCAACGGCGCCATAAAAGAAGCTTGATGCTACCGATTTGATGAAGTAAATAACCGGCCAGTTGGGAACCCCAAGAGGAAGGTGTGATGAGTATAGCAGCTTGTTTTCCCTCAGTTAAGAAACCAAGGTTTAATCGTTCAGGAGAAGAGCAGACAATTACGACTGAAGGTGATGCTTGCTAGTTTGCGACAGCTTCAGACAATTTATATATGGTGCCTCGTCCAAGATTTGCTTGCTAGCTGCAACGCGGAACCTGCACACAACACAACCAAGTACTTTGCTCCCAACTTGCGATGAGGTTGTCAATCTCACCAGTTTGCTTGAAACAAAGGTTATGAGCATATCGAGTGGAAAACAGTAGAGTATGCGAGTAAAGTAAACAGTGCGAGTAAAGTAAACATGTGATAGCAATATGATGGAAATAGGATCGGGGTCCAGAGTTCACTAGTGGTGTCTCTCCATAAGATAAAATAACACATGCTGGGTAAACAAATTACAGTGGGGCAATTGATAGAATAAAGATAAACGTGATATGTCAAGAAGATCACTATGAGATTTACTCTGGGCATTACAACAAAATACATAGACCGCCATCCAACTGCATCTATGACTAATAATCCACTTGTGGCGAATCAATCCGAGAACTCCACAAGTATTAAGTTGCGAACAACAGATAATTGCATTAAGCAAAGTGTGTAATGTAAACAAAGCATATGCCCTTGAGCATATGAATGTTGTTTTCTCCCTAGTAGCAACAGCACATCTACAACCTTAGAGGTTTATGTCACTCCCCCAGGTTAAATAGAGGCATGAACCCACTATCGAGCATAAATACCCCCTCTTGGAGTCACTAGCAACTACTCGGCCAAGATAGCTACTAACAACGGAGAGCATGCAAGATCATAAACAACATAGAGATAACAAAAGATATATTTTAGTATAGCAACTCAATCATAACACCAATCTTCATCGGATCCCAACAAACCAAACATGTAGAATTACATAACGGTGATCTCAATCATGTAGGGCAGCTCATGAGATCTAAACATGAAGCACATGGTGGAGAAGACAACCATCTAGCTACTGCTATGGACCCATAGTCCAAGGTAGACTACTCACTCATCACTCCGGAGGCAAGCATGGCGATGAAGAAGACCTCCGGTGGCGATTCCCCTCTCTGACAGGGTGCCGGGAAGAGCTTCTGGACCCTCCCGAT
This sequence comes from Dactylis glomerata, assembly GCA_007115705.1. Classification (NCBI taxonomy): domain Eukaryota; kingdom Viridiplantae; phylum Streptophyta; class Magnoliopsida; order Poales; family Poaceae; genus Dactylis; species Dactylis glomerata. The sequence goes on from QXEO01001291.1 coordinate 1,049,105, forward strand.
CTTTGGGTCGACGGCAGCGGCGGATCGCGGATGGCGGCGCGGCCAGGGCCTGGGCCGCGCCAGCCTAGTGTGAGGGCGGCCTATGGCCCCTCCCCTACTTCTCTTCGGATCCCTGGAAGCTCCCGGGCAAAATAAGACTTCAGGAACTTGTTTCGTCCAATTCCGAGAATATTTCCTGTGTATCACTTCTGAAACACAAAAACAGCAGAAAACAGGGAACTGGCACTGTGGCAACTTGTTAATAGGTTAGTTCTGGAAAATGCATGAAAGTGCGACGAAGGGTAACAAAACAGTAGGCAAATGGTGTAAAAACAAGCATGGAGCATCAAAAATTATAGATACGTTGGAGACGTATCAGTATCTAGTCTGCTTTTTTTGTTCCAACCATTCCATCCTTTAATTGCAAAGGCATCATTTCCAGCATGTCCCTCATTGCAATCTCTAAAAAGGTATCAGCACAAAGAAAAGGCCTTATCCACCTTCTCACTATACTCGAGCCAACCACCATATTTGTTAAACCATTCTGGATTAAATCTCCATTGATCTTCTCCAATAAGCCTATATGAATAATCAAAATCAGGCGGTGGGCTGTATGGTCCCGTGATATGTCTCAAGCGTATCTATAATTTTTGATGCTCCATGCTTGTTCTTACACCATTTGCTTAGTGTTTTGTTACACTTCGTGGCATTTTTATGCATTTTCCGGAACCAACCTATTAACAAGATGCCACAGTGCTAGTTCTCTGTTTTCTGCTATTTTTGTGTTTCAGAAAAGTTACATAGGAAATATTCTCAGAATTGGACGAAACAAAAGCCAAACCTCCTAATATTTAACGAAGCTTCCAAAAGTCCAAAGAGGAGACGGAGGGGGGGCCACGGGCTGGCCACACCATAGGGCAGCGTGGCCAGCCCCTGGCCCGTGCCCCCTATGGGTGAGGCCACCCTGGTCCACCTCTGACGCTGCCCCTTCGCCTATAAAGACCCCCCAATGGGAAAAACCTAAACACCTGATCAATTTTCCAGAAACACATCGCAATCCGCCGCCATCGTCGACCCAAGATCAGGAGGGTCCAGAAGCTCTTCCCGGCACCCTACCGGAGAGGGGAATCGCCACCGGAGGTCTTCTTCATCGCCATGCTTGCCTCCAGCGTGATGAGTGAGTAGTGTACCTTGGATTATGGGTCCATAGCAGTAGCTAGATGGTTGTCTTCTCCACCATGTGCTTCATGTTTAGATCTCGTGAGCTGCCTTACATGATCGAGATCATCTTTATGTAATTCTACATGTTGTGTTTGTTGTGATCCGATGAATATTGGTGTTATGTTAAGTTGATGTGCTGAATATTATCTTATGTTATCTCTATGTTGTTTATGATCTTGCATGCTCTCCGTTGTTAGTAGCTATCTTGGCCAAGTAGATACTAGTGACTCCAAGAGGGGGTATTTATGCTCGATAGTTGGGTTCATGCCTCTATTTAATCTGGGGGAGTGACAAGGTTGTAGATGTCCTATAGCCGCTAGGGAGAAAACAACATTCTTGTGTCCAAGGACATTCGTTTTGTTTACATTACAACTTTGCTTAATGCAGTTATCTGTTGTTCGCAACTTAATACTCGAGGGGTGTTCAGACGATATCCCCGCGAGTGGATTATTAGTCATAGATGCAGTTGGATGGCGGTCTATGTATTTTGTTGTAATGCCCAGAGTAAATCTCATAGTGATCCTCGTGACATATGCACGTTATCTTTATTCTATGAATTGCCCAACTGTAATTTGTTTACCCAACATGTTGTTATTTATCTTATGGAGAGACACCACTAGTGAACTGTGGACCCCAGTCCAATTTCCTTTACATTGCTATTACTGTTTACTTTTACTCGCACTGTTTACTTTCTCGCATACTACTATTGTTTTCCACTCGATACGCTCGTACCTTTGTTTACAGCAAACCGGTGAGATTGAAAACCTCATCGTAAGTTGGGAGCAAAATACTTGGTTGTGTTGTGTGCAGGTTCCATGTTGCTGCTGGTGCAAAGCAAAGCCCTGGACGAGGCGCCTTATAAATTGTCCAGAGCTGTCGCGAAGTTAGCATGCATCACCTTTTGAAGTTTGGCTTTTTCCTACTGGTTCGATAAACATCGGTGAAAGATCATGTCAAGCCCCATGTGTGGTTTTGGTAATTAATGACAATCCCTATGGACTAATGGTTGCATTGAGTTATATGTGTAGGACTTGTCCATAGACAATGCTTGAACCATTTGTTGGATTCAAGGTTGTAAAAAGAAGATTATGTGTTGACCAAGGTGTTATTCAAGGAGTGATCCAAAGATTGGTCTTAAGGGAGTTGAGCTTATGTCAAGTGTGTCTTGAAGAATAAGATTGAGTGAGCTCTCATGTGTATCCTCAAGACACCATCATTATGGAGGAAGAAGAATTGGCTCGAGGATTGATCAAGTCAAAGCACAAGTTCAAGATGAGCAACTAGAAGAGAACATATGCTTGAAGCTTGCCATCTATATTGTGACCATGGATATATGAATATATTCTTAAAAAGAGTCTCTCCCATAGTGGAGTATGGGGGAGCAATCTGCAAGACTTCATCGAGCAAGCTCAATCAAGAAAGGTGGTCCAACTTAAGAAGATCAAGATTGTTATTATCCACCTCAAGTGGAATGCTCAAGGCAAAGGTATGATATTGATAGGGTTTCTTTCTTACTGGTCTCATGGTGTTAGTTGTGAGACCGGGTTATAGGATCGGTAGCCATACTATCAAGAGGGGCTCTCGAGTGAGTAACTTAATCGTATCGTTCGGAGAGAGCTCAAACCTTTGCATACTTGGCATCATCTTTCTTGGTTATTATTTGGGTTTTATCCACGTGAGGTTTTAGAGCTTGTGGTTATTTCCATGACAAGCTCTAGCTCATCAAAAACGGAATTCGTATGGAACACTTCTTGCGTTTTTGATGTTTGGAGGTTTTACCGGTTTGTCTTCGAAGAGAGGTCAAGCCTTTCATCATTTGGTTTTATCCTCCTTGGTTGGACTATGATGTTTCTCTGCATAAAGTTGTAGAGCTTGTTGTTGTGATTTCAATGAGCCCAAGATCATTGAAAATGGAGTCCGGATGCTCAAGTTATTACCGTTTTCATTTTGGTGTTTCTGCCAGTTTCAGGAGGGACGGCTTTAGCCGGCCCAGGGCCGAAAATAGCCGGACCAGGGCGCTTGATTACCTCTCTGTTTTAGTCGGGATTTTTGTCTGGCTTTAGCCGGTGTTAAGTCCGGCTTTAGCCGGTCTAAATGGCTGTAACGGTCAGATTTCGTGGGGGGCCTATAAAAAGCCCCCTTCTCCCTCCTTGGGCTGGTTGGTTGCTTTCTTTCTCTCCTCCATTGTTTTGACCTTCAAGAGCTTGCAATTCCTCTCTACCCCTCCCATATTTCTTGAATCTTGTTGAGGGATTTGAAAGAGAAGATCTGGATCTACAACTCCACCAATCAATCTCTCCTCTAAGTGAGGGGAACATCTTGGGATCTAGATCTTGGAGTTCTTTGTGGATTTCCTGTATTCTTCCTCTCATATCTCTCCATAGCATTAGTTGCTTTGGTAGGATTTGAGTGAGAAGGATTTGAGCACTTTGTGTGCCCTTGCCATTGCATAGGTTGCATCGGTTTGAGTTCTCCCCAGAGATTCGAGTAAGTGAAAGTTTGTGAGCTTATTACTCTTGGGTTCTTGGAACCCTAGACGGCTTTGTGGCTTTGTGGTGCCTTGGTGGCTATTCTTGGGAGCCTCCAATTAAGTTGTGTATGCATGCCCCAAGCTTTGTGTAAAGGCCCAGTTCCGCCTTGAGGAACCCCTTAGTGGAAGAGTGAGCTAGGCCTTTGTGGCGCAAGCTCACACTGGATAATAGGGTGAGGCCTTTGTGGCGTTGGTTAGGGCTTTGTGGCGATACCACAACCCACCAACGAGACATACTCCATTTCAAGGGAGGAACTCGGGAATACATCATCATCTCCATGTGCCTTGGTTATTCCTATACCCGAGCTCTTTACTTATGCACTTTACATTGTGATAGCCTTCGTGCTTGAAGTCATATATGTTGCTATCACCTTGTTACTTGTATTGCTTAGCATAAGTTGTTGGTGCACATAGGTGAGCCTAGTTTATTTAGGTTTTGCGTGCTTTGGCAAAATAAACGCTAGTTTAATTCCGCTTTTGTTCAAGCCATTCGTAAAATTTGATATCGCCTATTCACCCCCCCTCTAGGCGACATATGTGTCCTTTCAATTGGTATCAGAGCCCGGTCTCTCAGTTTAGGCTTCACCGCCTTGAGAGCAAAGATGTCGGCTAGGGGATTAGTGCACAATAACACTTCTATATTTGATGGCACAAATTATGATTCTTGGAAAATTCACATGCTTATTTATTTTCGGGTCATGGACCCATCTATGGAGCGAATTGTAGATGTGGGTTTTCTCCTCCAAAGGATACTCAAAATCTATCTTTAGAGGATGACAAAAACTTGTATCTCAATGCTCAAGCTACTCATGTGATTGTTAATGCTTTGAGCGATGTAGTTACCTTCTCCATCACGCCTTTTCGGAGCGCTCATGAGATATGGACAAAGCTTCAAGAAAAATATGGTGTGTCCAAGATTATTGGGGATGATTGTATTCCTTCCACTTCCGGCCGTGATGAACTTTCATCCACTTCACCAAAGTGTGGCAAGACACAAGGTAATGATATGGTGAGTGGTGATGAAACTTGCAATGGTGATAGTATGCTTACTTTTGATGATCCTTCATCTCTATCTCATTACAATGCTTCATCTGTGGACTTATACACTTCGAGCACCAAAAGTACTTTACATGCTTGTGTTGATAGTCCTTGCATATCATGTATAAATTGCTTGATGAAACCTAATGATGATATGCTTATTGCATCTTGTTGCCATGATACAAATGCTTCTATTTCCTCTAGTATTTGTGATGCTAACCATATAGAGGAAACCGAAGAGTCTTTGGGCCAAGACAAGGTCTTGAATGGAGCTTCAAGTATTTCTTCTTCTTCCTCTTCTTCTCACGGTTCCCACATACGCCTTATGGCTTGGTCTTCAAATCATAATGATGTTGAGGATAATGGTGAGGATGAGGAAAATGAAGAAGAGTATATTGAGTATTTAAATAAGAAGGGTAAGGTGGTCTTTGATGCTTTGCATAACAATAAAAATGTTTTGCCCAACTTCTTTGAAATCATGAGTTGTGCTATTGAGAGCACGAAACTCATTGAGATGAAGGAAGAAAAAATTGATAAAATGTTTTCTCTTGAGCGTGAGTATGCCAATGATATACATGATTTAAAAAATGCTCTAGAGGAAGAGCAAGAGCTTCGGGTTTCTCTTGAGGAGAAGCTTGAATCCATTGAGGAGTCATGTAATGAAATTATTTCTAAACTCACTAAAGAACGTGACCTTGCTCTTGCCAAGTTGTCTTCTCCTATTGGTAATGATAATGATGCATGTGCTACTAACTCTAATTCTTGTGAAGCATCTATTTTGAAGAAGAATGTTGAGCTAAGGGCTCAACTTGAGTTGCTAACTAGAAAGTATGGTAAATTGGAAGAAAGTCATGAAAAGCTATCTAGCTCTAATGAGGATCTTCTAGTGTCCCATGCTCGCCTAAAGTTAGCTCATGAGGCTATATCTATAAAGGTAACATCTTGTGAGCCTCATGTGGACACTAGCACTATTTCTCAAAATGCTATATTGACATGTGCTAGTTCTAGTAATTCTTCATCTCATGCTATTGCTAAATGTTGTGATGAATTACTCTCCTTGCCTTGTTGCTCTAACAATGAAGCCTCTACTTCCACTAGTATTTGTGTTGTCACTAACTATGTAGAGGAAATCAAAGTTCTGAAGACCCAAGTTACTTTGTTGAAGAAAGACTTGGAAAATTGTCATGAAGGGAAGTCCACACTCAACAAGATCTTGAGTGTGCAAAAATCCCCCAATGACAAGAGTGGACTTGGATTCAAATCCAATAACAAGAACAAGTCCAAGATTAACAAGAAGAAGAAGGACCAAGAACAAGTCAAGAATTTGGCCAAGATTGTTTGCTTCAAGTGTAAAATTGAAGGGCACCATGTTAGATCTTGCCCTTTGAAGAAAAAGGCACTTAGTGAGAAGCAACAAGGGAAGTGGCCTCAAGTTCAAGCCCATGCTCAACCTCAAGTTGAAGAAAGGTCACTTCACAAGAAAAATCAAGCTAATGCTCCCCTTGTGGAGAAATCAAGTGAGAAGAAGGTGAAGAAAAGAACTTGCTATGTATGCCATGAGAAGGGTCACCTATCTTCTTCATGCACTAGTGGTAACTCATCCAACCCTATCATAATTGAAGATGTTTATTCACTTTGCAAGGATAAGGTTGGCAATGTGTTTGCCAAATTTGTTGGTGCTCAAAGTGGTGTCAAGAAAAGAACCATTTGGGTTACCAAACCTATTGTTACTAACTTCTTAGGACCCAACTTGGTTGGGGACCAACAAGCCATTACTTAAACAATAGGTGTTGGTGGAGGGCATTGGAGACTTGGCCATATCATGAAGAATTAAGGGATCTTCATCAATTATATTTTCTCAAGTCAAGTCAATTGGATTATCTTGTGTCTATCATATATCCAATGTTCCTCCTTGTGGTAACATGTATTCAACTTATCTACATTGAAAGTTACTTGCCCCTTTACATGTGTTGGGTTTTGTATCTTGCATGTGTTTGTATATGTTGTGCTTCCTACTTGCTTCATTTTGAGTAATCAAGTATGTGCATGTTGGTTTGCACACCATGTACGATTGTTCTTGTTGAGCCTTTTGCATCTCGTTTTTATCTTACTTGGCTCTTGTGAGAGATTATTGGACCATCCAATTTTGGGGGAGTGATATGCTTTGCACTTCACAATCCTAAAAATGCGTGTACATGAGTAATACCACTTAGTGTTGATATTTAAAGATTATCTAGTTTCTATGTGGTATGTCATTCTCATGAGAAATTCAAATTCTATAATGTCCATTAATCATCTTGTTGGATTTTATTTGCCTCTTGTGAAAATAAATGTTTAATCATATTATGGGGGAGTAATATGCTTTGTGCATACTACTAACCAATATAATGTGTATATTTGAGGTTGTGTCATATAGTGTTGATATTGTAAATTATCTTGCTTCTATGTGGCATGTTTTCTCAAACAAGTTCCAATTTGCCAAATTGTTTTATTCCTCTTCTTTTGGATCTTTGTGACACCCCCGAATTTATAGCAAATTCGAAGTGCCCGTTATGTATTCCACCACAATCCTAGAATCATTGTTGTGATACACATAACGTAGTTGGTAACCAGTTCCATAGACATTACAATACGATGGTTCAAATACAATGGTCATAGTGACCAAGTTCATATTACAACACAATATAGCAGCGGAAATAACGTCTTCGGGTCCATGCCTTCACCCTACAGGCAATGGCGACTCAGGAGACGATCTTAGTTCTGATACTCTTCTTCATAACCTTCCTCCGGATACACTTCCCCATAGTCTGGCCAAGTTGATAGCCAGGGACACAGCCATGAGTACATTGGATGCACTCGCAAACCATCTTATAAAGGAAATGATGAAGTAGATATGCAAGTTTGATATGGTGGACTAAGCACTAAGTTTATTTGCAAAAGCTAGTTTTATTTCCCAAGAATGTTCATTAGTAGAGAAGAAGCTTTTAATTTTCTAAGTTCAATCTAAAGAGGAACTTCAAGTGTGTCAACATCAATGTCAAGTCAAGTCATTCACCCAGTTCACCATAAGTTATTATCATTCTTGACAAAAGTCAAGTACAGCTTGCCAACTGTCCATGACCGCGGATGCGGCTATTCGAATAGTTTTGAAACCTCTGCAGAGGGGTACACTTTACCCACAAGATTCGATACATCTGCCGGGAGAAATCCACGGATCGTCATACACAAAGTATGCGGGGTTCAGAAAATCAAACAAACTCTTTCACTTGCTCACTCTAGTATAGGATCCTTTCCTAGAGCCCGAGACACGGACATCTCCGTTCCGGCGTCTCTAGTTTTGCCCGCTACAGGATGATGTATGAATGGAAATTTCCACCCAGTTCGGAAGTACCCGTGCACGGTGCACTTCTATAAAGGATGATACAAGGTCTCCCATACTAGGGTGAACAAGCTACGGACTAAGCCCCTTCCCATTTAGGGGTAATGTGGTCGTATGGTAATGGTTGGCTCACATGGTACATCACTTACTATCATTTAGCAAATACATTCCATAGTCCTTAGTCAAGATTATTTTCCTTCATAAAACCATCATGTAGGAGAAATCTCCAATTCAAGTTGTCAAGTTCAAGTCACCAATTTTAAATAGAGTTCCCCTTATAGATAGCACTAATTTTATTAGCGACTAAGCAACTATATGGGGTGATGATACCATTAGATAATGGTTGGATAAACTCAGCTTGATACTCTTGTTAAGCAAGATATCACTACACAACTATCATTCTACTCTAGCAATGCAATCATGCAATTTACTTAAAACCCAGTAGAATGCAATAGTAAAGCTAGGCATTGGGAGTATGATTCAAAAGATGGCTTGCCTTGGTTGGCAAAGTGTCCGGGGTAGTCTTCTTCTTCTTGATAAAATTCCCCCTCAATATCCTCCTCATCAACACTAGCGTCTAATAACGAATAAACACAAGGCACACAATCACTACACAATGCTAACAACACACCAAGCACACATACTTGTTTTCAAACAATAGCATTCATGTTGGATTTTATTGAGTAGGGTTGCAAGGTTTCTTCCAAGTGTTCATCAAGTGTGTAAGTTAGATTTTTCTACTATGTGCCATATGTTGTTTCCTTTCTAAGCATTGGTATTGAACTAAGGGTATTAGGACTAGTTCAAGTGGGGAGGGATTAATTAAGTAAATTAGTATTGAGGGAAAAGCTAAGCTAAGTGTATATTAGGGATCTATTATTTTATGCTACAAACTAGGATTGGATTAGGGTCTAATTGATACCACTAACAAGGTTTTAATTAATCAAGGTTGGGCTAAACAGTAGGAAAGTTAACTAGTGAGCTCATAAACCAAGTTTCAAGATTTTAGGAGTTTTAAACAATTTTCTAGAATTTTCCCAAGATTAATAGGGCTAGGGTCAAAGTAATCTTATTAAATTAAATCACTAACTCAAATTGGATTCTAACTAGTTTCAGAGGCTAGATAATTTCCTAAGCTTTCCAACGCATATTTATTTGCTAAAAATGGATTTCTAAAACTCTTGGAATTAAAGTTTGAAATTCATATCTGAAACATATTTGAAAAGAGCGGGAAAATAAATAAAAACGATTCGGACCGAAACTAACTGAACTGGGCCAAATTCTGAATAAACCCGAATGGGCCGGCCCAATACCGCTTCGCCCGGGGCGGGAACGTTCGAAATTGAACCTGACATGTGGGGCCTACGCGTCAGGTGACTTAAGTCACCCGAATCGGTACGCGGCCGTTGGATTCTAATCCAACGGCGCGTCTATGTCGTGCTCGATGGTGAGGGAGAGAGCTCACGAGAGGAAGACGACGGCGACGGCGACGCGCGTAGAGGAAGCAGGGCTTGACGGCGAGGGGCGGAAAAGACTCCGGCGGCACTCCTCCTCCACTTCCCGGCGTCCGCTCGTCCAGCGGCGGCCCAACGCGGTGGCGCCACCCGCGTCCAGTAGCTCGCCGGCGTCGATGGCTGCAGCGAACGAGGGCGAACGGGAGGAAGAGAAGATGTCTGGGAGCTTGCTGGGAGTGGTGCGAGTGCAACTGCGTGATCGGAGGGGCTTTTTATAGGCCAGGAGGCCGGGGGTGAAGGTGGCCAGTAGGTGGCCTGCGCAGGGGGGCCTGGCGACGTGCATCGCCGATGCCGTTCACGGCGGCCTTGGGGGCGTGCTGGAGGGGTTTGGTCGCGGCGTCGGAGCACTGTGGGTAGGCGGTGGCGAGACCACGACGGTCGGCATCGTGCAGAGAGAAGATGGACAGAGAAGGGGGGGTCCGGGCGGCTTCTGCCTTCTCCTCCCATGTCGCACGGCCCGGGTCGGGGCAGAGGGGGCTGGGCTCGACAACGGGGGACTCCACGAGCATGGCTACAGGGTGCGAGCGAACATGAACAGCGATGGTCACAGTGAAGTCGATTTTCTGGATTTTTGCCCACCAGATGTTTGACACAATGCCCGCAAGAATTTGAATTTCAAAATTTTGAAAACGGCCACTGTGGTTTGTCAAGATATTGGACAAGGGTTCCAGAGGTAGTTTTGTTACAAAGAAAGATGAGGTTTTGCAGATTTGTTATTTCAAATTTGAAGTTTGGTCACTGTTTCAGATTCCAACTTTGTTAGATGTTTGCGTGGGTTTCTAGTTTGAGTTTTTGTTGGAAATCACTTGGTTGAGTTAGTCTGTGATCTGGTCAAGCTCAACCAACTCACCACACACTGAGTTGAGTTGCAGAAAGCTTAATCTAAGTGTTCAAAGTAGGGTAGTCAATAATAATTTGTAGATCAACTTTTTCTTCTCTTTTTCTTTCTTTCTTTTGTTTCTGGTTTCTTTGGCTCTGATAATTCTTCTCTAATGCTTCTGTTGGTTAAGTTAGAATTAACTAACTATTGCATAACAATTTATAACACACATGAAATCATAAAAGACATAGAATAGAAATATATGCATACATGCAATATGAATGAAAAAGTTTTATTTGGTCCAAAATTTGGCACTTTAATTAATAGGAAATGGATTACAAATATTTGGGTTGTTACAAACTTCCCCCCTTAAAAAGAATCTCGTCCTCGAGATTCACTAACTAAGAACTGAAAAGATTGGGAAATTCTTTCTGAAGGTAATCTTCTCGTTCCCAAGTAGCTTCCTCTTCTGTGTGATTACTCCACTGAACTTTCAGAAACTTGATGCTTCAGGTTCGAGTGGTTCGATATGCTTCCTCGAGGATACGGACAGGCACTTCACGATAGGTCAAATCCTTGTTGATGTCGACAGAACGGTGATCAATATTCTTGAAGACTTCTGGCTTCTCCGGAACTTCAAGACATTTCCGGAGTAAAGATACGTGAAAGACATTGTGCACTTCAGACAATTCAGGGGGCATTTCCAACTGATAAGACACTTCTCCTCTGCGGCCTAGTATCTTGAAGGGTCCAATATATCTTGGTGCAAGCTTTCCTTTTACTTGGAATCTCTACATTCCGTTGAGAGGTGATACTCTAAGATAAACAAAATCTCCAATTTTGAAGGTCAGTTCTCTACGTCTCTTGTCGGCATAACTCTTCTGTCTAGACTGGGCTGCCTTGAGGTAATCATGAATCGTGCGAACCTTCTCTTCAGCCTCTTGCAGAATGTCCGGTCCAAATATCTGACTGTCTCCTGTTTCAGACCAATTCAAAGGGGTACGACACTTTCTTCCATATAAAGCTTCAAATGGGGCCATTTGCAAACTGGCTTGATAACTGTTGTTGTAGGAAAACTCCGCGAAAGGCAGACAATCTTCCCACTTAGCTCCATAGGCTAGAACACAGGCTCTCAACATATCTTCAAGTAGCTGATTTACTCTTTCGGTCTGTCCATCAGTCTGAGGGTGGTAAGCTATGCTAAAGGCTAATTTGGTTCCCAAGGCTTGATGCAAACTTCTCCAAAATCTCGAGGTGAATTGGGTTCCTCGATCGGAAACTATGGTTTTAGGGACTCCATGCAAACTAACAATTCTGGATAGATAAAGATCTGCCAGCTGTCCTGAGGTATAAGTGGTCTTGACAGGAATAAAGTGGGCCACTTTGGTCAGTCTATCCACAATGACCCAGATAGAGTCATTTCCATGGCTAGACCTTGGAAATCCAGTGATGAAGTCCATTCCAACAGATTCCCACTTCCATTCCGGAACTTGCAAAGGTTGCAACAATCCCGCAGGACGTTGATGTTCAGCCTTGACTCTTTGACAAATGTCACATTTAGATATGAACGACGCAATCTCCCGCTTCATCCCATGCCACCAAAATTGCTCCTTCAGATCTTGATACATCTTGGTTCCACCGGGGTGGATGGAGTAAGGTGTCTCATGGGCTTCCTTCATAATAACTTCCTTCAATTCTGAGTCCGCAGGCACACAAATACGTCCTTTATACCAAGGAACTCCTTGATCATCTTCTTCAAATCCTGGCACCTTGCCGGAACTAATTCTGCGCTTAATTCCGTCAATACTCTCATTTCCCTTCTGGGCTTCTTTGATTTGGCTCATAAAGGTGGGTTGAAACTCAAGGTTGGCTAAGAATCCTTGATTGACTAGTTCCAATCCAAACTTTTCAAACTCTTGGTGCAACATAGGTTGCTCCTCTTTGATCATCATATTCAAGGTGCATGGCTTTCTACTCAATGCATCGGCCACTACGTTGGCCTTACCGGGGTGATAATGAATTTCCAGATCGTAATCCTTGATCAACTCTATCCATCTTCTTTGCCTCATGTTCAACTCCTTCTGGGTAAAAATATACTTCAAACTCTTGTGATCAGTGTAGATCTCGCAACGGTTGCCCATAAGATAATGCCTCCAAGTCTTCAAAGCTAGAACTACGGCTGCTAACTCCAGATCATGGGTTGGATAGTTTTCTTCATGAGGTCGAAGCTGCCGGGAGAGGTAAGCTATGACCTTGCCTTCTTGCATTAACACACAACCAAGTCCAAGTTTGGAAGCATCGCAATAGACATCAAAGTTCTTGGTGATATCGGGCATGGTTAGGACGGGTGCGGTCACCAATCGCTTCTTGAGCTCTTGAAAACTTTCTTCACACTTAGGGGTCCATTCAAACTTCTTGTCCTTCTTCAACAATTGGGTCATGGGTTTGGCAATGCTTGAAAATCCTTCAACAAATTTACGGTAATATCCTGCTAATCCGAGAAAACCTCTAACTTCAGTTTGAGTGGTAGGGGCTTCCCATTCCATGACTAATTTGATCTTCTTTGGGTCTACTGATATTCCCCCCGCTGATAATACATGTCCTAGGAATCCAACTTCCTTCAACCAAAACTCACACTTACTAAACTTGGCGTAAAGCTGATGCTCTCTCAGAGTCTCTAAGATTAATCTCAGATGGGTTGCATGCTCTTCTTCAGACTTGGAGTAAATAAGAATGTGTCGTGGGGATGACTTAGGGGGCGCACCACGGGCCGGGCAATATGCCGGCTGGCGTCCCAGGAGTCCCCACGGCTCCAACACGAGAAGACCGGCTCCGACCGAAGGGCCGGCTGCGTCAGCAGCCGGCTGGCGACTCCACCGAGGAGAACTGGAGCCGGGCAATGAATACAAAGCTTCTCAACGGTTGTCTGGCCAAAAGTAGGATGGCCCCGACAAGAGCGGCAGGGGCGCAGGACGGGAGTGACGAGCGCCACGACCACGTCCAGCCAATGAGAGATCGAAGACCCTTCCCCACGATGGGATCCGAGGCAAAAGGGAAGGGATATGCCCTCCAGATGCCGGCCTAGGGGAAAGGCACTTTATAAAGTGCCTTTGCCAGAGCAGGGCCAGGGGATGACGCCAAGGACGCCGCCGCCGAGGAGCCGGCAGCCGGCCGGATCGCTACCTAAACCTGTAACCAGGCCCCTGCCTATATAAGGGGCCTGGACCCTTAGCATAGGGGAGATCCGATATTCTTCTTCCTCCTCTAGCCGAACAGCTCAAGGAGCACTGTAATCGTTACAACCCAATCAATACGAAGCAGGCAGGAAGTAGGGGTTTACCTCCAACCGGGAGGGCCCTGAACCTGGGTAAACCGAGGTGTCTCTGTTGGCACAATCCCGAGCCGGACCCATCGTCACCAACGTCGAGCCCCTCCGATAAGCCTCCCCATGGCTACTATCTCTAAATTCCCACGACAGTTGGCGCCCACCGTGGGGCAAAGCACGGTGGCGAGCGGAGTCAAGTTCCGGCCGGGACCCTCCGGCGAGAAGGTCGCCTCCGGCCTCGTCTGGAGGTTCGGCACCTTCGACTGCGTCGACGACAACTTGGCCCACTTCAAGAGCGGCTTTGGCAATAGCGGCTCCTTCCTCGACGTCGGCAGCCACCGCTTCTACGTCGCCAAGCCCTTCCCAGAGGAGGTGACCGACGTCTTCGACTCCCTCTGCGATGAAGGCTCGAGCTACGGTGAAAGCAGCAATCTTGGCGCCATGGTCGAGGTGATGGCCCTGGGAGAGGATGAGGGCGGCGACTTACCGCGCCCCGAGCGCCCGTCGCTCGAGCGCCCACCTCCTCAGGAGCAAGACGCTCCACTCCCAGAGCGGGACGCCCCGGACGTCTCCGTGGTGGTCCTGCGCGTTCCCCTCGACCGCGTCATCGATCCCGCCCGGGTCGCCGAGGCCCTGGAGCGGACGCGCCTCGTTCTCCTTGGCAAGGTGGCTGAGGACGAGGCCAACTGGCGCCGTGCAAGTACCACGCTCAGTGAGTTCTACGATGTGCATGGAGACGCACCGACCGAGCTCGCCCGTGACCTGCGCCGCGGCTTCGCCACCGTCGTCCCCGGCCAGATCCAGCGGTCGCCATCGGCAAGCCGAGGCCGCGGAGGGCGTGGACAGGGCGGCCGTGCTCCGAGCAGCAACGCCCAAGACCGCCGCGCCCAGCAAGGCAGCGGAGCAAGCAGGCCACGCTTGATCGCGGAGTCAGCGCCAGGGTCGGAGCCCCAGGCTCGCCCATCGGCGCTGCACATCCACCTGTGGCTCGACCACGTCAAGACGTCCTCTAGGGGATCTGCTAGCTCAAAGCGAGTGGCTTCTGACCAAGGAGGCTCGGGGGCTGCAGGCAGCGGTCATGGGCGCAAAGAGGGAAAGTACACCCTCGATGCTGCGCTTGATCAGCCATGTAAATTTCACACCTCCCCGGGCAGGGAAGCGACCCACTCCACGCGTCAGTGCCGTTTCATGAGAGAGCTGGAGCAGCGCGCTCGGCAGATCCCTGGTACGTCGCAAGTGCAGCCGGCTAGAGGTCAGGAGGACCAACAGCGCGACCCGGCTGGAGGCGAGCCGGATCAAGATGATGACTTCCCGACGGATGTGGAGCAGTATCACATCTTCACTACCCCCGGCAAGGACAAAAGGAACGACCTTTGGCATGAGGCAGAGGTGAACGCTGTGATGCCCGCAGAACCCCAGTTCATGCATTGGTCCGAGGCGGCCATTACCTGGGGGCGCGAGGACCACCCGAGGTTGATGCCCAGCCCTGGAGAGTATGCTCTGGTCGTGGACCCTGTCGTGTGTTCCGATACGCACATGTGCCGTTTCTCCCGCGTGCTCATCGACGGCGGTAGTAGTATCAACCTTCTTTACCGAAGCTCCCTGGAGAAGCTGGGCATCCCGCTTGCTCAGCTGAAGCCTAGCCGGCTCACCTTCCATGGCATCGTGCCTGGGCATTCTTGCACCCCTTTGGGCAAGGTGCAGCTGGAGGTTCTCTTCGGAAAGAAGGGGAATAGCCGCTGCGAGCCCATCTGGTTCGAGGTGGTGGACATCAGCAGTCCCTACCACGCGTTGCTAGGCCGCCCGGCCCTGGCCAAGTTCATGGTGTCGGTGTTCTGGATACCGGGGTATCCCGGTCCACCTGCTCCTGGGCCCCGTCATCGGTCCATCTTCAGCCCAGGGGAGAATCAACGACCCAAGCTACGGAGAAGATCCTCACGAGGAGGCGCCTCGTGAGGAGAACGACGACAGAAACTGCTAAGGACCAAAAGACCTCCTCACGAGCCCCTGCTGGTGAGGAGAGGAAGTACGCCCACGTCAGCTCAGCACGTTTGCGTGCAGAGCAAGAAGCTAACGGGCAGAAGACCGCGTACCGCCCACGCTACCCCCGATAGGGAGGAGACCAACTTTCGCTGTGCCTGCCCAAAGCGGCACAGTGGTTGTTGGCCACCCCCCTAAATATAGCGTGGATGGTGCAGGGCGCCAGAGGGAGACGTCAGCTTCCTCCACCCACTCCTGTGGACCGGCGCCGCTACCCTACGAAGACCAAGTCTACGGAAGAGTGTAGTCTATAGCTGTCCTCCCTCCTTGGCCGTGTGTGGCAACCCCTTCCCCAAGAAGATAAGGGGAAGGAGGACCTTGGCGCTATAAAAGGGGGGAGGAGGCCACCCCTTAGAAAGGGGGGGGGATCCGGTCTGATCGAATCTTCATCTTCTTCAAGCTGCTAGCTGGGCACGCAGGTTCTTCAACCTCTGGCCAGCTAGAGCTTTGTAACCAAGGCTGTACTCCTCGCGAGGTGTCGCGTTGCAATACAAGAAGGCAGGAAGTAGGGGTTTTACCTCACCACGAGGGCCCTGAACCTGGGTAAAGCTCGGTCTCCCTCTCTGCAGTGCGTTGCGCGTTCGACAATCGAGGCTTCCGTCACCGTGTTTCGTTGCGATCCAAGATCTCACACGTTCAGCCCCCTGCGTTCGAATCTTTGGGTCCGTCGCATGGTACCCCGTGTTCTTGCGACACGAAATCCATCGACATTTGGCGCGCCAGGTAGGGGGCTGTGGTGTGTTTCCTTCAAGATCTGCTTCGACATGGGTGACGATCGTCATCACCGTCTCCACCTTCGTGCTGTCTACGCAAGTCATCGCCGAGAACGTCTCCAAGTCTTCGATGGCCTGGAGGCCATTGGAGAGGGTGAGCCAGAGGTCGGCGACCTCGGCTTTGGGGGATTCGCGGCGCTCGCTAGGCCAATTCGCCGTGCAACATGGCCGCCTCGCTTCAGGCCGGATGCTGGGGGAGAGCCTCGCCGGTGGCTCTGTGGGCTACCGCCAAGGTCCGTCTCGTCCTGGAGGGACCTCTGCGAGCGCTTCCTCGACAAATTCGCACCCCTGGGACCTGAGCTAGAGGGCGCGTAGGCCTACGCCGTCCTCGATGGCCCCGTCCCCAGGAGCTTGAAGATAGGGCAGGGGGGCTCAAGAGTCGTCACCCCCTTGCCTTCGCCAAGGAAACGGAGTACTTCATCTGCGCAAGGAGCAAAGTGTAACGGCAACCTCACTCGCCACTAATCCTCTCTAATCTTTGGAAACTGCCTGGAATCGTGAGCCGTGGTCTCGCCAGCCTCGCGAGGTCGGCTAATTGCGGCTTAACGCGAACGTGAGTTTTCGCTCGACTGCCTTTCGAGAAAGAGCCGGAGCACGGTGTCCGCGCTGGGGCCTTCGCCCGGAAAACAGCAGGCCCGCAAAACCCAGAACGGATCGAGCTCTGACTAGGGAAGGGACCCGCTACAGTCACCTCATACGATCCATGGTGCTCTCTCCTCTCGAGCGACACTCGCACGAAGGCGCATGAGCGCGTGAGAGTCGCACAATCTGTGTAGATTTCTCTAAGTCTCCTGCTGTCCTTGTCTGCGGCCTTGTGTTTCTTCTCCTGGGATCGCCTTTGTTGTGTTTGGACGCCTGGGGGGCTGCAGGGAGATAGTCCTGTATGCCATTACAGTCACCTCTGGAGCGCCAGTGCCCGCTAGCCTTGCACCACGAGGTGCATACTAAGCGTTAGGCTGCTGTCCCGCTCGGAGGCTGGCCCCTGAACGGCGTAGAGCATTCCCCAGACAAAGGCGAGACAAGGAAAAATGTGCAAGGGCGCAAATAAGGACGATTTGGTGAACGACGCCTTAAGTACGATTACAACTTAAACTGGCCCAGCAGGGCAATGTCTGACAGCTACGAAGTGTGCAGCTAAACTAATTCTTCTGGAGGAGGTCTAGGAGGAGCTTACTGGGCGACCGCTGCGTCGCCCTCGTCATCGTCAGCGCCGTCGCTGGAGCCCGAGGATGTCCCCTCGCTGGAATCCGTCGCTTCATCGCTGCCGGACTCTCCGGAGTCGGAGGCGTCGCGACTGGAAGAGCTCGGGGTGGGTGCTCCAGGGCGGGCGTAGATGGCCTGCAACCGTCGCAGGGCGATGCCTAGACGTCCTGCCCTGGCCTCCGCTGCACGGTCAGGAGTTCCTGACGGATGAGGCAACGGCCTCCGCAGCACCTCTTCCAGGTTGAGGTCGGGGCGGAGGCGCTGGATGTTGGAGAAGATCCTCGTCCCCGCGAGCCCCAGCAGCTCCCGGCACTCGGCGTCGATGAGATCCAGGACCTTCGACGACGCGCCGTCCAGCTCTTCAGCCAGTTGGCTGAAGAAGAGCAGGATCGACCCATCGTCCTCAGGGACAGTGGGCAGGTTCAACCCGTGGATGCCCAGGCGGTGCGCCGCCGCCATGACGCGGGCTGAGAACCCGCGGAACATCTGCACTCGCTGCCTTCGCAGCACGCGTGCCTCCTCTTCAGCATCCCTGAGCTCCTGGAGCTCTCCGGCCATCTCCACGCCTTGTAGGGCCGACGCCGAGTTCTCCTCCTCAAGCCTCTGCACGTTGCGCCGGAGCGAGGCGATGGTGGCATCGGCTTCGGCAAGGGCGCGCTCAGCGCCCCGGCGCACTTCGTGCGCCCCCCTCAGTTCGGTCTCCAGGTCGCGGACCTGACGCTCCAGGGCCTCGCGCTTCTGCTTGTACATCAGGAGGGCGGCGTCGGTCTTGGAGCGGAAGTCCGCGCGGCACGCCTCGGTGGTCTCGTTGCGCCTCCGCTCGTACTCCTGCTCCATGCTGACCCGCCGCTGGTTCAGCATGTGGTCCATCTTCGCCTGGAGGGTAGCCTCGCGCTGGTTCAGCGCTTCTTGGCGCCGGGTCAGCTCATCATTGGACCGGCTGGCCATCGCCTCCCGGCTCTCGAGGGCCTCTCGCTCCCTGTTGAGCCGGTCCTCAAGGGCATGGAGCTGCTCCTCGCGGAGGCGGAGTCCCCGCTCGCGTTCGCAGGCCTCTGCTTCTCGGACGGCGAGCCCAGCCTCTTGCAGGCTCAGGCTCTCTGCCCGGGAATCAGCGCTCTCCTCGCGAGCGTGGAGGAGGGCCTCTCGGTCCTCGACTTCGTCCAGCCTCTGCTGGGCGTTGGCGAGTAGACCGTCGGCGTTTGTCCTGGCCTGGTCCAGGAGGTGCTGAGCTACCCGCTTGGCCTCCTCCCCAGCCAAGGCTGGGTTGGGAGGCCCCACGGTGGGGGGAATCTACTGGCGCGCCTCGGAGATGATCTTCATGGCCTCTTCGTGCGCCCCGGCCAGGACTCCCCTCGCCGATTCCCTGGCATTCGCCAGAGCTTCTTCGGCCTCCTCGACCGCGCTGGCGCGGATCTCCTCTGCCTCCTTCCTCGCCCGCTCGCGGCGCTCGGCAGCACGCTGGTCCAGGAGGCGGCACCTCTCCGTGGCTTGGTGCAGGAGGGCCCAGCCCTCCTCGATGCGCGCCTCCTCGGCAGAGTGCGCCCTGGCAACCTCGTCGCGGAGGGCGCCGGTGGCAGCCGCGAGCACCCTCGCCCATGGGTCGGCGGCGTGAGGCTCGGCGGCGATCCTCGCGGGCCTCCCCAGTATCTCTGGCAGGGGAGGCGATGGGGCCCTGGAGGGCCCCGGCTCGGTGGATGTCGTCCCCCTCTCGCCGCCGGGCTCGGGGGCTGTCCCTGAGCTGGGCGGTGCGGCGGTTCTTGCCGGAGGTGCCTCCGGGATGGAAGAAGTGCTGGCTACAGAGGGGGCAGCAGGAGCTGCCCCCATCGTCTCTGGTGTGCCCCCAGCGCTAGGGGGCTCAGTCGTGCCGGGAGCCGCGGCGGCTCCCAGGGTAGACTGCGCGTCTGCAGACGCGCGATCCTCTGCTTCTCTGGCGGCGCGCGGCGGCGTCGCCGGTGTGGTCGTGGCGGCCGGGTCAGGACCCAGCGTGGTCTGGCTGGTCTTCCTCTTCTTCCTCCTCTTCTTCTCGTCCTTCTTCTCCTCGGCATCCCTGGAGAGGAAGGGGGGGAATGAGGTCAGGGGAAAGGTAAGGCAAAAGGTAAAGGTCTTTGTGCAGGAACACTCACGAGGCGTCCCGCTCCACCCATCCTCTTTTGCTCTGGAGGGAGGAAGGTGGGGGCGGGGGCGTGGAGGATTCGCCCGCCGGCTTCTTCCCTCGGGAGGTCCCGGCCTCGGGATTCCGGCTGGCGCGTTCATCGTTGAACTTGGAGCGGCGCTCCGCCTCCAGGCGGGCTCGGCGCCCCTCTTCCTCCAGGTCTCGCGAGGAGGACGCGTCAGCATCTCCCCCGGTGGGCTGGTTTGGCGAGGAGGAGTCGTCGGAGGAGGAATCTGAGAGCACCACGGTGCCCTCAGGACGCCTCCGGCGAACTAGCCGCTCACCGGACTCTGCGTCGTCATCGTCGTCGTCTCCAGAGGCCGTGGGCCCTGTTCCCCTTGCTGCCGAGTCCTGCTCCGAGCTGGCCGCAAGGAACGGGCCCCAGGCATTGAACTTCAAGATCCCCGCCGTGACGCGGCTGGTCTCCCGGGCGCCCAGGC
Source organism: Dactylis glomerata (assembly GCA_007115705.1). Classification (NCBI taxonomy): domain Eukaryota; kingdom Viridiplantae; phylum Streptophyta; class Magnoliopsida; order Poales; family Poaceae; genus Dactylis; species Dactylis glomerata. Next base: position 1,069,519 of record QXEO01001291.1, read on the forward strand.
TGTAGATCGGCAAGGCATTGCGCGGGATGGCGGGGATGGCAGCGGAAGAGAAGAAGGCTCTTATTACCTCCTCCCGAGCGTCGGCGTTGAGCTCGCTGACGTGGAGCCTGAGGTCATCTCCGGCCCTGTGCCTCCAGATCTCCCGGCGGTGGTCCTGCAGGGGGGCGATGCGTCGGGTGACGAACTCCACCCCGACCATGGTCCCCGTAACACTAGCCTCCCAGAGATCGCGGATTCGCGGGCGGAGCGTCCGCAGGGCCTCCTCAGGAAGGGCCTCGCTGGCCCAGGTGTTGAGCTTGACTGGAGGGATCCCCGTGACGAGGAAGAGCTCCGATTCTTCAAGGATGTCGATGAAGAGCCAGCGGCTCCGAAAGTCTTCTACCTTCTTCATCCACTTCAAGTCGATGAAGTCGCCCTCCGTTCCAGCGGTGGCGATGAAGGAGACGCATCCGGAACTCTGGTTCAGCCCAGAGGACCGGAGGGAGAAGAGGTGACGAAAGTACGCCACCGACGGCTTGATGCCGATCCAGGCCTCGCAGGCGTAGGCGAAGACCGCCAGCAAGGTGACGGACTTGGGATGCAGGTGGATGGCCTGGATCCCGTAAGTCTCCAAGATCGCCAAGAAGAAGGGGGAGAACGGCGGCAGCAGGCCGGCGAAGACGGAGAAGAGGAAGAAAGGCTGCGCCATCGGGGGCAGAGTGTCCCTCGGCGCGCGGCCGTGCCAGATGCGGGTGGCGCCCCACTCATTGCTCCTGCTCCCGACCATCTCTCGGATGGTCTGGAGCTCGTGGCTGCTCTTGATTCGGGAGTCGAGCAGGGGCGCCGCCGGCCGCGGCACAGCGGTGGAAGACCTCGCCGCTCCAACAGCCCTGCGCGGTGCCATGGCTCTGGAGGAGAGCGAGTTGCGGCGAGAAAATTGGAGGCTGGGAGGATTTGGATGCGCAAGATCTTCAGAAGTGAGGTGGCAGCGGCGGTGTGCTGTGGGAAAGGGGAAGGAGCCTTCCCTGCCAAGCTTTTAAGGGGGGGGCAGCCAGGGCGCGGTTTCCGAAGCGTCGGCCTTGACGCGACGGTTCGAAAAACGCCCATTACCCCACTACGCACGACCCCCACGCCGCTTCGCTCCGCCAACTGCGAGGGTGCCACGTGCCCACGACCTCCGCTTCTTCACATGGTCCTCTGACCGCACAGTTGACGCATGCCGTGGGAGGGCCCAGCAGCTTCGGGGGCCCCCGACCCTTCGCTTCCTCAAGAGGGCGCGTCGTGTGCTGGGCTCCCGGGGGCTACTGTCGGTGTTCTGGATACCGGGGTATCCTGGTCCACCTGCTCCTGGGCCCCGTCATCGATCCATCTTCAGCCCAGGGGAGAATCAACGACCCAAGCTACGGAGAAGACCCTCACGAGGAGGCGCCTCGTGAGGAGAACGACGACAGAAACTGCTAAGGACCAGAAGACCTCCTCACGAGCCCCTGCTGGTGAGGAGAGGAAGTACGCCCACGTCTGCTCAGCACGTTTGCGTGCAGAGCAAGAAGCTAACGGGCAGAAGACCGCGTACCGCCCACGCTACCCCCGACAGGGAGGAGACCAACTTTCGCTGTGCCTGCCCAAAGCGGCACAGTGGTTGTTGGCCACCCCCCTAAATATAGCGTGGACGGTGCAGGGTGCCAGAGGGAGACATCAGCTTCCTCCACCCACTCCTGTGGACCGGCGCCGCTACCCTACGAAGACCAAGTCTACGGAAGAGTGTAGTCTACAGCTGTCCTCCCTCCTTGGCCGTGTGTGGCAACCCCTTCCCCAAGAAGATAAGGGGAAGGAGGACCTTGGCGCTATAAAAGGGGGGAGGAGGCCACCCCTTAGAAAGGGGGGGATCCGGTCTGATCGAATCTTCATCTTCTTCAAGCTGCTAGCTGGGCACGCAGGTTCTTCAACCTCTGGCCAGCTAGAGCTTTGTAACCAAGGCCTTGTACTCCTCGCGAGGTGTTGCGTTGCAATACAAGAAGGCAGGAAGTAGGGGTTTTACCTCACCACGAGGGCCCTGAACCTGGGTAAAGCTCGGTCTCCCTCTCTGCAGTGCGTTGCGCGTTCGACAATCAAGGCTTCCGTCACCGTGTTTCGTTGCGATCCAAGATCTCACACGTTCAGCCCCCTGCGTTCGAATCTTTGGGTCCGTCGCGTGGTACCCCGTGTTCTTGCGACACGAAATCCATCGACACATGGCGGTCCAGCACTACGCCTATCTAAAGATGAAGCTCCCAGGGCCCAGAGGTGTGATCACAGTCTCGGGAAACTTCAAGAAGTCCCTGGCCTGCGCAAAGGAGAGCTCGCAGCTGGCAGAGGCGTTGGTCGTCGCCGAGGAGAAGAGGCAGTTTCTACATCGCGTAGAGCTGACCCAGAAAGACGTACCGGTTCGCCAGTCGCCGGTGGAGCAATTCAAGCCGGCCAACGACACCAAGAAGGTCCTGTTGGACGAGAGCGACCCCTCCAAGTACGTCATCATCGGCACTGGCTTGTCTACCAAATAGGAAAGCGAGCTCACCAGCTTCCTCCATGAGAATCGGGACATCTTTGCATGGTCTCCCAAGGACATGCCTGGTGTGCCGAGGGAGCTGGCTGAGCACGCACTCAACGTCCGGCCGGATGCCAAGCCGGTCAAGCAGCCGCTGCGGCGATTTGTAGAAGAAAAGAGGAAAGCTATTGGCCAGGAGATTGCCCGGCTCCTTGCAGCCGGCTTTATCATGGAGGTGTTCTACCCTGACTGGCTTGCGAACCCAGTCTTGGTTCTGAAAAAGAATAACACTTGGCGAATGTGTATCGACTACACCAGCCTCAACAAGGCCTGCCCCAAGGATCCTTTCGCACTGCCACGGATTGACCAGGTTATCAACTCCACAGCCGGCTGTGACCTGCTGTCCTTCCTGGACGCCTATTCAGGCTACCACCAGATCCCGCTCTTCCAGCCGGATCAGATCAAGACCTCCTTCATCACCCCATATGGAGCCTACTGCTACGTTACCATGCCGTTCGGCATGAAGAACGCTGGAGCCACTTACCAGCGAACCATGCAGCGATGTCTACAGGAGCAGATTGGGAGGAACATACATGCTTACGTGGACGACGTGGTGGTGAAGACCAAGCAGAGCGGCACGCTCCTGGACGATCTCAAGGAGACCTTCACCAACCTGCGGCGCTATCGCATGAAGCTCAATCCTGAGAAGTGCACCTTTGGTGTGCCGGCTGGGCAGCTCCTAGGTTACATCGTTTCCCAGCGAGGGATCGAGGCTAACCCCTCGAAGATAAAAGCCATCGAGGCCCTAGAAAAGCCCACCCAGCTCAGAGATGTGCAGAAGTTTGCTGGTTGTTTGGCCTCGCTTAGCCGGTTCGTCAGCCTGCTCGGGGAGAAAGCCATGCCACTGTACCAGCTGATGAAGAAGACGGACCATTTCGTTTGGTCCCAGCGCGCTGACGATGCCTTCAACGACCTCAAGCGAGCACCGCGAGAGCCAATGCTGCTCTACATCGCAGCAACCCCGCGCGTCATCAGCGTGGTGATCGTGGTGGAGCGCACCGAGGAAGGCAAAGAGCTGCCGGTTCAGCGCCCGGTGTACTACTTGAGTGAGGTGCTCACTCTCTCCAAGCAGAACTACCCGCACTACCAGAAGGTCGTGTACGGCGTGTACATGGCGGCCAAGAAGCTGAAGCACTACTTTGAGGAGCACCCAATCATGGTGGTGAGCACAACTCCGCTTTCGGAGATCATTGGGTGCAAAGACGTGTCGGGAAGGGTGGCCAAATGGGCGATCGAGCTCGCAGCTCATACCATTCAGTACAAGCCCAGGACGACGATCAAGTTGCAGATCATAGTGGATTTCTTCGCTGACTGGGGAGAGCACCAGTACCTGCCGCCGGCTCCGGACTCCACCCACTGGCGCATGCACTTCGATGGCTCCAAGCTGCTCGGGGGCTTGGGAGCCGGCGTCGTCCTCACCTCTCCCAAGGGAGACAAGCTGCCGTACGTGCTGCAGATGCACTTTCGTGCGTCGAACAACGTCGCCGAGTACGAAGCCCTGGTGCATGGGCTCAAGATGGCCAAGCAGATTGGTATCAGGAGGATCCTTTGCTTCGGAGACTCTGACCTAGTGACGCACCAGGTCTCAGGGGACTGGGACGCCAGGGACGCCAACATGGCCTCCTATCGCTTCTACGTGCAGCAGCTCAGCGGATTCTTCGAGGGCTGCGAGTTCCACCATGTCCCCAGAGCAAACAACGAGGAAGCAGACCGGCTGTCCAAGATCGGCTCCACCAAGCAGGATATCCCAGCTGGGGTATCCCTGGAGATCATCCACAAGCCGTCTATCAAACCTTCGCCGGAATCCATATCCATCTACGTGCCTGGAGACCCAGCCCCGGCTCAGGTACCGCCACCGGACCCGGGGGCTGCCGTCTCGGGGCTGGAGGAGGCAGCCGGCCAGCCTAGCGCGGCTGGCTCGACGAAGGACAAGGGGACTGCCGGCTCCACGCCCGCTCCCCCAGCTGGACAATCAGATGAAGCTGGCACAACGACGGACCCGGGGGCTGCTGATCCTCTGGTTGCCAACGTCTTCCACATACGGGAGATACCTTCCTGGGCGGAACCATTCTCCAACTACCTCATCACTGGGGACTTGCCGCAAGACGAAGCGGAAGCTAGGCGAATTCAACGTCGAGCTGGGGCGTACACCATCATCAACAGCGAGCTGTACAAGCGCAGCGTGTCAGGCATCTACCAGAAGTGCATCGAGCCGGAAGAAGGGATGGAGCTGCTAAAAGAGATACACCAAGGGGAGTGCGGACATCACGCATCTTCCAGAGCCTTGGTGGCCAAAGCCTTCCGACATGGCTTCTACTGGCCAACGGCCAAGCAGAATGCAGAGCAGCTGGTGAAACAGTGCAACGGCTGCCAACGCTTCTCCAAGCACAGAAACACTCCAGTGGCAGCTCTCAAGACCATCCCGCTCACCTGGCCGTTCGCAGTTTGGGGTCTGGACATGGTAGGGCCATTCAAGACCGCACCCGGGGGCTTGACGCATCTGCTGGTTGCTGTGGACAAGTTCACCAAGTGGACCGAGGCCAAGCCAATCAAAAAACTCGACGGTTCATCCACGATCAAGTTCTTCAACGAGATCATCACAAGATATGGAGTTCCCCACAGCATTATCACCGACAATGGGACGAACTTTGCGAAGGGAGTCTTTGCTGATTACTATGGTCAGAAAGTCATCCGGCTGGACTTAGCATCAGTAGCGCACCCACAGTCAAATGGACAAGTGGAGAAGGCAAATGGGCTGATCCTAGCCGGCATCAAACCAAGATTGGTCGAGCCTCTCGAATGCTCAGCCGGCTGTTGGGTCGAAGAGCTACCCTCAGTGCTCTGGAGCCTGCGCACCACTCCAAATCGCTCTGTCGGCTTCACACCTTTCTTCTTAGTCTATGGAGCAGAGGCGGTGTTACCCACGGACATTGAGTTCGACGCACCCAGAATTGTCCAGTACACGGAGAAGCAAGCAAAAGAAGCTCGCGAAGATGGCGTCGACCTCCTCGAGGAGGCACGGGAATAGGCTCTGGCTAGATCAGCGCTCTACCAGCAGCAGCTGCGATGATACCACAGCCGGAAAATTCGCCCGCTCGCGTTTCGCGAAGGAGATCTCGTACTCCGGCTGGTCCAAAGCACTAAAGGCATGCACAAGCTGTCTCCTCCCTGGTAGGGACCGTTCATTGTCAGCCGGGTGTTGGGCAATGGGGCATATTACCTCATCGACGCACAAGAGCCCAGAAAGAACAAGGCAGATAATTCTGACAAGGAGACCGAGCGTCCCTGGAATGTCAGTCTCCTAAGACCTTTCTTCTGCTAAGGCAAAAGCTTGTACCCCGAAAAACGTGTCAATGAATAAAGGAAAGCGGAGCGGCTAGTTACAGCCGGCTCCGAGGAAAACACTTCGTGTATGTTTTGCTTCCTGCGTTATTCACTTGACCAGCAGCCGGCTCCAGGCACCGAGCCACAGCCGGCAGCCTCGAAAAACGATCGACCCCTCGCCAGCCGGATGAGTACCGCGTATGAAGAAGGTCTCGAGCCCAACCTCCGCCTTCCGGCTCCGCGCAGCCGGATGGATAGGAGCCGGCAGGCCACATACGAGGGAAAGCCGCAGATCGGAACCGCAAACGATAGAAAAATCGCTCAACCAGGCGTTAAGGACAATGTCTGTTAACTAAGCGTTGGCTAGCACGAGTCGGGGGCCCGATAGACCGAAGTACTACTTCTCACTCCGCGGCACGCTCCCACCCTAGGCCGGCATTCGACTGCCGGCCCAAGGGAGACCAACCGGCACCAGGCTGCCGGTTGGGGGTAGAAGGGCCAAACGGTGGGAAGATTAAGGAAAAAGTTGAGGGAACCGGACGAAGGCAAAGCCAGCGAATAGCTGATAGTCACAGTCTTTTGACGCTTGGGCTGAGAAGCCACGCCCAAGGGGTTCGAAGCTAGAGCTGCCTCGCTTGGCATTGGCATCGTTCACGAAAAGTTAGTTTCGAGCTAGCTATTAGTCCAGCCACCCCAAAACTCGGGGGCTAGGGGGAAAGGGAATTGGTCCTCAGAAGCAGGCCGGCTCCAGTACCTCGCCGGCTGTCCGTTTAGCTAGCGCTGTGACACGATCAGCAAACGAGCAACGAAATCGAAACCTAATACTCGCGAAGCAACGGCTAGAGCCGGAAACTAGGAGATCTACTCCAATCATGGCTTGGGACGTGCGAAGGCCCGGGAAAGGAAACGTGCCGGCCCCGACCCTCGCCCGAGCCGGCACAAGACTCAGTCTCCGCTCCAACTCCGCTGAGCCGGGACTGGTCCGTTTCCCCCGGAGCCGGCAAGCAGAAGCACCGTTCCCCCCGCGTCGAAGCCGGAAGAGCCCGCCTGAAGCATCTGCGCAGGGTAATGACTATCGTAGTCCCTATCTACGGATTCGCGTGAACAGTGGTTTCGTTAAGGGAAGGATCGTCGCATTGCGATGGTATCAAGCAGAAGACATTTGCGCGATGGCAAGAGCACACAATGAAGAAAGACACTCACACAGCAAACAAAGAAGAACAAGGAAAGACAAGTTTTCATTAAGCGAAGGTTCGAGGATTACAAAAGCTTCCTAAATTGCTACCCTAAGTGCGCCAAGCACTCCCAGCCCGGGGATGCTCGCCTTCCTCAGCCCGGCGTGAGCGCCGCATGGACTTCGTCCCGGAGAAGTCCGCGTCGGAAGTCGACGAGTTTTGCCCTTCACGGCTAGGCGGCGAAGGCACGAGCGGAGAGGGTACCGTCGAAGAGGCAGATGGTGAAGTCATCCTTCTCATCCTGGCGGGTGAGAAGGATGAACCAACCCTCGTGCACGCCGTAGTCGATGAAGAACTTCGACCACCCATCACGAAAGTAGCACACCCCTTGGCCGTCGTAATAGACCTCGACGCGGTACGTGGGCTGGCCGCCGCTGCATTCCCGCAGCTTGGCGTAAGCCATCTCCTGGTCCTCCATCGAGCTTGTGAACTGGGTCGGAAGACGGAGAAGATCCCGGGCGCCGGCGAGCACGGGGATGATGCAGGTGGACCATCCCTGGGCCAAGATGTAGTCCGGCGGCTGGAGCGCCGGTTTCTCCAACCAGGGCCGCGAGGGGCCTAGCGGAGAAGGAGCCGTCGCGTGGGGCCCCGCGGGGCCCCGCGGGAGTGGCGGCGACCCTGAAGACGGCGGGGGCTTTCTTGTTTTTGCTGCCTGGCGGCCGCCCATGGCGGCGAGACGACGAGGGAGCAGCGGTCACCGCAGAAGCGTTCTTCTTCCCGCTCCCCTTCGGGCGGCCAGGCCTCCGCTTCTCCAGGACACCCGCGTCACCGGAAGCTCCGGCCGCCTGGGGCGCGACGGAGGTAGAAGCGGCGGCGGTGGCCTTCGCCGCAAGGGCCTCCAGGGTACTCTTGTTGCGGCTCCCTTTCGGGCGACCGTGCTTCCGAGCTAGGGATGGCGCCATCTCTGGCACCTCAACCCCCTTCTCGCTCCTCTCCGGAATCTTGTCGTCGCTGGCAGCAGAACCGCTAGGGGACGACATGGTCGGGTTGGGCTCAGAAGGGCAAAGCTCGAGGTGAGAGGAGAAGTGGGAAGTGCCCTGGACAGCAAGCACGTTCAGTATTTAAAGCGGCGAAGGGGATAACCCCCGACGTTTCGATAACTACTCCCGCATCGTGCGCCATCGCGGCGGTTGCCGCAGCGGATCGTGGGAGGAGTTGATGGGATAGGACCCGCTCACCTCGCATGATGACTTGGGGAGTTATGGCGGTGGAGATTCCAAAGTCAAAATGACTAGACTGGTCACTGGCGCGCTGCGCCGGCCGCTGCGTGGGAACAAGACCCGAAGTGGCGCAAGTTCCCAGGAGGCAGCACGCCGGCTCGTGGCCGCCAGCCGGGTCGCACCTTAGAGCCGGCTCGTCTCGAGACGGCCGGAAGAACTTCGCAAGGCCCAGCCTCGATGACTAAAGCGACCAAGCCGGACTAGAAATCCTGGGACTTCGATGAGGACGAGCGAGACCTCGGCGAGAAGGGGAACCCGCCGAAGCCCCATGCTAGCCCATGAGACTTCGCCAGTTTCGGGGGCTAGTGTCGTGGGGATGACTTAGGGGGCGCACCACGGGCCAGGCAATATGCCGGCTGGCGTCCCAGGAGTCGCCACGGCTCCAACACGAGAAGACCGGCTCTGACCGAAGGGCCGGCTGCGCCAGCAGCCGGCTGGCGATTCCACCGAGGAGAACTGGAGCCGGGCAATGAAGACAAAGCTTCTCAATGGTTGTCTGGCCAAAAGTAGGATGGCCCCGACAAGAGCGGCAGGGGCGCAGGACGGGAGTGACGAGCGCCATGACCACGTCCAGCCAATGAGATATCGAAGACCCTTCCCTACGACAGGATCCGATGCAAAAGGGAAGGGATATGCCCTCCAGATGCCGGCCCAGGGGAAAGGCACTTTATAAAGTGCCTTTGCCAGAGCAGGGCCAGGGGATGACGCCAAGGACGCCGCCACCGAGGAGCCGGCAGCCGGCCGGATCGCTACCTAAACCTATAACCAGGCCCCCGCCTATATAAGGGGGCCTGGACCCTTAGCATAGGGGAGATCCGATCTGTTTCTTCCTCCTCTAGCCGAACAGCTCAAGGAGCACTGTAATCGTTACAACCCAATCAATACGAAGCAGGCAGGAAGTAGGGGTTTACCTCCAACCGGGAGGGCCCTGAACCTGGGTAAACCGAGGTGTCTCTGTTGGCACAATCCCGAGCCGAACCCATCGTCACCAACGTCGAGCCCCTCCGATAAGCCTCCCCATGGCTACTGTCTCTAAATTCCCACGACAGAATGTCATCAATGAAGACAACAACAAACTTATCCAAGAACTCCATGAAAACCTTATTCATGAGATTCATGAAATAAGCAGGGGCATTGGTTAATCCAAAGGACATTACGGTGTACTCATACAATCCGTGTCGGGTAGTGAAGGCTGTTTTAGGTATATCAGTTGCACGGATCTTCAGTTGATGGTATCCAGTTCTAAGGTCTATCTTCGAGAAGACTTGAGCTCCAGTCAATTGGTCAAACAAATCATCTATCTTGGGAAGAAGATACTTATTCTTGATGGTCACATCATTTAGCTTGCGGTAATCAGTGCACAGTCGGCTGGAACCGTCACTTTTATCCACAAACAAGACGGGTGATCTCCAAGCGGAAGAACTTGGCTGAATCAATCCCTTACTCAAAAGGTCATCCAATTGCTTCTTTCACTCCACTAGTTCGGCTGGGTTCATACGATAGGGTCGTTGAGCTCTGGATCCAGTTCCGGGGATAAGCTCAATGATAAACTCAATATCCCGATCCGGTGGCATTCCGGGTAGCTTATCGGGAAAAACATCCGGGTATTCACAGACGATGGGAACTTGCTCCAGCGTTGGCCCTGAGATACTCTTATGACATCTGGTGATTTGGGGTGGTTTAACTGACACATGCTTTACTACCATTCCATTGCTACTCCTCATAGTGATGGTCTTCTTGGCACAATCTATAATTCCTTGATGTTGAGACATCCAATCCATACCGAAGACTACTTCCAATCCCTTGGTTCCTAACACAATTAAACTGGCTAAGAATGATATCCCATGGATTTCTATGGGCACTGCCAAGCAGGTCCAACTAGCCTTTGTTATTGACCCAGGTATTTGCACAGACATGGTATTTTTCAGGGGTGTTTGTTGAAGTCCACTTTTATCAATGAATAACTGAGTAACAAACGAATGTGAAGCTCCAGAATCAAACAGAACTCTTGCAGGAACTGAATTAACAGGGAACATACCAAGCACAACGTCGGTTGCTTCCTGAGCTTCTTCAACATTCATGTGATTCAGACGGCCTCGAGGGTGAGGCTGGTTCCTTGGTGGATAATTCTTGCCATTTCCAACACGGCGCTGTTGCTGAGCAGGAGCGGTGGTCTTGGATGCATCATTCAGCTTCTTAGGGCATTCATTGGAGTAGTGCCCCTTGATTCCGCACTCATAACAGGTAACACCAGACTTGTCACCAGACTTGGGCAGCGCAGGTGCGCCATTCGGCCTTGGAGTATTGGGGTTGAAGTTGTTGCCATTAGGTCTTGGAGGTGCACGGTTGAAGTTGTTGCCGGTCGGACGGTTGGGAAAGTTGGGACGGGGAGTAGGTGCAGATGGCCTCATAGGTCTAGGGGCAAAACCCATAGGTGGATTTCCCCTTGGCTTCTGCGAGTTGCTTGAGTTGCCTTGGTACATCATACGGCGCTTGCGGTTCTCTGCAGCTTGCTTGAGTTTGCCTTCCATCTGAATGGCAGAGTCAACCAATGACTCCAGGTCTGCAAAGGGAATGCTGACCAAGACACATTGCATCTCATCATGAAGTCCATTCAGAAACCTTTCTTGCTTCTTCTCATTGGTGTTGGTGTCATCTGGGGCATACCTAGACAAGGTAAGGAACTTGTCACGGTAGTCAACCACAGATAGGGAACCTTGCTTCAGATTTCTGAACTCATCTCTCATCCTTTTAACTAATCCCAACGGAACATGAGCTTTGCTAAACTTGTTCTTGAACTCCTCCCAAGGCATCACATACCCTTGGGCTTGCATTGCACGAGTGCTGTCCCACCAAGCTCTTGCGGCTCCAGCAAGATAGTGGGTGGTGTACAAAACCTTCTCATTTTCGCCAACTTTGGCGACTGCCAAATTGTTCTCCATAGTGCGAAGCCAGTCATCAGCATCTAAGGGTTCTTCAGACTTAGTGAACATAGGTGGGTTGGTGTTTTGGAAACTCCTTAGCTTGGATCGGTGATCACCATGGCCATTGTCTTCACCATGGCCATTTCCATTGCCATTGTTATGGTTCATTGCCATCTGGGTTAGCTGCTAAAGAGTGGCCAAGTTAGCTTGGCGCTCAGCTCGGGCTGCTTCCCGGTCTTCCATGATCAACCTTAGCAGTTGTGCCACTTCCGGGTTCAGGGGTGGGGGTACTCGCGGCATCTGAAGATAATGTGTGTAAGACAAGAGGGAAAAACTAATTGCTAAGATTTTAAATGTAACATGGATGATGCAATTTTTGTTTTACTAAGGCCTTAAGGGCCACCTTCATCTTTCATTCAACAAACATCAAACATACCATACATACGAGTTCACACATTACAAATAGTTTACATCAAACCATTGCGACTCGTCTACTAGAGAGGGGGATACAACTCACACCTACATGAAGTGACTGAAAGTAAACTCATAACTAGATAACACGGGGATCTCCAATCTAAACAGCGGGCTCCTCGGGGTCTTCCTCCTCATCATCCTCAATGAATCCAGCATCCTCATCATTCTCCTGATCATCAAGGTCCTCCATGAAGTCATCCTCGTCACTAATGAGGGCATTATCCTCCTTGCGGAGATCAATGCCATCCTCCTCACCAAGGTGGCTCTCCAGATCCTCAATGTACTTAGTCAGCTCAGCCACATTGGCCTTCAGCTCCTCAATGGTCTGATCCCTCTCATCGCGCTGGCGGCGAAGGCTCTTGCGATCCCTAGCAAGGATCCTAATGGTGCTCCTTGCCTCCACCAGTGCGAAGTGCTCAAGGTTGGCCTTGGTACGGGCACGATCTGCCTCCTGCTGAGTGGAGTACAATAAGAAGTCCATGTGATCGATATAGGTACTTGGCTCATTTTGCCCTGGCATGTTTGCGGGACGCCCATCCGCATCACGCCGAGCAAAGTTCCTAAAGCGCTCCCCCTGGACCTCCTCCATATGCAGTCCGCACAAGCGGGCATGCATCTCCTACATACCTCGGACCAAACCATCGGCCCAAGTGTTCTCCACAAGCTCAAACTTGATCCTTGGAGAACTTAGATCTCCCTTCTTGCCACGGCAACTCACCCTGATAAGCCACCGTAGCTCTCCATCCGGGTGCTCATTGAGCACGGCTCCCTTGAACTCCGGATACAGACGATCCAGGAACAAGGTCAGGGTGGTGAGGTCGCGCTCGAAACAAAGGCTGCCACCATGGCCCAACTGGTACTGCTCAGTGAATACCGGGGCCATCTACAAAATTTTAGATTAGATTAAGTGAGTGATCAACTCAAGTGTGCAAAATTTTAAGTAGGCAAAAACTGAATCATGTACAAAGCTTTGTAAATAGAGAGGAAAAGACTAAGCAACTTCAAACCATCACTTATCTCTTTGCTTTTATAAAGGTTTCATTTAACGCCCATTCTAACTAAGGTCTCCTATGGTCAGCCTAGGCTCTGATACCAACTTGTGACACCCCCGAATTTATAGAAAATTCGAAGTGCCCGTTATGTATTCCACCACAATCCCAGAATCATTGTTGTGATACACATAACGTAGTTGGTAACCAGTTCCATAGACATTACAATACGATGGTTCAATACAATGGTCATAGTGACCAAGTTCATATTACAACACAATATAACAGCGGAAATAACGTCTTTGGGTCCATGCCTTCACCCTACAGGCAATGGCGACTCAGGAGACGATCTTAGTTCTAATACTCTTCTTCATAACCTTGCTCCGGATACTCTTCCCCATAGTCTGGCCAAGTTGATAGCCAGGGACACAGCCATGAGTACATTGGATGCACTCGCAAACCATCTTATAAAGGAAATGATGAAGTAGATATGCAAGTTTGATATGGTGGACTAAGCACTAAGTTTATTAGCAAAAGCTAGTTTTATTTCCCAAGAATGTTCATTAGTAGAGAAGAAGCTTTTAATTCTCTAAGTTCAATCTAAAGAGGAACTTCAAGTGTGTCAACATCAATGTCAAGTCAAGTCATTCACCCAGTTCACCATAAGTTATTATCATTCTTGACAAAAGTCAAGTACAGCTTGCCAACTGTCCATGACCGCGGACGCGGCTATTCGAATAGTTTTGAAACCTCTGCAGAGGGGTACACTTTACCCACAAGATTCGATACATCTGCCGGGAGAAATCCACGGATCATCATACACAAAGTATGCGGGGTTCAGATAATCAAACAAACTCTTTCACTTGCTCACTCTAGTATAGGATCCTTTCCTAGAGCCCGAGACACGGACATCTCCGTTCCGGTGTATCTAGTTTTGCCCGCTACAGGATGCTGTATGAATGGAAATTTCCACCCGGTTCGGAAGTACCCGCGCACGGTGCACTTCTATAAAGGATGATACAAGGTCTCCCATACTAGGGTGAACAAGCTACGGACTAAGCCCCTTCCCATTTAGGGGTAATGTGGTCGTACGGTAATGGTTCGCTCACATGGTACATCACTTACTATCATTTAGCAAATACATTCCATAGTCCTTAGTCAAGATTATTTTCCTTCATAAAACCATCATGTAGGAGAAATCTCCAATTCAAGTTGTCAAGTTCAAGTCACCAATTTTAAATAGAGTTCCCCTTATAGATGGCACTAATTTTATTAGCGACTAAGCAACGATATGGGGTGATGATACCATTAGATAATGGTTGGATAAACTCAGCTTGATACTCTTGTTAAGCAAGATATCACTACACAACTATCATTCTACTCTAGCAATTCAATCATGCAATTTACTTAAAACCCAGTAGAATGCAATAGTAAAGCTAGGCATTGGGAGTATGATTCAAAAGATGGCTTGCCTTGGTTGGCAAAGTGTCCGGGGTAGTCTTCTTCTTCTTGATAAAATTCCCCCTCAATATCCTCCTCAGCAACACTAGCGTCTAATAACGAATAAACACAAGGCACACAATCACTACACAATGCTAACAACACACCAAGCACACATACTTGTTTTCAAACAATAGCATTCATGTTGGATTTTATTGAGTTGGGTTGCAAGGTTTCTTCCAAGTGTTCATCAAGTGTGTAAGTTAGATTTTTCTACTATGTGCCATATGTTGTTTCCTTTCTAAGCATTGGTATTGAACTAAGGGTATTAGGACTAGTTCAAGTGGGGAGGGATTAATTAAGTAAATTGGTATTGAGGGAAAAGCTAAGCTAAGTGTATATTAGGGATCTATTATTTTATGCTACAAACTAGGATTGGATTAGGGTCTAATTGATACCACTAACAAGGTTTTAATTGATCAAGGTTGGGCTAAACAGTAGGCAAGTTAACTAGTGAGCTCATAAACCAAGTTTCAAGATTTTAGGAGTTTTAAACAATTTTCTAGAATTTTCCCAAGATTAATAGGGCTAGGGTCAAAGTAATCTTATTAAATTAAATCACTAACTCAAATTGGATTCTAACTAGTTTCAGAGGCTAGATAATTTCCTAAGCTTTCCAACGCATATTTATTTGTTAAAAACGGATTTCTAAAACTCTTGGAATTAAAGTTTGAAATTCATATCTGAAACATATTTGAAAAGAGCGGGAAAATAAATAAAAACGATTCGGACCGAAACTAACTGAACTGGGCCAAATTCTGAATAAACCCGAACGGGCCGGCCCAGTACCGCGTCGCCCGGGGCGGGAACGTTCGAAATTGAACCTGACATGTGGGGCCTACGCGTCAGGTGACTTAAGTCACCTGAATCGGTATGCGGCCGTTGGATTCTAATCCAACGGCGCGTCTGCGTCGTGCTCGATGGCGAGGGAGAGAGCTCACCGGCGTGCAGAGAGGAAGACGACGGCGACGGCGACGCACGTAGAGGAAGCAGGGCTTGACGGCGAGGGGCGGAAAAGACTCCGGCGGCACTCCTCCTCCACTTCCCGGCGTCCGCTCGTCCAGCGGCGGCCCAACACGGTGGCGCCACCCGCGTCCAGTAGCTCGCCGGCGTCGATGGCTGCAGCGAACGAGGGCGAACGGGAGGAAGAGAAGATGTCTGGGAGCTTGCTGGGAGTGGTGTGAGTTCAACTGCGTGATCGGAGGGGCTTTTTATAGGCCAGGAGGCCGGGGGCGAAGGTGTCCAGTAGGTGGCCTACGCAGGGGGGCCTGGCGATGTGCATCGCCGATGCCGTGCACGGTGGCCTTGGGGGCGTGCTGGAGGGGTTTGGTCGCGGCGTCGGAGCAGTGTGGGTAGGCGGTGGCGAGACCACGATGGTCGGCGTCGTGCAGAGAGAAGAGGGACAGAGAAGGGGGGGTCCGGGCGGCTTCTGCCTTCTCCTCCCATGTCGCACGGCCTGGGTCGGGGCAGAGGGGGCTGGGCTCGACAACGGGGGACTCCACGAGCATGGCTACAGGGTGCGAGCGAATGTGAACAGCGATGGTCACAGTGAAGTCGATTTTCTGGATTTTTGCCCACCAGATGTTCGACACAATGCCCGCAAGAATTTGAATTTCGAAATTTTGAAAACGGCCACTGTGGTTTGTCAAGATATTGGACAAGGGTTCCAGAGGTATTTTTGTTACAAAGAAAGATGAGGTTTTGCAGATTTGTTATTTCAAATTTGAAGTTTGGTCACTGTTTCGGATTCCAACTTTGTCAGATGTTTGCGTGGGTTTCTAGTTTGAGTTTTTGTTGGAAATCACTTGGTTGAGTTAGCCTGTGATCTGGTCAAGCTCAACCAACTCACCACACACTGAGTTGAGTTGTAGAAAGCTTAATCTAAGTGTTCAAAGTAGGGTAGTCAATAATAATTTCTAGATCAACTTTTTCTTCTCTTTTTCTTTCTTTCTTTTGTTTCTGGTTTCTTTGGCTCTTATAATTCTTCTCTAATGCTTCTGTTGGTTAAGTTAGAATTAACTAACTATTGCATAACAATTTATAACACACATGAAATCATAAAAGACATAGAATAGAAATATATGCATACATGCAATATGAATGAAAAAGTTTTATTTGGTCCAAAATTTGGCACTTTAATTAATAGGAAATGGATTACAAATATTTGGGTTGTTACAATCTTGTTTGTGAGATACTTTCTTGATAGGGTTTTCCTAAAATGTGGAATGCTACATAAAACTTGGAAAACCATTTTCTTCAAGTTATCCTAATCATTGCTTTGCATGATTGTTTAGCTATTTGAGTCTATCAAGAATATCTTCTTTAGCATGGTGTTTAATTCTTATCTTTTCCATATGCTTCTTTGTTGCGAAGATGATCTTGGATTTATGTGTAAACTACCACCGGGAAATAAATCCAAATACCTCTTGTTCTTGGACAATTGGTACTCTATCATGTGGCACATATATATTGATCATCTTTACATTGGCTATTGCTTTTAATTGCCTTATCTCTAGCCAAAAATGTATTTGTCTTAACTCCCATTGTCTTCCGTGACTTTTGTTATTCCATTTGATTTTGTTAAACTTGTTTTGTGTTATTTCTATATAGGTAGATGTGATGATACCACTTGTGTGCATTTTGTATTCAAATGCAATATCGTAAATAATGCACTAATCTTGGGGGAGCTCTCTTATATTTGTTATAACACACTCATTGTGCTTATTTCAATTGGTATTGGTTTTTGTTGGAAGACAAATATTTTCTTTTTGGTACTTAGTGTGCCATCATAAAAAGTGTGGAGAGTTTGGTTTGTTTGTTTGAACCTTGCTCTCTTTAAGAGTTGGTAATCTCATTCCTTGTTATTTGTTTCTTACTCTTAAAATGAGATATGTCTTTGAGCATGTGTGTTTTAGTTATGCTTTATGCTCATTGAATTTTGCTTGGTTCACTAGTTGAACTTTGGAGTCAATCTTGTGTTGATTTGATTCTTTGATATAATTTGGACAACCTTTTGTTGCTTCACAATTTTGTGTGCTCGCTTGTCTTTCTTGGTGTTTTGTCCAAATTATATCTTCTTTGGCTCTAGAAAGTCTTGTGCATGCATATTTACTAAATGTATACTTTATGGCATGCTTTTCTTTCTTTGATCAAATATATAGGAGAAGCTCCATCAAATCATAAATCGGCTAAGATGTGCATAAAATTCAATTTCATATATATATGCACATATTTATGTGGAGTTTGTCCTATATGTTGTAGTCTCTAACTACTTTGGACCCAATGAGTTTGGGGACCATCTTGTACTTGAACTTTGTTTTAGGTACATGGAGATATATTGGTGCTTGTCTCAATAATAAGGATGAAGTGGTGACTAAATGATAATTTGAGGCAAGCTAGGATTATTGAAGAACTCCTATCTACTACATCCTACCATTGATATCTCGGTAACAAGTATCTTCTTCATGCATACTTCTCTAGTATCCAACCTTGTGTAGGTTGTTTTATGGCATGGAAAATCTTTATTTGCAAATGTTATGCTTTTTGCAAAGGTCTTAATGAAACCTCTTTATTGCAAACGTGAGTAAGTTGAGATGAGTGCATATTATTGAGAACATATAAAATCATGTTCATGATTCTCCTATCCCATATATGTCAATTTAGCAATCTTATTGCATATCAATTCCTCAATAAGGTCACATACGCAATATTGATGAAATTGCAAATTTATTTCTTTCGTTTGGTATTCTTTGTTATGATACTTGTTACTTGTCTCAAAGCATCCCAACTATCTACTTTCCCTTGTTGATATTTGTGATGTCTTTGACATGTTTGTGGTTGAAGTTCATCAATATACAATAAGAAAATTTGAGCCTTTGGCCATGCTTTAGAAGAAAAAATCTCATTGGTATATTGCATGACTTCATTTTGGATATCATGTTCTATTCTTACTATCTATTTTTGTGTACATGTTTCCTTGTGATAATTTTCTTTGTGATGTTGTCTACTTAAAAACTTATACACGTGAGAGATGATATCTCCTTATTTGATATCTTATTTGAACCGTATGTGTTGGGATGGAATGCTAAGCAATATAATTCATTGAAGACTATGTGGATGCTCTATGCTTATCCTTGTCTTAGTCTTATAATATGCTTTATCATTCCTATCACACATTCCTTTGGTTGAGCCTTTTAATATGTTGTCCCTTGCTTGTTGCTCAACCATTTGTTTGATCCAAGTGTAAGCTTAATTTCTTCTCTATGATCTCTTGCAAATGGTTGCGTTTTAAATGTTATTGAGGGAGTGAGGATTCCATGTTGTGCAAATTGTATTCAAATGCAAATATTCCAATTTTTGCACGTACCTTGGGGAGCTTCCTCATTTCATTTAAAGCACCATTTTTTGGTTATCATAATATTTGATTTCACTTGGTATCATTTTTTTAATAATATTGAGGGAGTGATGATTCCATGTTTGTGCACCTTATACTTCAACTCAAATAGAATATTTTGTGCACACACCTTGGGGAGCTTCCTCATATTATTTAGAGCACCCTTTTGGTCTTATCATAATATCTTTATTCAATTTGTTCTTTGGATCGATTGCTCTCTTCATTTGTTGAAGTTTATCCATCATGTTATCTTATTTTGTTTGCAATCTTTGATCCTCAATATAGTTTCATTTCCTTCAAAAATTTGCCTTTGTATATGTGCATGTGTTTTCACTCATTTATTTTGGATATGCACACCGTTTTGGAGGAACTCTCACTATATTGGCCTTCTAAGCTTTTTATGCCCATTTTGGCAATGGATGCCAATGGGGGAGAAGTTTCGAGGGTTTAAAGGGAATTGGGTTTTATGCTTTGGTTTTGTTCTTAAGCATTTGCCTTGCATGCTTTGCATCGTTGTGTGTTGCTTCACATGGTTGAGTATATAGCGGAAACTCCACCAACAACCTTGGTTGGCAATATATGCAATGAAATCAAGATCATTCACACATGCATAGATTGTGGGGGAGTTTGCTCTATATATGGTGGTTCTACTAGCATCACATACTTTTGTAGTACTTGATGTTAGTACAACCATTGTGGTTCTTTGAATTCATTATATAATCCCTCTCAAAGAGATTGTCATCAAGTACCAAAATGGGGGAGATTGAAAGATCATGTGAAGCCCCATGTGTGGTTTTGGTAATTAATGACAATCCCTATGGACTAATGGTTGCATTGAGTTATATGTGTAGGACTTGTCCATAGACAATGCTTGAACCATTTGTTGGATTCAAGGTTGTAAAAAGAAGATTATCTGTTGACCAAGGTGTTATTCAAGGAGTGATCCAAAGATTGGTCTTAAGGGAGTTGAGCTTATGTCAAGTGTGTCTTGAAGAATAAGATTGAGTGAGCTCTCATGTGTATCCTCAAGACACCATCATTATGGAGGAAGAAGAATTGGCTCGAGGATTGATCAAGTCAAAGCGCAAGTTCAAGATGAGCAACTAGAAGAGAACATATGCTTCAAGCTTGCCATCTATATTGTGACCATGGATATGTGAATATATTCTTAAAAAGAGTCTCTCCCATAGTGGAGTATGGGGGAGCAATCTGCAAGACTTCATCGAGCAAGCTCAATCAAGAAAGGTGGTCCAACTTAAGAAGATCAAGATTGTTATTATCCACCTCAAGTGGAATGCTCAAGGCAAAGGTATGATATTGATAGGGTTTCTTTCTTACTGGTCTCATGGTGTTAGTTGTGAGACCGGGTTATAGGATCGGTAGCCGTACTAACAAGAGGGGCTCTCGAGTGAGTAACTTAATCGTATCATTCGAAGAGAGCTCAAACCTTTGCATACTTGGCATCATCTTTCTTGGTTCTTATTTGGGTTTTATCCATGTGAGGTTTTAGAGCTTGTGGTTATTTCCATGACAAGCTCTAGCTCATCAAAAACGGAATTTGTATGGAACACTTCTTGCATTTTTGATGTTTGGAGGTTTTATCGGTTTCTCTTCGGAGAGAGCTCAAGCCTTTCATCATTTGGTTTTATCCTCCTTGGTCGGACTATGATGTTTCTTTGCATAAAGTTGTAGAGCTTGTTGTTGTGATTCCAACGAGCCCAAGAGCATCGAAAACGGAGTCTGGATGCTCAAGTTATTGCCGTTTTCGTTTTGGTGTTTCTGCCAGTTTCAGGAGGGGCGGCTTTAGCCGGCCCAGGGCCAGAAATAGCCGGACCGGGGCGCTCGATTACCTCTCTGTTTCAGTCCGGATTTTTGTCCAGCTTTAGCTGCTCTGGCCAGCTTTAGCTGGTGTTAAGTCCGGCTTTAGCCGGTCTAAATGGCTGTAACGGTCAGATTTCGTGGGGGGGGGGCCTATAAAAAGCCCCCTTCTTCCTCCTTGGGCTGGTTGGTTGCTTTCTTTCTCTCCTCCATTGTTTTGACCTTCAAGAGCTTGCAATTCCTCTCTATCCCTCCCATATTTCTTAAATCTTGTTGAGGGATTTGAAAGAGAAGATCTAGATCTACAACTCCACCAATCAATCTCTCCTCTAAGTGAGGGGAACATCTTGGGATATAGATCTTGAAGTTCTTTGTGGATTTCCTTTGTTCTTCCTCTCATATCTCTCCATAGCATTAGTTGCTTTGGTAGAATTTGAGTGAGAAGGATTTGAGCACTTTGTGTGCCCTTACCATTGCATAGGTTGCATCGGTTTGAGTTCTCCCCGGAGATTCAAGTAAGTGAAAGTTTGTGAGCTTATTACTCTTGGGTTCTTGGAACCCTAGATGACTTTGTGGTTTTGTGGTGCCTTGGTGGCTATTCTTGGGAGCCTCCAATTAAGTTGTGGATGCGTGCCCCAAGCTTTGTGTAAAGGCCCGGTTCCGCCTTGAGGAACCCCTTAGTGGAAGAGTGAGCTAGGCCTTTGTGGCGCAAGCTCACACCGGAGAATAGGGTGAGGCCTTTGTGGCGTTGGTTAGGCCTTTGTGGCGATACCACACCCCTCCAACGAGACGTACTCCCTTTCAAGGGAGGAACTCGGGAATACATCATCGTCTCCACGTGCCTCGGTTATTCCTATACCCGAGCTCTTTACTTATGCACTTTACATTGTGATAGCCTTTGTGCTTGAAGTCATATATCTTGCTATCACCTTGTTACTTGTATTGCTTAGCATAAGTTGTTGGTGGACATAGGTGAGCCTAGTTTATTTATGTTTTGTGTGCTTGGCAAAATAAACGCTAGTTTAATTCCGCTTTTGTTCAAACCATTCGTAAAATTTGATATCGCCTATTCACCCCCCCCCCTCTAGGCGACATCTGTGTCCTTTCACTCGGTTTCTTATTGAGGGAAAAACTTGCTGTTGTGCTCATCATACCTTCTCTTGGGGTTCCCAACGGTTCGGTCATCTATATCAACACCGCACCGCAATCAAGCCTTTTTCTGGCGCCGTTGCTGGGTAAAAAGAAGACTTCTACAAGGAGAGTTTCGCATGCACATCATTTACTTTGTTTTAGTTTTGCTTTACTTTATTTTTGCTTGCATCTTTTTATCAAAAATACAAAAAAATTAGTTTCCTATTAGTTGTTATTTTTACTTGTCTGCTTTTAGCTTTGCTAGAATGGGTACTCATGAGAACACCAAGTTGTGTGATAGTGATTTTATTTGCACTCCTATTGCGCCACCTGCTCCTGCTGCCAATTTTTATGAGATTAAACCTGCTTTATTGAACCTTGTTATGAAAGAGCAATTTTCTGGTGCTAGTACTGATGATGCTGCAGCTCATCTCAACAATTTTGTTGAGCTATGTGAGATGCAGAAATATAAGGGTGTAGAAGGTGATATTATTAAGCTTAAGTTGTTTCCTTTTTCTTTGAGAGGAAAAGCTAAGGATTGGTTGCTATCTTTGCCTAGAAATAGTATTGATTCTTGGGCTAAGTGTAAGGATGCTTTTATTGGAAAATACTATCCTCCTGATAAGATTATTGCTTTGCGTAGTGATATCATGAAGTTTAGACAGTTTGATAATGAACATGTTGCTCAAGCTTGGGAAAGAATGAAATCTATGATAAAGAATTGCCCTACTCATGGACTGACTACTTGGATAATTGTCCAAACTTTTTATGCAGGACTGAATTTTTCTTCAAGA
Organism: Dactylis glomerata; assembly: GCA_007115705.1. Lineage (NCBI taxonomy): Eukaryota > Viridiplantae > Streptophyta > Magnoliopsida > Poales > Poaceae > Dactylis > Dactylis glomerata. Next base: position 1,091,884 of record QXEO01001291.1, read on the forward strand.
AACCTATTGGATTCAGCTGCTGGAGGCACTTTTATGTCCCTTACCTTGGGTGCCGCAACAAAGCTTCTTGACAACATGATGGTAAATTATTCTGAGTGGCACACCGAGAGAGCTCTATAAGGTAAGAAGGTAAATTCTGTTGAGGAAACCTCTTCCTTGAGTGATAAGATTGATGCTATTATGCTTATGCTTTCCAATGATAGAACTCATGTTGATCCTAATAATGTTCCTTTGGCCTCTTTGGTTGCTCAAGAAGAGCATGTTGATGTAAACTTCATTAGAAATAATAATTTTAACAACAATGCTTATAGGAACAATTTTGCTAGTAACAATTATAGGCCGTATCCTTCTACCAGTGATAATGGTTATGGTAACTCTTATGGTAATTCCTCCAACAACACTAGGGCCGCGCCCTCTGAGCTTGAAGTCATGCTCAAGGACTTCATCGGTAAGCAAACTGCTTTTAACAAGTCTGTTGAGGAAAAGTTAGGTAAAATTGATATTCTTGCTTCTAAAGTTGATAGCCTTGCTCTTGATGTTGAACTTCTAAAACTAAAAGTGTTGCCTAATGAGGTGAAGGATAACAATACTTTTGCCACTGCTAATGCTATCCAAGTTAGAATTGATGAAAATGTTAGGATGTTAGCAGAATTGCATGCCAGGTGGGAAAGAGAAGATGAGATTGCTAGAAAGATGAAGGTATGTACCATTACTACCTCTAATGATGTTGTTCCAAATGCTAGCAATCCCCTTACTTTGACTGGTGTAGATGTCGGGGGGATAACCCCCGGTAGGGTCAAGAGACTAGAAAGACACAAAGTCTATGGTTGACTTGTGCCGAGTTATCAAGAAAGGGCCTGGCCGGAATATGAGAGCATCGGCCAGGCCGGCATATGTGTGTATCCCGGCTAATACTTGGATATGCCGGTATAGCCGGAATACTGGTATATGTGTGCCGGCATATACTTAGATATGCCGGCCTAACCATTTGGTGTGTTGTGCAGGAGTAGGGGAGGCCGGATTACCCGACCCTCGTAGGTCGTTGGTCCGGCATATAAGTCCTGGGTATGGCCAACGGTCATATCCGGGATACTTAAGTCAACCAAGGTGTCACATCCCTACAATCAAGGAAGAAAACATCCAAGCATGGTAGCAGAGTAAGATGGCAGGGTGCACAGTGGAGGTTACCTACCCTCACTGTGCACAAGTACGAGCTTACCGCACAGAGGTAAGGCCACAGTTCAAGAGGTACAAGGTACAGGGATATGGCGTCCCATCGAGAGCAATCAGGGGCGAAGTCAAGGGTCTCTGCCATCGTCACCAGCTCCTGTTTGGAGTGTAGCCCGTGTCTTGTGGTCTTGTATGACCGTTGTAACCCTGGCCACCACTATATAAGGTGGCATAGGGAGCCCTGGTAAAGGGTTGGTCACTCTGTGTTCCTACACTTAGCAGTTCATCTTCCTTCTCTAGCAGAGAGCTTGGAAGAACCATTGTTGTGTACTACATCGACCCAAATATACAATCAGTAGAGCAGGAGTAGGGGTGTTATCTCCTTACGAGAGCCCCGAACCTGGGTAGATCAGTGCCTCTTTCTGTCGTGCTTTTTAGCTCGTTCCCCTCTCCCAAATCTTCCAGCATCTAGTTCGGCCCCCATTTAAGCCATCCTATGGCATATGTTGTTTCACCACGACGACATTTGGCGCCCACCGTGGGGCAGATCGATATGCTGGGCGGAGTGTTCATTCGGACGGGGTCTGTGATAGCAGCTTCGGGAGTGCGCGTGGTCTCTGGCCTCGTCCAGAGGCTAGGCTCGCTCAGTTTCGTCAGTGACAACGCCGGTTGTCTCGGTGGCCGGCCGTTCCCCAGGGATGGCCGGATTATGTCTTTCGGTTCCCACGAGGTGTACGTGGGGACTGAGAGAATTTGCAGGAAGGAGGTGCTGGTGGCGTCGGATCCTCCGTCACATCGGCTGGCTCACGCTGGGCGTAGCGCTCGCTCAGTAGAGCCGGCTGAGGTGATGATGGCCGGCACATCCGTGCCGCCGGCGGAAGATGCCGGCAAAGCAGCAGCGGCCAGAGCTTCTCCTCCGGAGCCGCCGAAGGTCAAGAGGTCGGCGCGTCCTCCGTTGGAGCGTGCGGAGAACCTGGCCGGCACTTCTGGTGTGCCGGCTAGGGGCGAGGTTCTTCTTCCCATCATCGACCGGCTTCTCGAGCCGGTGCGATCCGGCGTTGATCCGGAGCAGACAAGGGAGGTCCTGGAGGGATCTCGTCAGGCCCTCGTCGACGAGGCCCTGGCCATGAACCAGGAGCGCGAACGGTTTAACCGGCAACTCCGTGAGTATGAGGCAGCCCATGGTTTTACTCCTGTAGTAATCCGGCCTAGCCGGATAGAAGAGGTTAGAACTAGAGGCAGAAATCTTAATGCTGAGATAGGAAAAGATGCTAGAGATAAGAGTCATACCGCAACTAGTACTGTGCCTAAGGTAGTCTATAGTTCGTCAGTAAAGAACCTTAGAGCGGCGGCCGAGGTAGCTAAGGATTTATCTTGTTTATCCGGCGAAGCACTGCGTGAGCAGCAAGCCCGGCTTAACCAACTTTTGTCTGAAGCTACAAAGCAGCAGGAGGCCTTTAAGAAGGCAAACCCGGGTGCCGGGGCGTCTCAGTACATTGTGTCGGCGGGAGGTGCCGGTGCGAGGTCGAGGGGCCAAGCCTCGTCCCCGCATCCTAGCGCCCGGCGTGCCGGAAGTGTGACCTCTGGCCGCCGGGACAAGCAGATCCAGGTGTACGAACCGGCTGTCGCCGGAAAGCAGGCGATGGTGCAGAAGAATGTCGGCCAAGCTGACAAGTATGTCGGCAGCAAGAAGCCCGGCCAGAGTGTGCCGGCCGGGCATGAAGCAGGCGCGGCCGGTGGTGGCCGGAGTAACAGTGCAGCCCGGCGTCAGCAGCAGGGCGCCGGAGGTGCAGCGCAGCAGCAGGGTGCAGCTCAGCCGAGATATCGGGAAGATGACGGCAATTCCGCCCTTGCCAGGGCGGGATATCAGCAGCAGCACCAGCAAGGCCGGCATAGTGAGCAGCATCAGCCGGAGCAGCAGCAGCAGATGATCGCAGGCCCAATAGCATCCCGGCTTGGACCTCGGTCCTTGGAAGCCAATGATGCACGTTTCAAGCTGGACAAGATCCACCAATCAGAGTTGGTGGAGAGACAAGGAGCTCCGGGCCCTATGTGTTTCGGACCCCGGATTATGGGGGAGCCGGTGCCTTACTTCTTCCAGCTCGCGCGTGGCGCGAGGACATATAATGGCAGTACCAAGCCGGAAGATTGGTTGGAGGATTACTCCACAACGGTGAACATCGCCGGAGGAAACCTCAGATGGGCGGTACGATATGTGCCGCAGATGTTGGAAGGACCAGCCAGGATATGGCTGAATAATTTGCCGGCCGGGAGTATCAACGGCTGGATTGATTTCGAAGAGCAGTTTGTGTCGAACTTTACCAGTACATACAAGAGGCCCAACCGTCCGCAGCAGCTGGCTAACTGCCGGCAAGGAGTGAATGAGACTGATCGTGACTATCTGACCAGGTGGTGCACGTTGCGCAATTCCTGCGAAGGAATCAATGAGCAGCAGGCCATCATGTGGTTCGCTCATGGGTGCCGGCATGGCACCATGCTGTGGCAAAAGCTTCAGAGGCAAATGCCGGCCACGCTGGCCGAAACAATCAAGATCGCTGATAGTTATGCTCTGGGAGATCCCATGCAGCCCAGTCTCGATTCACAAGGACAGGGGCAAACCCAGGGGAACACCAGCAATGCCGGGAGATCAGGGCAATATTATCGCACTGATAACCGGAACAAGAGAAGAGATGAAAGGCCGAATCACCGGTATGGGGCAGCACAAGTTGCAGTTGTGGAGGAAGAGCAAGGGGGCGCCGGCAGTAGCCAGCGTCCGAGATATGAGGACTATCAGCAGCCTCAGCAGCAGCCGCAGCAGCAAGCACAGCCGTTCCAGAAGAAGAATGTCTGGACCAACAAGAATGCCGGCGGAGCCGCCGGCCAAAAGAAGCAGTGGCCGAAGTATACTGTGGGTCTTGCCATGGACAAGCCTTGTGTGTTCCACACATTCCAGCCGGGAAAGCCGGCAAACCATTTGACAAGGAACTGTTCGTGGCTGGACGACATATTAGCAGGTCATGCAGGTCCCTGGGGACCGGCTAGACCCTCTGTCCCGGCAGCTCCATCGCCGTTGACAGGGGCCAATACGATTGCAGTCCCACCTAGGCCGGTTAATCCTGGGAATCAGAGCAACGCTGGAAATGCCGGCGTAAATCAAGTTGACCAGAGCTATAATCCGGAATATAACGCCGGAGGCCCAGGAGCGGGCCGGAATGAGTACAAGGAGTATGATCAGAGCTATATGGTCTTTGAGACCGAGAGAACAGACAAGCAGAGCTTGTACCGGCGGTGTCTGGAGGTGAATGCCGTTATGTCGGCTGTGCCAAAGCTGATGTACTGGTCTGACCAGGCTGTTGGTTGGGACAGGGCAGATCATCCCCGGATCATGCCAAATCCCGGCGGATATGCTCTGGTGATGGATCCGACATTCGTCGGGCCGGCTAATAACGTAAGATTCAGCAAGGTCCTCATTGATAATGGAAGCAGCATCAACATCATGTATCGGGATACGATGGAGAAGCTGGGAATCAAGGAAAATATGCTGGAACCGAGCAAGACCACGTTCCACGGCATTGTGCCGGGACTTTCGTGTGCGCCGATGGGCAAGATCCGGATGGATGTGGTGTTTGGCAGCCGGGATAACTGCAGGGTGGAAAACCTCATGTTCGAGGTGGTTGATCTGGAGAGCCCCTACCATGCTTTGCTGGGTAGACCGGCACTGGCAAAATTCATGGCCTCTACGCATGTGGCGTATCTGAAGATGAAGATGCCGGGACCCAAAGGAGTGATCACCATCATTGGTGATTACAAGCGTTCGATGGCATGTGCCACCGCCGGATCCAATCTGGCCGAGACTCTGATCATTGCAGAGGAGAGGAAGAGGCTCAAGCGAGCAGTGGAGATTGCTGAGACGGTCGTGGCCGGCAAATCTATGTCGGGCATGACAAATCCCGGTGGCAGCGTTTCTTTTCAAGTGAGTAAGGAAGTCAAAAAGGTGCCTCTGGATGAAGCTTTCCCGGAGCGCCATGCCCTGGTTGGGGCAAGTTTGGATCCCAAATAGGAAAGCGAGCTCATCAGCTTCCTCCGTGAGAATCGGGATATCTTTGCATGGTCTACTTCGGACCTGCAAGGTGTGCCGAGGGAGCTGGCTGAGCACGCATTGCACGTGAGACCCGATGCTAAGCCAGTGAAGCAGCCGCTCCGGCGGAATGCCGGCGATAGAAGGAAAGCCATATGGGAGGAAGTGGCCAGGCTCTTAGCCTCTGGCTTTATCAAGGAAGTACTTCATCCGGATTGGGTGTCTAATCCGGTTTTGGTGGAAAAGAAAAAAGATGAGCCCGCCATAGTGAAAGTATGGCGGATGTGTGTTGATTACACCAACTTGAATAAGGCATGTCCTAAAGATCCATTCCCGCTCCCTCGGATCGATCAAGTGATTGATTCCACAGCCGGATGTGAACTGTTATCATTTGTAGATGCCTATTCTGGTTTCCACCAGATCCCCTTGTTTGAGCCAGATCAAATAAAGACATCCTTTATTACCCCGTACGGGGCTTATTGCTATCTCACTATGCCGTTCGGTTTAAGAAATGCCGGCGCAACTTACCAAAGGTGTATGCAAAAGTGTTTGCACGATCAGATAGATAAAAATGTGCAGGTATATGTCAATGATATCGTCATAAAAACCAAGGAGAGCAAGACTCTCATAGATGATCTCCGGGAAACCTTTGGGAACCTGAGGAGATTCCGGATGAAGTTGAATCCGGCTAAGTGCACCTTTGGTGTGCCGGCGGGCAAGTTGCTCGGTTTCCTTGTTTCCAGCCGGGGTATTGAGGTGAATCCCGGCAAGATTCGTGCCATAGAAAGGATGAAGCCGCCGACAGATTTGAGGGAAGTACAGAAGTTCACTGGGTGCCTCGCATCCCTGAGCCGCTTCATAAGCCGGCTGGGAGAGAAAGCTCTGCCGTTATATCAGTTGATGAAAAAGTCCGACACATTTGTCTGGACAACGCAAGCAGATGCAGCTTTCAAAGAATTGAAACAGTTGTTGTCAACAGCTCCGGTATTAGCATCTCCGATGCCCCGGGAGCCAATGTTGCTCTATATAGCGGCAACCAACCGAGTTGTCAGTGCTGTGGTGGTAGTAGAGCGAGAGGAAGGAGGCAAAACCGTGCAGCGGCCGGTATATTATCTGAGTGAAGTCCTCTCCACCTCAAAGCAAAATTACCCCCACTATCAGAAGATGACCTATGGTGTCTATATGGCGGCCAAGAAGCTCAAGCATTACTTCCAAGAGCATCCAATCCGAGTAGTGGCCGAGGCCCCTATCTCGGAAATTATAGGCAACAAAGATGCCAGCGGCCGGATAGCAAAGTGGGCAATAGAGCTTTCACCATATACACCGCAGTACGATAAGAGGGATACAATCAAGTCCCAGGTCTTGGCTGATTTCTTTATTGACTGGGCCGAGATACAGTATGAGCCACCATTGCCAGATGCCAATTATTGGAGGATGCATTTCGATGGGTCCAAGACAATCCATGGCTTGGGTGCCGGCATAGTTCTCAGTTCACCAAAGAATGACCAGCTGAGATACGTCCTGCAGATTCACTTTGCAGCATCAAATAATGTGGCGGAATATGAGGCACTTGTGCATGGCCTGAAGATGTCTAAGGACATAGGAATTCGCCGGATTATGTGCTTCGGGGATTCTGACTTAGTGATTCAGCAGTGTTCCGGCATATGGGACGCGCATGATGCTAATATGGCATCATACCGTTTCCTAGTGCAGCAGTTAAGTGGTTACTTTGAAGGTTGTGAGTTCCGGCACGTTCTCCGGGCTCAGAACGATGCAGCCGATGCATTATCCAAGCTGGGGTCTTCCCGAGATTCAATCCCGCCCGGCATTTCGCTGGAGCATCTGAGGAAGCCATCGATCAAACCCTCACCGGAGTCATCCTCCATTTATGTCCCGCCAGGTCCAGACGAAGCAGTTCCAATGGAGATAGATGCCGGAGCCAGGACGGATAACCCGGGGACTGTTTCCTCAGTCCCGGGGACTGGGCCGGCATATGCTGTTAGTACAGTATTCCGGAGCAAAACTAAAGGCAAGGGTAAAATGTGCCAAGAGGTTGTGCCGGTATACCCGGGGACTGCTCCGGCATACCCGGGGACTGATTCTTCAGTCCCGGGGACTTCGCAGCCCATGGAGATCGATTATGTGTCGGTTGAAATGATGGAAATAGATCAGGCAGTGTTCACTGTCAGGGAAGTGCCCTCATGGGCACGTCCTATCATGAACTTCATGGTGGATGGTCAAGTGCCGGCGGATGAAACCGAGGCCCGCCGGGTTATAAGGAGATCCAAAGCGTATACCATCATCAACAAAGAAATATACAAGAGAAGTACCACCGGAGTATTGCAGAGATGTGTCGAATCTGCGGAGGGTCTGGAGATGCTCCGGGAAATTCACCAGGGGGAGTGTGGTCACCATGCTTCGTCCAGGGCATTGGTGGCAAAGGTATTCTGGCATGGCTTCTATTGGCCAACGGCACTGCAAGAGGCAGAAAACTTGGTCCGGAAATGTAATGGGTGTCAAAGATATGCCCACCAGATTCATCAGCCGGCATCTGCCCTGAAAACTATCCCAATAACCTGGCCCTTTGCTGTTTGGGGCCTGGATATGGTCGGGGCTTTTAAGCCGGCCAGAGGGAAAATGACCCATATCCTGGTCATGGTGGACAAGTTCACCAAGTGGATTGAAGTGAAGCCCATAAGCAAGTGTGATGGTCACACAGCAGTGAAATTCTTAAAGGATATAATCTTGAGATATGGTGTTCCTCATAGCATCATCACTGACAATGGGTCAAACTTTGCCCAAGGACCATTTGCCAGATTTTGTGAGGAAGTGGGAATCCGGCTGGACGTTGCGTCGGTTGCCCACCCTTGTGCCAATGGCCAAGTAGAGAGATCGAATGGGCTAGTATTATCCGGCATAAAACCCCGGCTGATAGAGCCCCTGGAGAAAACTCCGGGATGTTGGCTAGATGAGCTGCCAGCAGTGCTGTGGAGTTTAAGAACAATTCCGAATAGATCAACAGGCTACACACCATTTTTCCTGGTGTATGGAGCAGAAGCTGTGCTTCCAACAGATGTAATACATGATGCACCAAGAATAGTGCTATATACTGAGGAAGAGGCTAAAGAAGCCAGAGAAAATGATGTTGATCTGCTAGAGGAAGCAAGGGAAATAACTCTGTCAAGAACAGCAGTATATCAGCAGAACCTCAGACGCTATCATGCGCAGAAGGTAAATCCAAGGAGATTTCAAGAGGGAGATCTAGTACTCTGGCTAAAGCAAGGAACAGAAGGCCGGCATAAGTTAACTCCTCCATGGGAGGGGCCATTCATTGTGAGCAGAGCTCTGCACAATGATGCCTATTATCTTATAGATGCGCAGGACCCCAAGAAGAATAAGGCGGACAGGTCCGGAGAAGAAACCAAGAGGCCATGGAACATAGCTCTACTGCGCCCCTTTTACTCCTGAGCAACACAATGTATGTATTTCCATATTTTCCTTTGTATGCCGGCGTGTTGTGCCGGCACAAGACTAATGAATGAAATACCGGCATCCCGAAGAAGCCGGGTAACTAGTTCCGAGGTATATTTGTTGTTTATTTACAGTTTTTTGTTATATGCCGGCTGGCTTTATTTGAATGTTTCCTATGTCGGCCTAGTAATGTGTCGGCACCAAAGGCCACTCTTCGACTCAGCTGCTGTCCGAAACCCGGCTTCATGGCTAGCAAGAGTAGATGCCGGAGATTGTCTACACATGGAAAACGGCTAAGGAAATACAAAGCAAGCGAACCGACATTTTCGTTAAAGCTAAAGTTAAAATTTAAAGTGTCGGATGATTTGAAGTCTAAGTCTCAAAGTTAAAGTACTGTATGTTCGAGGAAGCAACCTTGAGACTCATACGTCGAAAGCCAATTGAGGTAGACAAGCAGCCAAGGTTGTGAAATTGAGGAAACAGGAAAACAACTCGGTGACTTAGCCAAAAGATGATCCGGCATTAGTAACAAGCAAACCAAGATAAAACTTGTTCAGGAAGCAAACCAAAGGAAATTAAACGTGTATATTACATCTGCACCCGGCATACCGGGGATCTGATAAAACTTAAAGTGTTTGTGCTGCAAAGTCAAGGACCAGGGGCAGAAGCAGAGGCGCCGGCTGGTGGAGCAGTGGCGGTGGAGATGTCGGCTTCAGGAGTGCCGGACCCAACAGATGGAATGGAGCCATCACCTCCGCCCGGGGCAGATGCCTGTTCCGGGACATCAGTGTCGGCCTCTTCAGCTTCATCTTCATCCTGGCTGGAGTCGGAGCCCTCAGCAGCGACGGATGTCCCGGCATCGTCCTTCTTCTCCGGCTCACGGATATCCCGAACGAAGGCGTCGGTGTCGGCATAGTCCACATAGCTGTGGGCCAACTCTCGCCGGCGCCGGATATGTTCCGGATCCGTGGTCCAGATGGATCCTTCGCGCACAGTGCGCAAAGTCTCCAAGTCAGCCTTTTCATACCAGGACAAGAAGTAGCTGAGAGCTTCGTCAGCTCCAACCCTCGCGCCGGAATCTCGCCACTCCCGGAGGCGAACCTTGGCCAGCTGCAGATCGTTGCCGAGGTCGACGGGGTCAGTGGGAGTCCTTTGTCCCGGCCAGAGGGCAGAGAATGCCTCCTGGGCGCCATAGAAGAGTTCTTCAGTGTAGAGCGACATGGCGTTCTTCCGGGACTGCAGAGCCAACAGCTGCTTCGACATGTCCCAGTTGGGCGAGTCAACCGGAACACCCCGGTTTTCTCGATCCAACTGCAAAGCCCTCTCAACGTCTTTGACGGAAGCGGGAAACATGTCTGAGGAATAGAAACAATGTTAGCAAAAGGAGAATATGCCGGAGAGAATTACACTATGTCGGGAAGGATAAAGGGAAATGATTTGAAGCTTACTGGCAAGGTCGGCATTTAGCTGTGAAACTGTAACCTCCCATTTGGTGGCCTGCTCCTTCAGGCTATCCAGTTCAGCGTGGGCGTTGGAGGCATCAGTCTCGGAGATGACAAGCAGGGACTGGGTTTTCTTCAGTAGGCCCTCCCTCTGTTCCTTTTCGTCCAGAAGCTCGGTGATCCGGCCCTTCAGCTGCTCAACCTCGGCCTTGTGACCGGCATCCCGGTCGTCCAGTCGCTTGGCTACATCCACTGAGGACACACAGTCCTGGTGGCGTGCCTCCAGTGCAGCTTTCTCGTCTGAAAAGATTTGAAGTCAAAACAAGGATTTGAAGAAAGAAAATAGTGAAAAGATTAAAGGATTTGAAGTACAGAAGGATTAGTTCAAGGTTAAGAGGATCCGGCATACCAGTAAGTTCCTTCACTCTCTTGGTAAGCTCGGTGACTTGTGCTTCGGCACCAGCTGCCAAATGTCAGACAAAGATTAGGTGTCGGCATATTAAGATGTACCGGCCAGAGGACTATTGAGAAGGGCAAGGTATGTCGGCTGAAATTACCTTTCTGGGACAGTTCCAGCTGGAGCTTGCTGTGTGCGTCGGAAAGCTTCCGATGCTCGCACACCAAGTCATGGAACATGTCGGCACGGGCGTTATTCATGCGCTGCAAAAGTATTAGGATTTGAAGGGATATGAGATAACTAAAGCATGCCAGTACAGTTGAAGATTATACGAACTATTTATGCTATAGGAGATCCGGCACAGGTGCTGCGCACCTATCCCGGCTCTCGGTGACTAGGATTTGAAGCTCGAATCGAGCTTATATCTCGGTCAGGAGGATTTGAAAAATAATTGAGATGTGAAATTGTAGAGACCCGGCACAGGTGCTGCGCACCTATCCCGGCTCTCGGTGACTAGGATTTGAAGCTCGAATCGAGCTCATATGTCGGAAAGTTAATTGCAAAAGCAGCTAAGTGCAAAAGGTCTTGGAAAATCCCGGATGTCCGTATCCCGGACAGCCGACATTTTCGGGGACTGGGGATATCTATATGTAAAGGACTTACGTTGGTGGCATCGGCCAGGCGATGAAGTCGTTGCTGAAGACTGAGAAGTTCGCAGGCAATAGGAATGGGCTTAGCGGCCAGGATATCAGCTGGGTTGCCGGTGGCCGAAGCTTCGGCCTGTTTCTTCTTCTTGGATTCAGCTGTGTCCAGGGAGTCGGCGTCATTCCATTTCTCGCAGCGCTCCTT